>CP125978.1:49537655-49596850 GCA_030063025.1 Avena longiglumis
ACAGGGGTAGGCGATCAAGGCACGCGAGATCATCGAGGTTTCGGCCATGGAAGTCCCAAGAACGTCGGAATCATCGAAAACTTGCATGTGTCCCTAGCATATGTGTGTGAGTGTGGTGCAAGGTTGGTATAGGTGATTGCATGTGCCCCTACGCATCCATGCGCTCTAACCTAAGCGAAAGGTTATGGACTGTAAGGGGAATCTCCCGTTACGGTGAAACTCGGCGTATAGTGCCCCAACTTGTGAACCAACATGGTTTCACATCATCCTATGACCTAGTGAGACACAACACAAGAGAGATCTCGCCGGCTACCTGTCGAGGAAGAATGTCTAGGGGGTAGGATCCGAGGCCCATGAGATCATCGGGGTTTCACGAGTAAGTCCGCAAGAACGTCGGAATCATCTGAAAACTTGCATGTGTCCCTAGCATATGTGTGTGAGTGTGGTGCAAGGTTGGTATAGGTGATTGCATGTGCCCCCCCCGCATCCATGCGCTCTAACCTAGAAGCGAAGGTTATGGACACGTATAAGGGGAATCTCCCGTTACGGTGAAACCGGGCCGTATAGTGCCCCAACAGCGAACCAACATGGTTTCACATCATCCTATGACCTAGTGAGACACAACAAGAGATATCTACGGGGCTACCTGTCGGAAGAATGTCTAGGGGGTAGGCGATCAGGCCCATGAGATCATCGTGGTTTCGCGGTGGAAGTCCCAAGAACGTCGGAATCATCGAAAACTTGCATGTGTCCCTAGCATATGTGTGTGAGTGTGGTGCAAGGTTGGTATAGGTGATTGCATGTGCCCCCTCGCATCCATGCGCTCTAACCTAGAAGCGAAGGTTATGGACTGTATAAGGGGAATCTCCCGTTACGGTGAAACCGGGCGTATAGTGCCCCAACTTGTGAACCAACATGGTTTCACATCATCCTATGACCTAGTGAGACACAACACAAGAGATAGCTACGCGGGCTACCTGTCGGAAGAATGTCTAGGGGGTAGGCGATCAGGGCCGCAGATCATCGGGGTTTCACGGAGTAAGTCCCGAGAACGTCGGAATCATCTGAAAACTTGCATGTGTACCTAGCATATGTGTGTGAGTGTGGTGCAAGGTTGGTATAGGTGATTGCATGTGCCCCCCCTCGCATCCATGCGCTCTAACCTAGAAGCGAATGGTTATGGACTTGTATAAGGGGGAATCTCCCCGTTACGGTGAAACCGGGCCGTATAGTGCCCCAACTTGTGAACCAACATGGTTTCACATCACCCTATGACCTAGTGAGACACAACACAAGAGAGAGCTACTGGGCTACCACAGGAAGAATGTCTAGGGGGTGGGCGATCCGAGGCCAGATCATCGGTTTCGCCGGAGGAAGTCCGGAAGAGCGTCGGAATCATCGAAAACTTGCATGTGTCCCTAGCATATGTGTGTGAGTGTGGTGCAAGGTTGGTATAGGTGATTGCATGTGCCCCCTCGCATCCATGCGCTCTAACCTAGAAGCGAAGGTTATGGACTCATAAGGGGAATCTCCCGTTCGGTGAAAGCGGGCCGTATAGTGCCCCAACTTGTGAACCAACATGGTTTCACATCATCCTATGACCTAGTGAGACACAACACAAGAGAGAGCTACGCGGGCTACCCTCGGAAGAATGTCTAGGGGTAGGCGATCAGCCCATGAGATCATCGAGGTTTAGGTGGAAGTCGGAGGAAAACGTCGGAATCATCTGAAAACTTGCATGTGTCCCTAGCATATGTGTGTGTGTGGTGCAAGGTTGGTATAGGTGATTGCATGTGCCCCCTCGCATCCATGCGCTCTAACCTAGAAGCGAAAGGTTATGGACACGTATAAGGGGAATCTCCCGTTCACGGTGAAAGCCGGCCGTATAGTGCCCCAACTTGTGAACCAACATGGTTTCACATCACCCTATGACCTAGTGAGACACAACACAAGAGAGAGCTACGCGGGCTACCCCTGTCGGAAGAATGTCTAGGGGGTAGGCGATCCGAGCCATGAGATCATCGAGGTTTCGCGGTGGAAGTCCGAAGAACGTCGGAATCGAGGGTGCATGTATATAGTGATCAAGACCACATAACCTATCATCATATGTGTGATCTCATGATCCTATGAAATAATATCACCTAACATATATGGAATAAAAGCCTTGCTAAAGGTGAAAAAAGTTCTTTGCCGTGTGTTGGATAGAGACACACGGCAAAGGACTCTGCGTGTGTTTGACGACCAAAGGCACGGCAAAGGACATCTTGCCGTGTGCTTTGTCCTTTCGTGTGTCTCATGCTATTTTCTAATTTTATTTTATTTTTCTTTCAAATGATTTAACTTTTGTTGCCTATTTGTTAGTATTGAGACCATGGAAACACTAACTTTGCAATAGACCATAAGGTTCTAGAGGATCTTGAACTTCATTTCCATTAGGTAGGCGATCAGGGCCTTGAGATCATCGAGGTTTCGGTGGAAGTCCGGAAGAACGTCGGAATCATCGAAAACTTGCATGTGTCCCTAGCATATGTGTGTGAGTGTGGTGCAAGGTTGGTATAAGTGATTGCATGTGTCCCCCGCATCCGCGCTCTAACCTAGAAGCGAAAGGTTATGGACTGTAAGGGGAATCTCCCGTTCACGGTGAAACCAGGCGTATAGTGCCCCAACTTGTGAACCAACATGGTTTCACATCATCCTATGACCTAGTGAGACACAACACAAGAGATCGCCGGGCTACCCTGTCGGAAGAATGTCTAGGGGGTAGGCGATCATCCATGAGATCATCGAGGTTTCACGGTGGAAGTCCAAGAACGTCGAATCATCGAAAACTTGCATGTGTCCCTAGCATATGTGTGTGAGTGTGGTGCAAGGTTGGTATAGGTGATTGCATGTGCCCTCGCATCCATGCGCTCTAACCTAGAAGCGAAAGGTTATGGACTGTATAAGGGGAATCTCCCGTTACGGTGAAACCGGGCCGTATAGTGCCCCAACTTGAACCAACATGGTTTCACATCATCCTATGACCTAGTGAGACACAACACAAGAGAGATCGCCGGGCTACCCCTCGGGAAGAATGTCTAGGGGTGAGCGATCCGAGGCCCGCGAGATCATCGAGGTTTCATGGAGTAAGTCCGGAAGAACGTCGGAATCATCTGAAAACTTGCATGTGTCCCTAGCATATGTGTGTGAGTGTGGTGCAAGGTTGGTATAGGTGATTGCATGTGCCCTCGCATCCATGCGCTCTAACCTAGAAGCGAAAGGTTATGGACACATATAAGGGGAATCTCCCGTTACGGTGAAAGCAAGCCGTATAGTGCTAACTTGTGAACCAACATGGTTTCACATCATCCTATGACCTAGTGAGACACAACACAAGAGAGATCGCGGGCTACCTGTCGGAAGAATGTCTAGGGGTGGGCGATCAGGCCGCAGATCATCGGGGTTTCAGGGGTGGAAGTCGGGAAGAACGTCGGAATCATCTGAAAACTTGCATGTTTCCCAAGCATACGTGTGTGAGTGTGGTGCAAGGTTGGTATAGGTGATTGCATATGTGTCCCCCTCGCATTCATGCGCTCTAACCTAGAAGCGAAGGTTCTGGACCTGTATAAGGGGGAATCTCCCCGTTCAGGTGAAACCGGGCCGTATAGTGCCCCAACTTGTGAACCAACATGGTTTCACATCACCCTATGACCTAGTGAGACACAACACAAGAGAGAGCTACGCCGGGCTACCCCTGTCAGAAGAATGTCTAGGGGGGTAGACGATCCGAGGCCCGCAGATCATCAGGTTTCATGGGAGGAAGTCCCAAGAACGTCGGAATCATCTGAAAACTTGCATGTGTCCCTAGCATATGTGTGTGAGTGTGGTGCAAGGTTGGTATAGGTGATTGCATGTGCCCCCCTCGCATCCATGCGCTCTAACCTAGAAGCGAAAGGTTATGGACCTGTATAAGGGGGAATCTCCCCGTTACGGTGAAACCGGCCGTATAGTGCCCCAACTTGTGAACCAACATGGTTTCACATCATCCTATGACCTAGTGAGACACAACACAAGAGAGCTACGCCTACCTATGGGAAGAATGTCTAGGGGTAGGCGATCGAACACATGATCATCAGGGTTTCGCCGGTGGAAGTCCGGAAGAACGTCGGAATCATCAGAAAACTTGCATGTGTCCCTAGCATATGTGTGTGAGTGTGGTGCAAGGTTGGTATAGGTGATTGCATGTGCCCCTCTCGCATCCATGCGCTCTAACCTAGAAGCGAAAGGTTATGGACTGTATAAGGGGAATCTCCCGTTCGGTGAAACCAGACGTATAGTGCCCCAACTTGTGAACCAACATGGTTTCACATCACCCTATGACCTAGTGAGACACAACACAAGAGAGAGCTACGGGCTACCTGTCGGAAGAATGTCTAGGGGGTAGGCATCCGAGGCCCGCAGATCATCGAGGTTTCACGGAGGAAGTCCAAGAACGTCGGAATCATCTGAAAACTTGCATGTGTCCCTAGCATATGTGTGTGAGTGTGGTGCAAGGTTGGTATAGGTGATTGCATGTGCCCCCTCGCATCCATGCGCTCTAACCTAGAAGCGAAGGTTATGGACTGTATAAGGGGAATCTCCCGTTACGGTGAAGCAAGAGTATAGTGCCCCAACTTGTGAACCAACATGGTTTCACATCATCCTATGACCTAGTGAGACACAACACAAGAGAGAGCTACGGGCTACCCTGTCGGAAGAATGTCTAGGGGGTAGGCGATCAAACCCATGAGATCATCGAGGTTTTGGGTGGAAGTCCGGAAACGTCGGAATCATCTGAAAACTTGCATGTGTCCCTAGCATATGTGTGTGAGTGTGGTGCAAGGTTGGTATAGGTGATTGCATGTGCCCCCCCTCGCATCCATGCGCTCTAACCTAGAAGCGAAAGGTTATGGACCTGTATAAGGGGGAATCTCCCCGTTACGGTGAAACCGGGCCGTATAGTGCCCCAACTTGTGAACCAACATGGTTTCACATCACCCTATGACCTAGTGAGACACAACACAAGAGAGAGCTACGCCGGGCTACCCCTGTCAGAAGAATGTCTAGGGGGGTAGACGATCCGACCCATGAGATCATCGAGGTTTCGCCGGTGGAAGTCGGAAGCGTCGGAATCGAGGGGTGCATGTATATAGTGATCAAGACCACAATAACCTATCATCATATGTGTGATCTCATGATCCTATGAAATAATATCACCTAACATATATGGAATAAAAGCCTTGCTAAAGGTGAAAAAAGTTCTTTCTTGTGTATGCGTGGATAGAGACACACGGCAAAGGACCTTAAATGTGTTTGACGACCAAGGGCACGGCAAAGGACATCTCCGTGTGCTTTGTCCTTTGCCATGTGTCTCATGCTATTTTCTAATTTTATTTTATTTTTCTTTCAAATGATTTAACTTTTTGTTGCCTATTTGTTAGTATTAGGACCATGGAAACACTAACTTTGCAATAGACCATAAGGTTCTAGAGGATCTTGAACTTCATTTCCATTAGGTAGGCGATCCGAGGCATGAGATCATCGGGGTTTGCGGTGGAAGTCGGAAGAACGTCGGAATCATCTGAAAACTTGCATGTGTCCCTAGCATATGTGTGTGAGTGTGGTGCAAGGTTGGTATAAGTGATTGCATGTGTCCCCCCTCGCATCCATGCGCTCTAACCTAGAAGCGAAAGGTTATGGGCCTGTATAAGGGGGAATCTCCCCGTTACGGTGAAACCGGGCCGTATAGTGCCCCAACTTGTGAACCAACATGGTTTCACATCATCCTATGACCTAGTGAGACACAACACAAGAGAGATCTACGCGGGATTACCTGTCGGGAAGAATGTCTAGGGGTAGGCGATCAGGGCAGATCATCGAGGTTTCCCGGTGGAAGTGGAAAGAACGTCGGAATCATCTGAAAACTTGCATGTGTCCCTAGCATATGTGTGTGAGTGTGGTGCAAGGATGGTATAGGTGATTGCATGTGCCCCCTCTCGCATCCATGCGCTCTAACCTAGAAGCGAAAGGTTATGGACCTGTATAAGGCGGAATCTCCCCGTTACGGTGAAACCGGGCCGTATAGTGCCCCAACTTGTGAACCAACATGGTTTCACATCATCCTATGACCTAGTGAGACACAACACAAGAGAAAGCTACGCCGGGCTACCCCTGTCAGAAGAATGTCTAGGGGGGTAGACGATCCGAGGCCCGCAGATCATCAGGGTTTCGCCGGCGGAAGTCCGCAAGAACGTCGGAATCATCTGAAAACTTGCATGTGTCCCTAGCATATGTGTGTGAGTGTGGTGCAAGATTGGTATAGGTGATTGCATGTGCCCCCCCTCGCATGCATGCGCTCTAACCTAGAAGCGAAGGTTATGGACCTGTATAAGGGGGAATCTCCTGTTCACGGTGAAAGCAAGTATAGTGCCCCAACTTGTGAACCAACATGGTTTCACATCATCCTATGACCTAGTGAGACACAACACAAGAGAGATCTCGCGGGCTACCCATCGGGAAGAATGTCTAGGGGGTAGGCGATCAGGCCATGAGATCATCGAGGTTTCAGTGGAAGTCCGGAAGAACGTCGGAATCATCGAAAACTTGCATGTGTCCCTAGCATATGTGTGTGAGTGTGGTGCAAGGTTGGTATAGGTGATTGCATGTGCCCCTCGCATCCATGCGCTCTAACCTAGAAGCGAAAGGTTATGGACTGTATAAGGGAATCTCCCGTTACGGTGAAAGCAAGACGTATAGTGCCCCAACTTGTGAACCAACATGGTTTCACATCATCCTATGACCTAGTGAGACACAGCACAAGAGATAGCTACGCCGGGCTACCTGTCGGGAAGAATGTCTAGGGGGTGAGCGATCCGAGGCCCATGAGATCAGGGGTTTCACGAGTAAGTCCCCGAGAACGTCGGAATCATCGAAAACTTGCATGTGTCCCTAGCATATGTGTGTGAGTGTGGTGCAAGGTTGGTATAGGTGATTGCATGTGCCCTCGCATCCATGCGCTCTAACCTAGAAGCGAATGGTTATGGACTGTATAAGGGAATCTCCCGTTCAGTGAAACCGGGGTATAGTGCCCCAACTTGTGAACCAACATGGTTTCACATCACCCTATGACCTAGTGAGACACAACACAAGAGATAGCTCGCCGGGCTACCCTGTCGGAAGAATGTCTAGGGGTAGGCGATCCGAGGCCCATGAGATCATCGGGGTTTCGCGGAGGAAGTCCCAAGAACGTCGGAATCATCGAAAACTTGCATGTGTCCCTAGCATATGTGTGTGAGTGTGGTGCAAGGTTGGTATAGGTGATTGCATGTGCCCCCTGCATCCATGCGCTCTAACCTAGAAGCGAAAGGTTATGGACACGTATAAGGGGAATCTCCCGTTCGGTGAAACCGGGCCGTATAGTGCCCCAACTTGTGAACCAACATGGTTTCACATCATCCTATGACCTAGTGAGACACAACACAAGAGAGAGCTACTGGCTACCTGTCGGGAAGAATGTCTAGGGGTGGCGATCAGAGGCCCATGATCATCGAGGTTTCACGGTGGAAGTCCTAAGAACGTCGGAATCATCGAAAACTTGCATGTGTCCCTAGCATATGTGTGTGAGTGTGGTGCAAGGTTGGTATAGGTGATTGCATGTGCCCCCTCGCATCCATGCGCTCTAACCTAGCGAAGGTTATGGACTGTATAAGGGAATCTCCCGTTACGGTGAAAGCAGGGCGTATAGTGCCCCAACTTGTGAACCAACATGGTTTCACATCACCCTATGACCTAGTGAGACACAACACAAGAGAGAGCTATGCCGGGCTACCCCTGTCAGAAGAATGTCTAGGGGGGTAGACGATCCGAGGCCCGCAGATCATCAGGGTTTCGCCGGTGGAAGTCCGGAAGAACGTCGGAATCAGGGGGGTGCATGTATATAGTGATCAAGACCACAATAACCTATCATCATATGTGTGATCTCATGATCCTATGAAATAATATCACCTAACATATATGGAATAAAAGCCTTGCTAAAGGTGAAAAAGTTCTTTCTTGGTGTCTGTGGGATAGAGACACGAAAGGACCTTGCTGTGTTTGACGACCAAAGGCACACGGCAAAGGACATCTTTGTGTGCTTTGTCCTTTGCGTGTGTCTCATGCTATTTTCTAATTTTATTTTTATTTTTTCTTTCAAATGATTTAACTTTTGTTGCCTATTTGTTAGTATTCGGACCATGGAAACACTAACTTTGCAATAGACCATAAGGTTCTAGAGGATCTTGAACTTCATTTCCATTAGGTAGGCGATCCGGGCCCGCAGATCATCAGGGTTTCGCCGGTGGAAGTCCGGAAGAACGTCGGAATCATCTGAAAACTTGCATGTGTCCCTAGCATATGTGTGTGAGTGTGGTGCAAGGTTGGTATAAGTGATTGCATGTGTCCCCCCTCGCATCCATGCGCTCTAACCTAGAAGCGAAAGGTTATGGACCTGTATAAGGGGGAATCTCCCCGTTACGGTGAAACCGGGCCGTATAGTGCCCCAACTTGTGAACCAACATGGTTTCACATCATCCTATGACCTAGTGAGACACAGCACAAGAGAGAGCTACGCCGGGCTACCCCTGTCAGAAGAATGTCTAGGGGGGTAGACGATCCGAGGCCCGCAGATCATCAGGGTTTCGCCGGAGGAAGTCCCCGAGAACGTCGGAATCATCTGAAAACTTGCATGTGTCCCTAGCATATGTGTGTGAGTGTGGTGCAAGGTTGGTATAGGTGATTGCATGTGCCCCCCCTCGCATCCATGCGCTCTAACCTAGAAGCGAAAGGTTATGGACCTGTATAAGGGGGAATCTCCCCGTTACGGTGAAACCGGGCCGTATAGTGCCCCAACTTGTGAACCAACATGGTTTCACATCATCCTATGACCTAGTGAGACACAACACAAGAGATAGCTACGCCGGGCTACCCCTCGGAAGAATGTCTAGGGGTAGGCGATCAAGGCCCATGCAGATCATCGGGGTTTCACGGAGTAAGTCCGCAAGAACGTCGGAATCATCTGAAAACTTGCATGTGTCCCTAGCATATGTGTGTGAGTGTGGTGCAAGGTTGGTATAGGTGATTGCATGTGCCCCCCCTCGCATCCATGCGCTCTAACCTAGAAGCGAAAGGTTATGGACCTGTATAAGGGGGAATCTCCCCATTACGGTGAAACCGGGCCGTATAGTGCCCCAACTTGTGAACCAACATGGTTTCACATCATCCTATGACCTAGTGAGACACAACACAAGAGAGAGCTACGCCGGGCTACCCCTGTCAGAAGAATGTCTAGGGGTGAGCGATCAGAACCGCATGATCATCGGGGTTTCGCGGTGGAAGTCCTAAGAACGTCGGAATCATCGAAAACTTGCATGTGTCCCTAGCATACGTGTGTGAGTGTGGTGCAAGGTTGGTATAGGTGATTGCATGTGCCCCCTCGCATCCATGCTCTAACCTAGAAGCGAAGGTTATGGACTGTATAAGGGGAATCTCCCGTTACGGTGAAACGGGCGTATAGTGCCCAACTTGTGAACCAACATGGTTTCACATCATCCTATGACCTAGTGAGACACAACACAAGAGATAGCTACCGGGCTACCCACGTGGGAAGAATGTCTAGGGGGTGAGCGATCAGGCCCGCAGATCATCGAGGTTTCACGGAGTAAGTCCCGAAGCGTCGGAATCATCGAAAACTTGCATGTGTCCCTAGCATATGTGTGTGAGTGTGGTGCAAGGTTGGTATAGGTGATTGCATGTGCCCCCTCGCATCCATGCGCTCTAACCTAGAAGCGAATGGTTATGGACTGTATAAGGGGAATCTCCCGTTGGGTGAAACCGGGCCGTATAGTGCCCCAACTTGTGAACCAACATGGTTTCACATCACCCTATGACCTAGTGAGACACAACACAAGAGAGAGCTACGCCGGGCTACCCCTGTAAGAAGAATGTCTAGGGGGGGTAGACGATCCGAGGCCCGCAGATCATCAGGGTTTCGCCGGAGGAAGTCCGGAAGAACGTCGGAATCATCTGAAAACTTGCATGTGTCCCTAGGTTGGTATAGGTGATTGCATGTGCCCCCCCTCGCATCCATGCGCTCTAACCTAGAAGCGAAAGGTTATGGACCTGTATAAGGGGGAATCTCCCCGTTACGGTGAAACCGGGCCGTATAGTGCCCCAACTTGTGAACCAACATGGTTTCACATCATCCTATGACCTAGTGAGACACAACACAAGAGAGAGCTACGCCGGGCTACCCCTGTCAGAAGAATGTCTAGGGGGTAGGCGATCCGAGGCCATGAGATCATCGGGGTTTCACGGTGGAAGTCCGGAGAACGTCGGAATCATCGAAAACTTGCATGTGTCCCTAGCATATGTGTGTGAGTGTGGTGCAAGGTTGGTATAGGTGATTGCATGTGCCCCCTCGCATCCATGCGCTCTAACCTAGAAGCGAAGGTTATGGACTGTATAAGGGGAATCTCCCGTTCGGTGAAACCGGGCCGTATAGTGCCCCAACTTGTGAACCAACATGGTTTCACATCACCCTATGACCTAGTGAGACACAACACAAGAGAGAGCTACGGGCTACCCTCGGAAGAATGTCTAGGGGGTAGGCAGTCCGAGGACACATGAGATCATCGAGGTTTCCGGTGGAAGTCCCAAGAACGTCGGAATCGGGGTGCATGTATATAGTGATCAAGACCACAATAACCTATCATCATATGTGTGATCTCATGATCCTATGAAATAATATCACCTAACATATATGGAATAAAAGCCTTGCTAAAGGTGAAAAAGTTCTTTGCCGGTGTATACGTGGGATAGAGACACCGCAAAGGACTTACCGTGTGTTTGACGACCAAAGGCACGGCAAAGGACATCTTTGCCGTGCTTTGTCCTTTGCCGTGTGTCTCATGCTATTTTCTAATTTTATTTTTATTTTTTCTTTCAAATGATTTAACTTTTTGTTGCCTATTTGTTAGTATTCAGACCATGGAAACACTAACTTTGCAATAGACCATAAGGTTCTAGAGGATGCTGAACTTCATTTCCATTAGGTAGACGATCCGAGGCCCGCAGATCATCAGGGTTTCGCCGGTGGAAGTCCGCGAGAACGTCGGAATCATCTGAAAACTTGCATGTGTCCCTAGCATATGTGTGTGAGTGTGGTGCAAGGTTGGTATAAGTGATTGCATGTGTCCCCCCTCGCATCCATGCGCTCTAACCTAGAAGCGAAAGGTTATGGACCTGTATAAGGGGGAATCTCCCCGTTACGGTGAAACCGGGCCGTATAGTGCCCCAACTTGTGAACCAACATGGTTTCACATCATCCTATGACCTAGTGAGACACAACACAAGAGAGATCTACGCCGGCTACCCTGTCGGAAGAATGTCTAGGGGGTACGATCCGAGGCCATGAGATCATCGGTTTCATGGTGGAAGTCCGGAAGAACGTCGGAATCATCCGAAAACTTGCATGTGTCCCTAGCATATGTGTGAGTGTGGTGCAAGGTTGGTATAGGTGATTGCATGTGCCCCTCTCGCATCCATGCGCTCTAACCTAGCGAAAGGTTATGGACTGTATAAGGGGAATCTCCCCGTTACGGTGAAACCGGGCCGTATAGTGCCCCAACTTGTGAACCAACATGGTTTCACATCATCCTATGACCTAGTGAGACACAACACAAGAGATAGCTACGCCAGGCTACCCCTGTCAGAAGAATGTCTAGGGGGGTAGACGATCCGAGGCCCGCAGATCATCAGGGTGTCGCCGGTGGAAGTCCGCAAGAACGTCGGAATCATCTGAAAACTTGCATGTGTCCCTAGCATATGTGTGTGAGTGTGGTGCAAGGTTGGTATAGGTGATTGCATGTGCCCCCCCTCGCATGCATGCACTCTAACCTAGAAGCGAAAGGTTATGGACCTGTATAAGGGGGAATCTCCCCGTTACGGTGAAACCGAGCCGTATAGTGCCCCAACTTGTGAACCAACATGGTTTCACATCATCCTATGACCTAGTGAGACACAACAAAAGAGAGATCTACGCCGGGCTACCCATGGAGAAGAATGTCTAGGGGTAGACGATCCGAGGCCATGAGATCATCGGGGTTTCGGTGGAAGTCCTAAGAACGTCGGAATCATCGAAAACTTGCATGTGTCCCTAGCATATGTGTGTGAGTGTGGTGCAAGGTTGGTATAGGTGATTGCATGTGCCCCTCGCATCCATGCGCTAACCTAGAAGCGAAGGTTATGGACTGTATAAGGGGAATCTCCCGTTACGGTGAAAGGGCCGTATAGTGCCCCAACTTGTGAACCAACATGGTTTCACATCATCCTATGACCTAGTGAGACACAACACAAGAGATAGCTACGCGGGCTACCTGTCGGAAGAATGTCTAGGGGGTAGACGATCCGAGGCCCGCAGATGATCGGGGTTTCAGGAGTAAGTCCCAGAACGTCGGAATCATCGAAAACTTGCATGTGTCCCTAGCATATGTGTGTGAGTGTGGTGCAAGGTTGGTATAGGTGATTGCATGTGCCCCTCGCATCCATGCGCTCTAACCTAGAAGCGAATGGTTATGGACACAGATAAGGGGAATCTCCCGTTACGGTGAAACGGGCCGTATAGTGCCCCAACTTCGAACCAACATGGTTTCACATCACCCTATGACCTAGTGAGACACAACACAAGAGAGAGCTACCGGCTACCTGTCGGAAGAATGTCTAGGGGGTAGACGATCAGGCCCAGATCATCGGGGTTTCACGAGGAAGTCAAGAACGTCTAATCATCGAAAACTTGCATGTGTCCCTAGCATATGTGTGTGAGTGTGGTGCAAGGTTGGTATAGGTGATTGCATGTGCCCCCTCGCATCCATGCGCTCTAACCTAGAAGCGAAAGGTTATGGACTGTAAGGGGAATCTCCCGTTACGGTGAAACCGGCCAGATAGTGCCCCAACTTGTGAACCAACATGGTTTCACATCATCCTATGACCTAGTGAGACACAACACAAGAGAGAGCTACGGGCTACCCTGCGAGAATAATGTCTAGGGGTAGGCGATCCGAGGCCCGCAGATCATCGTGGTTTCGGTGGAAGTCCTAAGAACGTAATCATCGAAAACTTGCATGTGTCCCTAGCATATGTGTGTGAGTGTGGTACAAGGTTGGTATAGGTGATTGCATGTGCCCCTCGCATCCATGCGCTCTAACCTAGAAGCGAAGGTTATGGACTGTATAAGGGGAATCTCCCGTTACGGTGAAACCGGCCGTATAGTGCCCCAACTTGTGAACCAACATGGTTTCACATCACCCTATGACCTAGTGAGACACAACACAAGAGAGAGCTACGCCGGGCTACCCCTGTCAGAAGAATGTCTAGGGGGGTAGACGATCCGAGGCCCGCAGATCATCAGGGTTTCGCCGGTGGAAGTCCGGAAGAACGTCGGAATCAGGGGGGTGCATGTATATAGTGATCAAGACCACAATAACCTATCATCATATGTGTGATCTCATGATCCTATGAAATAATATCACCTAACATATATGGAATAAAAGCCTTGCTAATTAAAGAAAAGAAAAAGGTGAAAAAAATTCTTTGCCGTGTGTACAGATGGAAGTACACGGCAAAGATGATCTTTGCCGTGTGGCTGACGGCGAGGGCACACGGCAAAGATTCTGCCGTCAGCCCCTGTCGGCGGGTGGCACTGCGAGGCCACGGGGCCCACATCTTTGCCGTGAGGTAAACTTTGCCGTGTTTCTTTATTGACTTTGCCGTGGTTCCCTTCTTTGCCGTGTGCTATAGTTGGTCCATTGCCGTGTTATTTTCTTTGCCGTGTTCTGTTTCATTGCCGTGCACCTGTCCTTTGCCGTGTTCTTGTTGGTTTACACACGGCAAAGATTCTCTTTGCCGTGTTCCGGGACTTTTGGCACACGGCAAAGGAGAGAGGCGACGGCAGCATCCTTTTTTCCCGTAGTGATTGTTTAGAAATTCTTGGATATATAAATTCCTGATCAAATCTCTAGCAAATTTAGATACCTTTCTTTTACGTTCATATTTCTTCTGGTGACGTACGTCCTCGAAGTCGAAATGGATTGGTATGAAATAAGTCCTGAATCCATCACCGTCCTAGCATGGCCCTCAAATACCATCAGTTTATCTAGATGCAAGGACTTCTCTCCTTTTGGTTACTATTAGTTAACACTAAGTGCATGGCATGTACAAATTTTGTAACGATGACTATTCGGAAGATCATTCTCAGTTTATTGGAACATGTTGAACTTTTTTGAGGTTTAATGTTTTCGCATACATTTGGGAATCTGTATGAGTTTCAAATATACTAACAACCCAGATAGACCAATGGACCAATAAGTGGGGGTTTTATAGGCCAGTGACCTAAATGTACCCTCTTGGCGCTTACAAATTTTGGAGTATATATTTAAGTGTTACTTGTGGACGGGAAGGGATTCCGCATGCAAAGATTTGTCTCCATTTTGTAAATGGTGATTTTTGGATGAGAAAAAAGTTCATGAAGCTAAATGTGCGCACAACACAATTAATTATTGTACCGGGATTATTTTGTCGCATAAGAAACTCAAAGTATATATTTAATACTTGTGGACGGGATTCAGCCAATATCCATAGACATGTGTTATGATTTTGTAAGTGATGTTTTAGCAAGGTCAATTGTTTTTTTAAAAAAAGTGTGCACACAACACAATTAATTATTGTAACTTTTTTAATAATAAAGAGAACAAATCATGCAATGGTAAATATTCTCTTTTACATTCTAGAAAATGGTTTGCGAGTGCAACGTGCATTTGTGTAAATAAATATATCAGTGTGACTGAAGAAAGATATATTTGGCTTGCTAGGTGATTTTAGTTTGCACATTTGTATTGTCACGTATGAACTCTGTAGGAGCGTAGATGAAAAGGCTTGACTTGTTAAGTGTTAAGTTTGTCCGTAGCAGGTACAAATATGGACTCTTTTATGGAAAATGATACTGTTCCCCCGGGGATCACACGCTCGCGTCCCCCGGCTCCTCCGTCTGCCACGCGTCTTAGAACGTGCGGGATTTGAGTTGCTAAGACACCAGTAGCTGCGCGTGTTGGCCTAATAGAAAAAAGAGAAAAATGATACGTCGCTGGACACGTCGTCTCTCCCGTGAAGTAAAAGCAGGCATTTAACCCCCGGTCCCACCCACGATGTGTCCCCTTGCCTTATCACTTTCCTCTCCTTCCATTGCAAAAACGCATCTGACAGCTTTCTTTCTTCTCCACTGCTCCACACCAGTGCTCCGCCTGCCACTACGCCACCCCGCTGGCCAACGTCGTCACACAAGCTGCTGCTAGTGCAAGGAATATCCGGTGGTGCCGCGGGCCGTCCACCGCTGCAAAGCTGTCTGCCGTCGGGTCGCCGTCTTGCTGGAAAAAAAGCCACCGCCGTGCGGCTCTGCTACCGACGGAGCGGCGATGCTACCTACTACAGGCGGCGCTGCTGCGGGCGTCGCGCGGCTCTGCTACAACCTGCCGGTCCTGCTACACGCGACCGCCGGCCCTGCTACACGTGCTCGCAGACCCTGCTACACGTGCTCGCAGACCCTGCTACACGCGGATGCCGTGGCTGCTACACGCGGACACCGTCACGGCTACATGCGGCCGGTGGCCCTGCTACACGTGCTCACCGACCCTGCTACACGCGGATGCCGGTACTGCTACAGATGGCCTCCGGCGACGGCCGCCGGCCAGCTTCAAGTGCTCGCCGGCACAGCTACACGTGCTCGTGGACCCTGCTACACGCGGACGCCGTGGCTGCTACAGATGGCCGCCGGCCCTGCTACACGCGGCTGCCAGCCAGATTCAAGTGCTTGCCGGCACGGCTACATGCGGCCAGTGGCCCTGCTACACGTGCTCGCGGACCCTGCTACACGCTGAGGCCGGTACTGCTACATGCGGCCAGTGGCCCTGCTACACGTGCTCGCGGACCCTGCTACACGCTGAGGCCGGTACTGCTACAGATGGCCTCCGACGACGATCGCCGGCGCTGCTACGAGTGGTCGTCGAGCCTGCTACAAATATTCGTCAGTGCCGCTACAATGGCCTCCGGTGCTGCTGCAAGCCGTCACCACCGCCGCTTGCTGCTACGAGTCGTTGCCGACTTTGCTTCAAGTCATCGTGGTTGTAGCAGTTTGGTAAGCGGCACCGCCGCCGTTGCTGCAGGGGGCATGGGTGATATGAGCTTCGGCTCGCGGCAGAGCTTTGCCGGTCCACCGGGTGTTCTTGTGCAGATTGGAATATGCTTGGGTTCTCTCCGTAGTGTTTCTATACGTGCGGAGCGAAAGGTCGGAAAACGACGCGAGGAAAGAACCTGGACCGTTGATGGTGACCGCATCAGACGGCTATGGACCCGGGGGATCGGGGGATTTGATCCCCGGGGGACGCGTAGCGCCCGCCCTCTTTTATTGACAGAAGTATTTTTTTGGGAACTTTTTATTGGCAGAAGTACCACATACGGACTCTATAGGGCCGATCAATAGCCTACATGGTTAGCTTATTTTGTTTGGAGGACCCACATGGATAGTTAATACGATACAATCGTGTGATAAGATTTTTTCTCCGGATTATACCGCAAGAGAATTGATTGGGTTTTCACGTACGTACCAATGGTACAGCTAACATGACATAAGATTTCTTTTGTACAAATTTACTTTTACGTAACACTATTTACGTTTTCATCTCAGATTACATCTGCACCATTAATTACAGATCTAATAGCCTTAAATAATTATGATGATGTGGATTAACGTGGTGCCTCGAAACACAACCTTATATTGCTTTTAGTATATAATAGATCCTATTAGCATCAACATTATGAATATGTGTAACACTATTATCGAGATCCAACCGAAATAAACCATTCATCACAGGTGCATGACCATAAAAGATATCATCCATATAAAACGAACAACCATTGTTTTTGGATTTAAATGAATAACCACTGCGCACCAAACATGATCCGGATACAATGTTCATGCTCAGTGCAGGCACCAAATAACAATTATTCAGGTTTATAACTAATCTCGATGGTAAGTGGAGAGGTAGCGTTCCGACGACGATCACATCAACGCTTGATCTGTTGCCAACACGCATCTTGAGCTCACCCCTTGCTAGCGGTCGCTTGTTCCTCAACCCCTAATTCAAGTTACAAATATTAGCAACCGCTCTGGTATCAAATACCCAGGTGCTACTGTGAGTACTAGTCAAGTACACATCAATAACATGTATATCATATATACCTTTATTTGCCTTGTTGGCCTTCTTGTCTGCCAAATACTTGGGGCAGTTATGTTTTCAGTGACCCAACTCATTGCAATAAAAACATTTAGTATCAGGCTTAGGACCTCCATTGACCGTTTTCTTAGGTACAACAAAAATGCTGCCCATCTTGAGTTTTGCTTTGGCCACGACCCTTTCTCTAGAGGATGCGATCTTATCGACCATCAACTCCAGATGCCTATCCTTTTATGTCTACTTCGATAGCAACACTTTTCTTGTAATTCATCACAAACTCTTTGTAGCTAGGTGGGAGCGACTACAGACCTCTATCCATCACAAGATCAACTGGGATATCATATCCTAGTGCCTTAAGACGTTGAACATATCCCATCATCATCATGACGTGATCGTTCACAGAGTTGTTGATACGTTGGAAACGTATCTATAATTTTTGATGCTCCATGCTTGTTTAGTATCTACTTTGCTTTACTTGTCCACACATTGAGGTGATTTTTACATGTTTTATGGTACTAACCTACTAACAAGTTGCAACAGTGCCAGATGCATGTTTTCTGCTGTTTTTGGTTTCAGAAAAGTTAGTAAAGAAATATTCTCGGAATTGTAAGGGACAAAGGACAAAATCAATTACTTTCCATGGGGAACAAGAAGTCTAGAGGAGAGACGGAGGGGCCGGCCAGAGGGGCCAGACCCACCCCAGGCACGGGTGGGCCCCATCCCACACCTGGCTAGGGTTTGGTCACCCTGGCGGCCGCCTCAGTCTCCCCCTTCGCCTATAACAATCCCCCGATGCAAAAACCCTAAGGATCTGATCAAAAATCCACGAAACCATCTATAGCTGCCGCCACCATCGTCCATAGATAGGGGAGGGGGGTCTGAAGTTCTTCCTAGCACCCTGCCGGAGGGGAGATCATCCCGGAGGCCTTCTCTCCGGTTTGATGCGTGAGTAGTTCCACCTTGGACTATGGGTCCATGTAGTAGCTAGATGGTTGTATCTCCTCCTTTGTGCTTTCATGTATAGATCTTGTGAGCTCCGTTCATGATCAAGATCTAATCAATTTGTAATCATGCATGTTGTGTTTGCGGGGATCCGATGGATATTTAGATTATTATGTTGGTTTGATTAATGGTTGTGTCTTTATGATTCTATCATGTCTGTGTTGTTTGTGATCTTGCATGCTCTCCGTTGCTAGTGGTTATCTTGGCCAAGTAGTTGCTAGTGACTCCAAGTGGGGGTATTTATGCTCGGTAGTGGATTCATACCTCTAGTTTCCAAGGGAAGTGACAATAATATCTTCGGTTGTAGATGTGTTGTTGCTACTAGGGAGAAAACAACGGTCTCTTGTTCATGGAACATCTGGACTGTTTACCTTACACACTTTGCTTAAAGCAGTTGTCTGTTGCTTGCAACTTAATACTCGAGGGGGTTCTGTTGGAGATATGCCCAAGAGGCAATAATAAAGTGGTTATTATCATATCTTCATACTTATGATAAATGTTTACATACCATGCTATAATTGTATTAACCGGAAACATTAATACTTGTGTGATTTGTTAACATAAAAGAGTCCCTAGTAAAGCCTCTTGTTAAACTAGCTTGTTGGTTAATATATGATCATGGTTTCCTGATCATGAACATAGAGATGTTATTAACAATAGGGTCATATCATTAGGAGAATGATGTGATGGACATACTCCTATAGTTAAGCGTAGCATAAAGATCAAGTCATTTAATATAGTTCATTTGCTATAAGATTTCTGATACATAGTAACCTAATTCCTTCGACCATGAGATCATGCTAATCACCATCACCGGAAGGATGCTTTGATGACATCAAACACCACACCGTAAATCGGGTGGCTATAAAGGTGGCATTGAGTGTTGGAAAGTATGTGTTGAGGCACATGGATCAAGTGGGATTTGTCCATCCATATGACGGATAGATATACTCTGGGCCCTCTCGGTGGAATGTCATCCAATTAGCTTGCAAGCATGTGATTGGCTCACAAGGGATCACATACCACGGGAGAAAAGAGTACTTATCGGTAACGAGGTTGAACTAGGTATGCGAGAGATACCGATCAAAACCTCGGATAAGTAAACTATCATGAGACAAAGGGAAATTGGTATCGTATGTAAGTGGTTCATTCGACGCAAAGTAATCGTAGAAATATGTAGCCATATGAATTTCAGATTCCTCTATTGGTTATTGTTCGGAGAAGTGTCTCGATCATGTCCGCATAATTCACGAACCGTGGAGACACATAAGGATTGACGTTGTTTGAGTAGTTATGGTATGATGAGAAAGAGACCGAATGTTGTTGAGTCTCGGATGGGATCCGGGATATCACGAGGAGATCCGGAATGGTCGGAGAATAAGATTCATATAAGGAAAGTCTCGTTTGGAGTTGGAATGATTAGTGTTTTCATCGGGAATGTTCTAGAAGGTTCCGGAATGTCCGGCACTCCGGAGGGGAAGGGGTACATGAATGTGTCATTGCAAGTTGGAATGATTGCATCATGTACTAAGTGTCATCGCTGTTCCAAATAAAGGATTAATTCAAATCCTAGTTTGAAAAGTCAAATAGCTAAATTGAAAAGTCAAACGGCTAAATTTGGAAAGTGGAAAAGAGGAGGAAGGTGAAACCGAGTTGGGGAGGGAGACCCTCATACCCAAGCCGGCGCACCACCCAAGCCAAGTTGGGAGGACTCCCCCTCCCTGGCCGCCCCTCCACCTATGAGGAGGCGGGGCTCCTCCTAGAACACACAAGTTACCTCCTCTAAACCTAAACCCTAGCCACTAAAGGGATTTCTCCCAAGCCTTGAGTTAGAGCTTCTAATTGCCCTAGCCAGTTTAGCCCTTCTAATTGGTGTATCTAAACCCTAGATCACCAAGGCTCTCTCATAGTCCACCATACTGCCTCGGCTTAAGGCGAAGCCTGAGATCTCCTCTACTTGGTACCACGTTGTGCTAGGAATCGCGAGAGAGTGCTACAACCTCCATTTTCTTTGGAACAAGGAGAGGAAGGTCTTCGCCGAATCAACGATGTGACCGATTGCGGAGCGCTGGAGCCTGGCCGAAAGGATCGTCTACGCGATCTTGAGATCGGCAAGTGTACGACTATATCACCCACGAGAATCTGCTCTCGTTAACCGCTTTGGAATCTTCGAGGGTAAGTTCCTCTATCGACTTGTTGCTACAATCTAGTAGATAGATCTTGGCTTGTTTGTGTGCATGCGGTAGAAATTTTTTGTTTTCCAAGCTCTGAACCCTACGGTGGTATCGAGCCGTGTCTATATGTAGATCTGTTGCCTGAGTAGAACACAATGGTCATTGTGGGCGTTGATGCTTTTATTGTCGATTGCTTCTTGTGTACTTTGCATCTTGCGGTATGTTGGGATGAAGCGGCCGGGCTAACCTTACATGACATCGTTCATGAGAATTGCTCCACGCTTGACATGCAACTTGTATTGCATAAGTGGCTTTATGGTGCTGTTTCTCCTAGCATAGTTAAGATCCAATTTACAACAGGTGATTAACAATACTAGTATCAATGTTGTGGTTCTTGTTCGTAAGTTAGAACGACACTTATTGAAAGCCCCAAACCACGTAAAATATGCAAAGAAAGTAGGCGTCTAACTTTGTTTTGCGGTGTCTGATGATGTGATATGGCCATGATTGTGATTATATATGATGTATGCAACGTTCCTTATTGTAAGTCGACGGCAAGTAGAGCCATATGGTTGTCTTTAATTTTGTTAAGACCCACATGTCTATTCAAAGTAGTTGTAATAGTTGAAGCCGGTGGACGACAACCATGGAGAAGCATCATTGACCTTGATGCAATGTCGGTGATGATGGAGATCATGTTCGTGCTAGAAGATGGAGATCGGAAGCACAAAGAAGAAAGGCCATATCATATCACATATTATGAATTGCATGTGATGTTAATCCTTTATGCATCTTGTATTGCTTAGTAGACGACGGTAGCATTATAAGATGATCCCTCATGCACATGAATTTCAAGTCATAAAGTGTTCACCCTTAGTTAGCACCGTTGCTAAAGCTTGTTGTTTCGAAGCACCACGTGATGATCGGGTGTGTTAGATTCCGCAAGTGTATACAACGTGGGCAAGCCAGATTTGCTCATGCGGAAGCTAAGGTTTGATCTTGACGAGCCTAGCATGTACAGACATGGTCTCAGGAACATGGATCACCGAAAGGTAAAGCATGAGTCCTATAGTAGATATGATGAACATGTTGATTGTTCGCCATTGAAGCTATATCAACTCTCGTGATGATCGGTTTTGATGTGGTGGATTTGATTCGTGTGATCACTAAAACAATGTGAGGGATATTGTTTTGAGTGGGAGTTTAACAACAATATGATTAACAGTTGAACACTATTTATCATAAATTAACTCAAAGTGAATTTGCATAATTGTTGTAGTCATTGGCATCCGTTTACCACCTTGTGCTTAGTTATAATTGAGATGATAGAACTATAGAATTCTGGTTATTTACTTTACGAACTGGTATCGTATTGTTTTGAAGTGTTAATCTAAAGTTTAAAAGTCCTATTGCAAACTTTCAGTAAATTCCGGTTACTCCATGAAGTTTAATAATTGGTATTAAATCAAGAGTGAAAATTCCAAGAGTTAGTGTATGAGTATCATGTTTGTCTCCATGATTCTTGATATTCAAAGGATTGTCTTAATATCAAGGTTATCTAGGATCTGAAAGAGTTGTTTCAGAAACCATGATGTGTGGAAGATATTGTGATATCTGAAACGAAGTTTCGGTTACACCATGATAGAGTATAATATGGCAAAGTTCATGTTCTCATATTTTGATGAGAATTTGCAAAGGGTTGGAGACACTTGTTGTCCTAATCCTCCAAAAGGTTTTGGATAGCAACATTATACTCGTAATTCATCGTTATAAGCTAAAAGTAGCTTGATCATGGACGATTCCATGATAAAGGTGAATATTTGATGTAGGTAAAATGTTTACTACACCAAGAGATTACTAAAGAAAAGAATTTGAAAGAACACCAAACATTTGATGATGGTGATCTACTTCAAAGTGCAAGTCCAAAGACATTGGTATTTAACTATACACGCTTTGGACTATGTGTCATATGTATGACTCCACTATTGATGTTGATAGATTCTTTCAAACGGAAAAGGAAATACTGAAAGAGAATCTCATAAATATATGCCAGAAAAAAAAAGACTAGAATTGTTCAGTTTAAGTATATAGATGATATACATGTTATGGCTATATTCTTTGCTTATTAAACAATGTGGTTCTTAAGTATTTGATACTGAATTTGTTAGTGTGAATCGTCATACGAAACAACAGAATTCATGAACTACAGTGGCCTAAGTAACTAGCAAAAGAATATGTGATGATGTTCATCGAGAACAAATAAAGGGTTATTGTGTTGATCATTAAACATCAAAGCTTGCCTTCAAGATTTGTTTTATCAGGTATTATGAGAACAAAAGGGTTGTTCAACTAATTGCCGTAATCCATAAAAGATGGATGATTCACAAATCTTGTTGGAGAAATCACATCCATAAAACTAGTGCTAAAAATGTCGAAAGACAAATTGATTGAAATATCACTTAGGAAGTGACATCGCCGTTTAAATTATATTGGAAAGAAAACATGAAGAAACTCCATGTGGATGGAATTTTGGAGTCTTTTGATTTTTGATCAAATGACGCTTGTGAAACTTTCCTAGAGATAATTAAAACTTCGTTCATAGGCCAAAAGGGAACGAATGACTAGCTTATTGGAACTTGTACATATTGTTGTATGAAATCCATTATGTGTAGTCAAGAGCGATGGATTTCAACTTCATATGCTTTCTCCGAAAATTTGAGTGAATATATGAATATTTACTTAATAAGGATGAAGTGTGAAATATTTGAAAAGTTCAAAGATTTTCAAGATGAAGTGCAAAATCATTGTAACAAGAATATAAATAGTTTATGATAAGATCATAAAGGAAGATATTTGAGTTACAAGTTTAGCATAATACCTAAGATTTAAGGAATCATTCCGTGGATTTGCATTTCCCGAAACACCATAAGAGTATGGAGCGTTCGAGATATGTGATTAAAACCTTGTTTGACATGGTAAGATAAAAGGTATAATTCATAAAACTGCCATTATGTTTTAAAGATTAAAAGCTTTAGAGACTACCGTTTTCCACTGAAAAGAGCTCCATCATAATCCATTGAAATGACACCATATAAAGTTATGGTTTGGGATAAAACCCAAATAGTCCTTTCTTAAAACATTGGTATGCTATGCATAAGAAAGATGTGTGCAACCAAAGTCGGATGAACCTATCTTTGTATGTTATTGCGAATAACTGTTAAGTATTCCTCCATAAACACCGGAGCCAAAAGTGTTTGTCGCTTAGAACGTCAAGTTTCTTTGAGAAGGAATTTTTCGTGAAAAGTTAAGTGGGAGGACAATAGAACTTTGATAAGGTTAAAAGAACCTTAGCTATATGATCAAAGTTGCGCAGCGCCGAAAAGTGTTCCGGAGGTAGCAACAATGCTCATGGCTCACGTACCTCAAAGGTTGTGGTCATGGAGATCCAAGTTCCTATTGAAACAAGTAGGTCGGGTAAACAATCAAATACCAAGATTTTAGAGTTAAATCATTATTTGACAATAATGATCCGACTACATGCAAAGAAGCGATGATGGGCCCTGACTCCGTCTAATGGCTTGAAGCCATAAAATCCGTGATAGTTCCATACACGAAAAATCAAGTTTTGAACTTGAAGGACCCTCAAGAAAGGTGTTAGACCTTATAGTTGTGTTTGGATCTATAAATAAATAGACATGGATGTTGCACATCTATGAAATAGTCGACATGTTGGGAAAGAGTTCACAACAATATTCAAAGGTTGACTATGACAAGATCTGATCTTTCATAGCGATATTTAGTCTAGACGGATTAATATAGCAACCACTACATATAATTTTGTTATGTGGTAGTTGAATAAACAAAACAAGTTCTTCTAATAGAATTGTTACCTAGGACATGTGCATAACACGGTCCATAGGGTTTTGTTAATTCAAAGGATGCTAAAAGCGTATGCAAACTTCAATGGTTGAAGTAAGCATAGCGGAGTTAGAATCTTCACTATGATGAAACTGTTAAAAGAGTATAATTTCATCAGAGACAATGAAGATGCTTCCATTTGCAAGAAATTAAGTGGGAGCGCTAAGCCATATTTCTAATACATTATGTGGAGGACATATTGTTGATTGGAAAAGATGTATATTTTATTAACACATATTAAGAATTTCTTCCTGATGAAAGACTTAGGCAAAAACCAAAAATTTGGCATCAATAGACGCCAATATGGTTGTGCCAGAAGTACATAGATGAGATATTGAATGAGTTCAATATAGAAACTACAAGAAAGGTTCTTGTCGCACAGAAAGGATTGAATGAGTTCAATTTTGATGATATATTCAAGTGTATTGACACTTGGTAAGTGAAACAAAGATTCAAGTATAGATTGATACTTGATGTATGAAATCACAAAGAGTATTTATATCAATCATACTGTGATATGTACAAATCCAGATATGTCCTATGCTCTAAATGTTGTGAGAATATACCAGAATGATTCATAAGATGATCATTGGACAATAGTAAGAATATTCTTATGATCTTTTGGAAGAACTAAAAGTATATTATTTGTAGAAGTGACAAATAGATGGTTAGTTCATTGTAAAAGTACTACATTGATACTAGTTTTGTCACAAAGTACAAATTAAGTTTATCTCAATCTAAACCAAGGGTGGCACAATATAATGGAAAGTGAGTTCCATAATGGATTTGGATGAGTTCCGAAGTTAAAGACATTGTGACAGATACTACAACAAAAGGCTAAGTGTATGACTGCTATTTTAGCGACAAAAGAGCATTTGTGTCAAGTAGTTTGTTATCAAACTATGTGTAGTTCACAGTGGGATAATACTATGAAGATATATTGTACGACAATATTATCAACATGTTTTTAACCCCAAAGAACTAAAGGTCACACCAAAGGACCAAATTTGTACGAAGCCATCTCATTAGAGAATGAGTGATGCGTAGAGACGCAAAGACATGCAATTACACACGGACCTGGAAGTGTCAGATCCGGAGATCATTTGACCACTAGAAATCGTGTGCATACAACACTTGAAAGCCATAGGTGTTGAATACACAAAGGTTTGAAACTAGATTATTGACTCTAGTGCAAGTGGGAGACTATTGGAGATATGCCCAAGAGGCAATAATAAAGTGGTTATTATCATATCTTCATACTTATGATAAATGTTTACATACCATGCTATAATTGTATTAACCGGAAACATTAATACTTGTGTGATTTGTAAACATAAAAGAGTCCCTAGTAAAGCCTCTTGTTAAACTAGCTTGTTGGTTAATATATGATCATGGTTTCACGATCATGAACATAGAGATGTTATTAACAGGGTCATATCATTAGGAGAATGATGTGATGGACATACTCCTATAGTCAAGCGTAGCATAAAGATCAAGTCATTTAATATAGTTCATTTGCTATAAGCTTTCTGATACATAGTAACCTAATTCCTTCGACCATGAGATCATGCTAATCACCATCACCGGAAGGATGCTTTGATGACATCAAACACCACACCGTAACTGGGTGGCTATAAAGGTGGCATTGAGTGTTCAGAAAGTATGTGTTGAGGCACATGGATCAAGAGTGGGATTTGTCCATCCATTTGACGGATAGATATACTCTGGGCCCTCTTGGTGGAATGTCATCCAATTAGCTTGCAAGCATGTGACTGGCTCTCAAGGGATCACATACCACGGGAACGAGAAAAGAGTACTTATCGGTAACGAGGTTGAACTAGGTATGCAGAGATACCGACGATCAAAACCTCGGATAAGTAAACTATCGTGAGACAAAGGGAAATTGGTATTTTATGTAAGTGGTTCATTCGATCGCAAAGTAATCGTAGAAATATGTGGGAGCCATATGAATTTCCAGATTCCTCTATTGGTTATTGTTCGGAGAAGTGTCTCGATCATGTCCGCATAATTCACGAACCGTAGGGAGACATACTTAAGGATTCAACGTTGTTTGAGTAGTTATGGTATGATGAGAAAGAGACCTAATGTTGTTCGGAGTCTCGGATGGGATCCGGGATATCACGAGGAGATCCGGAATGGTCTGGAGAATAAGATTCATATAAGGAAAGTCTCGTTTCGGAGTTCGGGAATGATTCCGGTGTTTGGAATGTTCTAGAAGGTTCCGGAATGTCCGGCACTCCAGAGGGGACGGGGTATACATGAATGTGTCATTGCAAGTTGGAATGATTGCATCATGTACTAAGTGTCGTCGCTGTTCCAAATAAAGGATTAATTCAAATCCTAGTTTGAAAAGTCAAATAGCTAAATTGAAAAGTCAAACGGCTAAATTTGGAAAGTGGAAAAGAGGAGCAAGGTGAAACCGAGTTGGGGAGGGAGACCCTCCTCCCAAGCCGCACCACCAAGCCGAGTTGGGGAGGACTCCTCCCTCCCTTGGCCGACCGACCCTCCACCTATATAAGGAGGGGCAGGGCTCCCTCCTAGAACACACAAGTTACCTCCCTCTAAACCTAAACCCTAGCCACAGCCTAGGGATTTCTCCCAAGCCGCCGAGTTAGAGCTTCTAATTGCCCTAGCCGCCGGTTTAGCCCCTTCTAATTGGTTTGTCTAAACCCTAGATCACCAAGGCTCTCTCATAGTCCACCATACGCTCGGCAAAGGCGAAGCCTGCGAGATCTCCCTCTACTTGGGTACCACGCCGTTGTCTTTGGGAATCGCGAGGAGAGTGCTACAACCTCCATTGCTGCTAGAACAAGGGAGAGGAAGGTCTTCGTCAATCCGGCGTGTGACCGGCTGAGCGCTCGGAGCATAGCCGGAAGGATCGTCTACGCGATCTTGAGATCGGCAAGTGTACGACTACATCACCCACGAGAATCTGCTCTCGTTAACCGCTTTGGAATCTTTGAGGGTAAGTTCCTCTATCGACTCGTTGCTACAATCTAGTAGATAGATCTTGGCTTGTTTGTGTGCATGTGGTAGAAATTTTTGTTTTCCAAGCTACGAACCCCTACAGGTTCGTATGATAACTTGAAGGTGGACTTCTAGTCATAGATGTAGTTGGATGGCGGTCTATGTATCTTGTTGTGTTGCCCAATCAACCTCACAGGATCTTTCTGACTAGTAATTGCATTATTTTGCCTTGCTCAGTTCCTGTCAATTGCCCTTCTCTAATTTGTTTACCCTTCATGCCATGTTGTCTATCTAAGGAGAGCACCTCTAGTGAACTATGGACCCCGGTCCAAGCTTTACCATTGATACATCTTCCACTGTTACTTGTTTACTTGCTGCAAACCATTACCTTCCACACCATACGTTTAATCTTTTGTTACAGCAAACCGGTGAGCTTGACAACCTCACTGATTCATTGGGGCAAAGTCTTGAGTTTGTGTTGTGCAGGTCTCCGCGTTGCCTGCAACACCTGTGTGATGTTTCCTTCCTCCTACTAGTTCGATAACCTCGATTTCTTACTGAGGGAAAACTTGTTGCTGTGCTGCTTCACACCTTGCTCTTGGGGTTCCCAACAGGCTCCAGCATAGCCATCAAAGACTTTCTGGCGCCGTTTCCGTGGAGGCCAAGGATGTCTCCACTAGGGAAGTCCTTCACTTCCTTTCTCTTTACTTTGTTTTTAGTTTGCTTTGTTTATTTTGCTTGGTTTTGGATGCCTCTTTCCAAAAACCCAAAAAATTTAGTCTAGTTTGGTTTGCTTGCTTTATTCGAAAACACAAAAAAATAGTCCCTGCTCTGGTTGCTGGTCTGTTATTGCCTTGATTGGTCATGCTTTCTATCAATGGATGGTTTCTTTGAAACTAGTCCTTATTTGGAAGGTTGGTTCACGGAAGAACAAAAGTATTATTATAAGGAACACCATTTGTCACATAAAGGGAAACACTTATGGGAAAAAATTGATAAGTTGAATACTATTGCTAGAGACTTGTGCTCTACTTATAATGTTACTTATTGCTTTGATAAGTCTTATTGCTGTAGGAGGTATAAACACCTGCCTTTTCAATGTGAGTATAATGATAATGTTACCATATATTCTTATGTTAAAGGAAATTATGACTTTGATGATGTGGAACAAATTGAAGAATTTATTGCTTTCAAGGGTGCATTTGAACTTGCAAGGCTTCTTGAAAATATTGATGATGCACCTTATGAACATAAGGTTTATGAGATACTTAAATTCTGCGTTGATAATTACAAGGAAGAAAATAGCTATATTATTGAATATCTTAATAGATGCTTTCCACATATGGAAGAGACTAATGCTTTGCAGGAGCCTATGGAAGAAGAAATTGTTGCTGGAAGCCCATTAGATGAAAAAGAGGAGGAGAGTGATGAACAAAAGGAGGAAGAATGGATTATCTACCCATGCCTACCTTCTAATGAGAGTAACTCTTTATCCCTTACATTATTTGATTGTCCCCCATGCTTACCAAAGGAGGATGAAAGTTATGTTCCTGTGGATCCTTTTGAAATATCTACTTTGGGTAAAACCTGTGAAGGTTTTAATCCCATTATTTTTGAGCTTGATAGAAATTATGTGTTTGTAGATCATGAAAAGCATGCTTTATGTGATAGCTATATTGTTGAGTTTATTCATGAGGCAACTGAAAATTATTATGAGAGAGTAAAATATGGTTGTAGAAGTTTTGATGGTATTAAAACACCTCTCTTTATGTTGAAAGTTTTGAAGTTACTCTTTTCTTATCTTCCAATGCATGTCACTTTTTTCTTTATGAATTTATTTGTGTACAGCATTCCTATGCATAGGAATAGGTTTAGATTTAAATGTGTTTTGAATTTGCTTCTTGATGCTCCCTTTTACCTCAATTCATATTTCTTATGAGAGCATCTTCTCAAACTATCAAGCCTAACTTAAAGGCGTTAAAGAAAAGTACTTGTTGGGAGATAACCCAAGAGTTTCCTGGAGTCTTGGAAGTTATTACTTCAGTAATGACCTATGCTTATCCTTTTTGTTTGCTTTTTTTTTCCAAGAATGACCTCTAATAAGAGGGAAGTAAGATTTGGGAGTTCTTGTCCGAACAGATTTCATCCTCCACCAAATCAATTCGTGAGGAGGCTCTGTAACTCGGATTGAGCTCAAAATTTACGAATAAATCTCCCAGTATGTAAGATAACTTTATTTAGTTCAACACTTTGTGATTTGAGCAACAGAAGATGTTCAAAAAAATCGGTTTCTACCTGCTGGTCTGTTTTGACAAATTTCTGCCATTATTTGCATTTGCTTCTTATTCATTCCTTTTTGAGGTCTCTTCGGGTAAATTGAGCTTTTTGAAGGAGTTATTGTAGTATCTTGTGTTTTTAGTGAAAAGCCTTGTTGTTCCAAAGCTTTGCCAGTGGTCTAATATCTTTTGAATACGCTTATGTTGCTAATGAAGATTGTGTGAAGTTTTGTATGAAGGAAAAATTTCAGGTGTAGAGAAAGAATGATGCAATGAGATGAAGAATGGACAAAACCTCAAGCTTGGGGATGCCACCATGGTGTCACCCCAAGAAATATCCAAGAGGTAAAAGCGTCAAAGCTTGGGGATGCCCAAGGCATCCCCTTCTTCATCAATAAAAAGATCAGGTCTGTCTAGACACTTTGTTTTTATTGTTTCATGCACAGTTGTGTTGTTCTTGTAGCATCTTAGTTTTTGTTTGCTTTACTTAGTTTGTTTAGTTTGCTTTAGTAGTTTGGACCCCCGTTCTCGCTGTGTTGTTTTGCAAATAAGGTTGCTTGGTGTTTGGAAAGGAGTAGTAAGTTCTTGCTTGAAGTGCAAGAGGAGCTTGCATTGACTATGACTTAGACTTTAGCATGACAAGCTAGGTGTTGTTTTAGCATTATGCTTAGTGATTATTGTTGTAGCATGTCTTGTTCCAAACAATTGGTATTGCTTAGTGTGCCTTTAAGAAATTATGCGTTTAGCATGCAAAAGCATAGTATTGTGGTATTCTCCTTTGATGCTTGGGTTGACTTGGAACATGCTTACACCATGTTATGACTATGACAAGTCAGCATTAGACTCTATGATCATTTATTCCTTGACTTGTAGTACCACTCTTTGCTTTGATTAGTATGCTTTGTTGCACTGCATGATTATGGCCATTATTGCTCTCTTAGTTGGTTGCTCCCAGTCTTTTGCTAGCCTCCACTTGTATGAGTAAGTTCTACTCATGCCTCCAACTCCCAATAAACCAAGTTATTCCAAAGTGTCCACTATAAACTCCGATGCATGGTGTGTTACACCATTCCAAGTATATTCTTGTTTTCAACTATCTTCCAATTTAAAACTATTTTGTTATGTGAAAACTTAGTGATTAAAGCCCTCACGAACTTGATGGCACACTTTATATTCTTTGCCCCTAATAAACTTGAACCATTGTGAAAACTTTGTTGTATATGCTTGCACTTATAAGTTGGAATTAGCAGAACGTGCTGTCACGAGGAACGTTTTCAACGTTGCACTTGTACCTTGTTGTACTCAGTTGATATCATGTTCTTTTGTCTATGGATGTCACCGGTGTGAAATAAATAGGGGACTTGTAAGTCCATGGAGTTTGTATTCTGTGTTAGAGAAATGCCTGGGCCGCTAGCCTAAGCCATGCCTAATCATGGTGGAAAATTGTAGCATCACCATAATGAGCTATCTATGAAGCATCCTCAATAAAAAGCTATGCATATGGTAAATAAAAATATTGTTGAGATGCTCATTGTCTTATTGCCTTGTCATTTTGCTTATGGGAAAGCTCATGTACCATGTGCAAGGGGTACCCGTTGGCGTTTCTCAATGATATGCAAATACTTCAAGTGACAAGAACTTACCTGGACCCAAAGTTGAGTATGCATGAGGTGTGGCCCTCGTATTCAAGGGACTTGAGATTGCCAACTTATACTTTGTCAAGCATGTACACCATCTTTTCCACTTTAACCTTAACCACTTCAAGATGCTTATGATAGGGGCAATGAGGGCTGAAAGCTAAAAAGTACCATAATATTTATAAGATCTTTTTGAAACTTGTAATCCCTGCTTCCTTTACAAAAAAGGCCTTTCTTCCACCACTACTGAATCTTCACCTTCTAACTTTAGGCACCATTAAGAGAGCATAGTTGTCATTCTGTGTGCAGTGTTCCAACGCTTATTAATTGATGCATATTGTGTTATTACTTGTTCTTGTACTACTTGTTTCTAGTCACCCTTGAGAACTTTGCAGGTGTCCTATGCATTTAATTGCTACTCTATGAGGGACAAGCTGATTGCCACTATGCTATGTTTTCTGCATGTGAAACAAACAAACGTTTTTCAATGCATGTTATTCATGATCTTTGTTTGTATCTTGCCATGTTGCATGCATAGTTAGTATGTCCTACTGTTCGAACTCCATTATTTCATGCACATGTTTAGAGTTCTTTGATCCCAGCTTTCAATGCTTGCAAATGGTTGGATATTTATTGTGAGGGTGCATGTTCACCTCAAAAATTATTCTGTTTATCACTTACCTACTCAAGGACAAGCAGGATTAAGCTTCGAGATGTTGATACGTTGGAAACATATCTATAATTTTTAATGATCCATGCTTGTTTAGTATCTACTTTTCTTTACTTGTCCACACTTTGAGGTGCTTTTTACATGTTTTCTGGTACTAACCTACTAACAAGTTGCAACAGTGCCAGATGCCTGTTTTCTGCTGCTTTTGGTTTTAGAAAAGTTAGTAAAGAAATATTCACGGAATTGGACGGGACAATGGACAAAGTCAATTAGTTTCCGTGGGGAACAAGAAGTCCAGAGGAGAGACGGAGGGGCCGGCCAGAGGGGCCAGACCCACCACAGGATGGGTGGGCCCCACCCATGCACAGCTAGGGTTTGGTCGCCTGCGCGCCTCGGTCTCCCCCGCCTATAAGAAGCCCCGATCGTGAAACTCGAGGACCCGATCAAATCCACAAAACCGCCTATAGCACTGCCACCATCGTCCCTATATCGGGGATCGAAGTTCTTCGGCAGACTGCCAGGAGGAGATCATCCCGGAGGCCTTCTCTCTGGTATGATGCCTGAGTAGTTCCACCTTGGACTATGGGTCCATGTAGTAGCTAGATGGTTTTATCTCCTCCTTTGTGCTTTCATGTATATATCTTGTGAGCTCCGTTCATGATCAAGATCTAATCTATTTGTAATCATGCATGTTGTGTTTGCGGGGATCCGATGGATATTGAGATTATTATGTTGGTTTGATTAATGGTTTTGTCTTTATGATTCTATCATGTCTGTGTTGTTTGTGATCTTGCATGATCTCCATTGCTAGTGGTTATCTTGGCCAAGTAGTTGCTAGTGACTCCAAGAGGGGGTATTTATGCTCGATAGTGGGTTCATGCCTCTAGTTTCCAAGGGAAGTGACAATAATATCTTCGGTTGTAGATGTTCTATTGCTACTAGGGAGTAAACAACGGTCTCTTGTTCATGGAACATGTGGACTGTTTACCATACACACTTTTCTTAAAGCACTTGTCTGTTGCTTGCAACTTAATACTGGAGGGGGTTCGGATGATAACCTGAAGATGGACTTCTAGTCATAGATGCAGTTGGATGACGGTCTATGTATCTTGTTGTATTGCCCAATCAACCTCATAGGATCTTTCTGACTAGTAATTGCATTATTTCGCCTTGCTCAGTTCCTGTCAATTGCCCTGCTGTAATTTGTTTACCCTTCATGCCTTGTTGTCTATCTAAGGAGAGAACCTATAGTGAACTATGGACCCCGTTCCAATCTTTACCATTGATACATCTTCCACTATTACTTGTTTACTTGCTGCAAACCATTACCTTCCACACCATACGTTTAATCCTTTCTTACAGCAAACCGGTGAGCTTGACAACCTCACTGATTCGTCGGGGCAAAGTCTTGAGTTTGTGTTGTGCAGGTCTCCGCGTTGCCTCCAACACCTGTGTGACGTTTCCTTCCTCCTACTGGTTCGATAACCTCGGTTTATTACTGAGGCAAAACTTGCTGTTGTGCTGCTTCACACCTTGCTCTTGGGGTTCCCAACAGGCTCCAGCATAGCCATCAGCTGTGTTCCTTCATCTTTACACTAAAGAACTCGCTAGAGATCATGTATCTCTCAGCATGGATTTGGATCTCAAACATAGCTTTGAGTTCCTTCACCGTAGCATTAGCATTGTGATACGTCGGAAATGTATCTATAATTTTTGATGTTCCATGCTTGTTTAGTATCTACTTTGCTTTGCTCTGTCTACACTTTCAGGTGTTTTTATATGTTTTCTGGAACTAACCTATTAACAAGTTGCCATAGTGCCAGTTGCCTTTTTTCTTCTGTTTTTGCTTCAAGAAAGGCAGAAAATCAATATTCTCGGAATTGGACGGGACAAAAGGCAAAGTCAATATTTTACCGTGCGACACGAATCGAGAGGGAAGCGGAGGCGCCAGGCGGACCAGGCGCGGCCAAGCCTGGCCCGCGCCTGTGGAGGGTGTGGGCCCCCTGGGCGCCCCTGCCTTGCCTCTTAGCCTATAAGAAGCCCCCGATGCAGAAACCATAGGCACCCGATCAAAACTCCACGAAACCGTCTGTAGCCTCTGCCACCATCGTCCCTAGATCGGGGGATCAAGTTCTTCGGCACCACTCCGAAGGGAGATCATCCCAGAGGCCTTCTTCTCCGATATGATGTGTGAGTAGTTCCACCTTGGACTACGGGTCCATGTAGTAGATAGATGGTTGTATCTCCTCCTTGTGCTTTCATGTATAGATCTTATGAGCTCCATTCATGATCAAGATCTAATCTATTTGTAATCATGCATGTTGTGTTTGCGGGGATCCGATGGACATTGAGATTACTAAGTCAGATTGATTAATGGTTTTTTCTATTTGATTCTATCATGTGTGTGTTGTTTGTGATCTTGCATGCTCTCCGTTGTTAGTAGCTATCTTGGCCAAGTAGTTTCTAGTGACTCCAAGAGGGGGTATTTATGCTCGATAGTGGGTTCATGCCTCTAATTTCCAAGGGAAGTGACAGAAATCTCTTCGGTTTTAGATGTGTTGTTGCCACTAGGGATAAAACAATGGTATCTTTTTCATGGAACAAGTGGATTGTTTACCTTACGCACTTTGCTTAAAGCAGTTTTCTGTTTCTTGCAACTTAATACTGGAGGGGGTTTGGATGATAACCTGAAGGTGGACTTCTAGTCATAGATGCAGTTGGATGGCGTTCTATGTATATTGTTGTATTGCCCAATCGAATCTCATAGCATCTTTTTGTCTAGTATTGCATTGTTATGCCTTGCTCAATTCCTTTCAATTGCCCTGCTGTAATTTGTTTACCCTTCAGGCCATGTTGTTTATCTAAGGAGAGCACCTCTAGTGAACTATGGACCCCGGTCCAATCTTTACCATTGATACATCTTCCACTATTATTGTTTACTTGCTGCAAACCACCATTACCTTCCACACCATACATTTAATCCTTTGTTAAAGCAACCAGTGAAATTGACAACCTCACTATTAGTTGGGGCAAAGTCTTGAGTTTGTGTTGTGCAGGGTTCCACGTTGCTTGCAACACCTGTGTGACGTTTCCTTCCTCCTACTAGTTCGATAACCTCGGTTTCTTACTAAGGGAAGACTTGCTGTTGTGCTTCTTCACACTAGTCCTCCACTTCCTTTCCTACTAGTCCTCCACTTCCTTTATCTTTACTTTGTTTTTAGTTTTCTTACTTTCTTTTGCTTGGTTTTGTTTGCCTCTTGCTTTAAAAACTCCAAAAAATTAGTTCCTACTCTAGTTGGTGGTCTATTATTGCCTTGCTTGGTCATGCTTTCTATCAATGGATGGTTTCTTTGAAACTAGTTCTTATTGGCAAGGTGGGTTCACGGAATGTGGTGACCCAGCATACCACTGCATGATGTAGTACACTATAGTCGTTGACATAGCACCAATGAAACACCGTTCACTAGTATTACATCCCTCAGAGTAGTACAACAGAAACATAGCATGTCCAAGACATGACTATAGGTTACAACTCAACTCTTTACACAAGATCCAGAGAACACTCTAGGTTAAAGAGAGAGAAATAAACTTCTACAAAGAAGAATCAGGAATAAATAACTCATAGCTACCATACTTATAAAACTAATAGCTAAACTACTAGGCTTGCATTGCTGATATTGCAATATTCTACAGAAGTAGGTTCTATGGTTAGAAATCCTATTTGAAAGGATCGTATGGGCACCTAGAGGGGGTGAATAGGTGCTACTTCAAATTTTCTTCTTTTTCAAATTAAGGTTTGACAATAAGGTAAATTCTCTAGATAATGCAACTAAGGTGAATTTACCTTTATGACATTATGCAAGAGCTACCACAACAGAAAGTAAGAACAAGTAAGTAAAGTGCGGTAAAGGATAGAAGTAACCAAAGTGGTGGACGCGGAGACACAAGGATTTGTTTCCCGTAGTTCCTCCCTTTTGAGGGGAAGTACGTCTATGTTTGGAGAGGGGGTGGTTTCAAACCACCAACGCCAAAAGCCTCCTTGTTCTCCGATGACTCTCACCCCAACGGGATCGATTCACCTTCCACTATATCGGCAACCTTCAAGGTGGAAGCCGACACCTTTACAAGTTTGGGGAACACATCCACAACTTAATCGGAGGCTCCCAAATACAAGCAAGTTGTCAAAGCAATCAAAGACAATCTTGTAAGAACCAAAACAAGAACTAGGGTTTCCAAGAAAACACTAGAACAAAGGGGCCCTCAATGAAATGAGGTGGAAATGAAGATTTCTTTTAGTGAAGTAGTAGATCGGGGCCTCCTCCTTTGATTCCCCAAAGATCAAAGACTTTGGGTGGTGGAATGAGGAGATCTTGAGATTTGGTGGATCCAATGGTGGTCTTGACTTTAATGTAAATGAGCAGCTTGTCCCAAGGTAGGTGGAGGGGTATTTATACCCCTCCAGGAAATCTGGCCGTTGGAGCCGTTAATGCACAGTTAGTACCGGTCCTCAAGCGGTAGTACCGTGGCAAGGTACTACTACCGTCGATCGGACCGAACTGGGAGATGTCTTAAATGGTCGAGCCAGCACCAGTATTGCCTGGTATTCCCTTGCGGTACTACCCCCAAGCGGTAGTACCAGTCGTATGACAGTACTAATTGCGGCGGTAGTAGTCCAAGTACCGCTTGGTATTGAGCAAGACCCGGGTTAGTTCTTCTTCGAACAGCTAAGATCGCCGAAGCGATGCGACCATGTCAGCGGTAGTACCGCTTTTCACGGGTACTACCGGTTGGGCCGGTAGTGCCGCTCCGTGGTACCGGGTGGTACTGAGGAATACATCTCCTTATCAGCCTTGCGCAGATCCAACTGGTACTAGGACCGGTAGTACCGGTGACAAGCGGTAGTACCGGGCATATCTCCGGTACTACCGGTTGTCACATTTGGTTTTCGCAAGGGGAATTGGTTAGGCCAATATTTGTGCCACACCCTTATCAAACATGTGATACACGTAGCAAACGATTAAACTGATAAGTGTTTTGTTATCAAACATCAAAATCAGAGGGATAGAAAAATGCTCTTTCAATCTCCCCCTTTTTTGTGTTTGATGACAATACACTATTGCAAGATGATTTTAATAGGAAACGCGTGGGATTTGTAAAATAGAGACGGGGATCCCCCTAGATGTGTAGAAACAAACCTCCCCCTCTATTTTACAAACCCAACATGGGTGCACAAATATTGATACTAGCATTTGAAATCATACCTTTGCACAATAACATGTGATGAGAAATATATAGACAATAGATAACGCATATCATCACAAGATGGATCCAATGACATAAACCACATAGTCTCATAAGATGGATCCATGACATAACCACGACATAACCACATAGTCTCACACATAAATAGAGGGAAATCGAAGTTCACACGCAATAAAAGGATCAAAATAAGAACGAGCTTGTGACTTCCCATGCAACACCCGTGCCTAAAGTGCAACTTCTCCCACTTTGGCATCAAGACGCCAAAAAGGGACAAATGCAAGACTACCGTCCCGACATTAAATCATCCTCCTCCTCCTCTTCCTCAAAGTCCTCCTCGTAGGGGGGTGGGGCGCGGTGCGAGGAAGAGACATCATCGTCCCAACGGCTGTGCTGAGAGATCCACTGATCTTCTGGAGTGATGTTGGTCTCGGACCCCTCAGAGACGGTCAAACCCTGGGCAGCCATCATGTCCTTCTACCGAGCACTGGCTTTCTTGGCATACACATGAGCCTCATACATGCGCTTCTGGTTGTCAATCTGAAAGCATAAGATCTTCTTGAGCTTGGCCTCCATCCTTTTGGCCCAAGTGGGCTTAGCATTCTTGCCACGGGAGACAACATAGTCAGTGTCACGACCACTGTCAGCATCCTCAGAGTCATCCCCTTCCTCCTCACCCACCACAACGCGGGGTTTAGCATGTGTCTTGTTTTGGAATTATGCCCTAGAGGCAATAATAAAGATGTTATTATTATAATTCTTGTTCATGATAAAGTTAATATTCCATGCTAGAATTGTATTAAGCGGAAACTTTGATACTTGTGTGGTTTATGAACAACGCCGTCTCCCTAGTACGCCTCTATGGACTAGCTCATTGAATAATTATGGTTAAGGTTTCCTAACCATAGACATGAGTTGTCGATTAATAATGAGATCATATCATTAGGAGAATGATATGATGGACATACCCAAATCAAGCAGAGCAATTAGATCGTGTCATCGTGTTCATCTTTGTGAAGCTTTTTCTTATGTCAAATATTGTATTCCTTAGACCATGAGATAATGTAACTCCCTGGTATCGAAAGAAAGCTTCGAGGTCATCAAACGTCATCCTATGAGAGGGTGATCATAAAGGTGTCTCTCAGGTGATCGGAAAGTACTTGTTGGGTTGTATGTATCGAGATGGGATTTGTCCCTCCCAAGTCGGAGAGATATACTTTGGGCCCACTCGGTAATAGATATCAACACCGCTTGCAAGCACGTGGTTAAGGAGTTAATCACAAAGTGATATCGGATTACGGAACGAGTAAAGTACTTGCTATGAACGAGATTGAACTAGGTATGCCGATACCGACGATCGAATCTCGGGCAAGTAAAATATCGCGTGACGAAGGGAATATATATGGGATTAATTGAATCCTGGCATCATGGTTCATCCGATATGATCATCGATGAATGTGTGGGAGTCAATATGGGTTTCAGAACCCGTTGATTATTGATTAAAGATCATATGCGCATATTCTCGAACCCGTAGGGTCACACATAACGTGTCTCGCTAGGATAGAATGGATAATTGGTTTATGAGTTTTTGTTTGGAGTCTCGGATGAGATCCGGACGTCACGAGAGGTTCGAAATGGTCAGGAGAATAAGATTCATATAAGGAAAGCAGTTTTGGATTTGAATTGTTTGGATTGTTGGTATTGTGCAAAGCTTTACAACCTTCCGGAGTGGGACCAACGTGGCGCACTTGTCGGGAGGCGTGGGCCTACGAGGGAGTGCCACGGCGCATTGGGCACAAGGCCCCATAGGCCCCAGCCAAGCCCTAGGGAAACCCTAGGAGAGCTTCTAGAAGGGGGAACTTGCTCCCACTCCTCCCATGTGGCCGCCCCTAGGCTTGGAGGAGGGCAGGGGCAGCCGGCCAGCCCTCTATATAAAGAGGAAGGGGTGCACCTCTACACCTCCTCAACCCTATCCGCCACCCTGCCCTCCTCTCTCTCTCTCTCCCCGAGCGTGGCGAATCCTGCCGTGAAACTTTCCACCTTTGCACCACGCCCGTGTTGTAGATCCAATCTATCTCCACCCCACTTGCTGGACCGAGGAAGGAGGAGGCGTCGAGGTGCCATACATGTGCATCTCTGAGGCATCGCCACTTGCGGTGTTGGATCAGATCGGATCGCGAGGAGAAGCTAGTATGACTACATCAACCACGTTCCGTTGAACGTTCCGCTGTGCGAATCTTCAAGGGTATGAAGATCTCATCTATCCCCCCTCGTTGTTTGCATCTTCTAGATTAGATCTTGGCTTTCCCGTTCGCATCCTTAGATTTTTTTTTATTTACTATGCTGCGAAACCCTTCAGTGGTATCAGAGCTAGATCTATGCGTAAATGTGTTTCACGAGTAGAACGCAACATGCTTGTTGCGGGCGTTGATATTTTTTGTTGCAAGCCTCTTGTTTGTGTACTTCTTATGACGCGGGGTAGTGAGATCGAAGCGGTCCAGGCCAACTTTACGCGACCTCGTTCGCGAGACCGGCTCCGCACTTGACGTGTGGCTTGTTCCACACATGCGGCTGGTGGATGCTAGTTTCTCTCACTATACTTGTCATGGGATTTACACCGGATGTTGGCAACCATAATATCACCGTTGTGGCTTTCCGTAGGTAAGAATCGTTCTTAGCTTGTTACTCCCATAAGCCACGTAAAACATGCAACAACAAAGTAGAGGCGTCTAACTTGATTTTGGGAGTGTTCATCATATGGTATGGCCCAAGATGTGATGTGTATGTTGTATGCAATGATCATGTTTTGTAATGTTTCACGACTTGCATGTCGATGAGTACACAACCGGCAGGAGCCATATGGTTGTCTTTATAATTGTGTATGACCTGTGTGTCAACTTCTTATCGCCATGTAATAGCTTTACTTTATCGCTAAGTAGTTAGCAATAGTTGTAGTTGCTATTCGTGGTGGAGGCAATCATGGTGGAGTGATGGAGATCATCTGGCTCGCACAAGATGGAGATCATTGCGGAGATTGGTTATACCATATCACATAAAATTATATGCATGTGATGTTTATCCTTTATGTATCTTATTATGCTTAGATCGCGGTAGCATTATAAGATGATTCCTCACTTAAAGATCAAGATAAAACTGTTCTCCCATGTATGCCGTTGCAAAAGTTCGTCGTGTTCAAGCATCACGTGATGATTGGGTGCTATAAACTCTACGTTCACATACAACGGTGCAAGCAGTTTGCTGCGAAATACTTGGGTTTGACTTGACAAGCCTAGCATGTACAAACATGGCCTCGGAACACATGAACCAAAAGGTTAAACATGAGTCATATGAATGATATGATCGACACTTTGTTGTCCACCATTGAAACCACATCTCTTCTCGTGAAGATCGGATTAGGTGTGGTGAATTTGGATCATGTTCACTAAACAACTTGAGGGATGTTGAATTTAGTGGGAGTTCATCTAGTAATTTGATTAAGTTGAACTAGTTATCATGAACATAGTCTAAATTGTACTTGCAAATTTTGTAGATCAAATGGCTAAGTACAACTTCAACTTCAACGTTTTTCCGAAGAAAAGCTTAAGAACAATGGGTCTAACTTCACCAACGGTTCCGCAATCGAGAATCATTCTCTCTGGCGACAAAGGACTATGTCCTTGAGAAAGCGCTAGGTGGCGCCCTCAGTAGATGCGTTACCGATGAGAAAGTTGTTTATCAGTCGCGCAAGGATGATTATGGTGTGATTAAGAGCACCTTGTTGTTTGCTATGGAATCGGACCTTCAAAATCGTTTTGAGGAGTTCCCCGGGCCCTTTGAGATTCTTGAGGAACTGAAAACTATGTTTCAGACTCAGGCCCGTTCTGAGAGATATGAGATCTCTGAGAAATTCTTTAACTGCAAGATGGAGGAAGGGAGTTCCGTTAGTGAGAACGCCATTAAGATGTCGGGCTACACTCAACACCTTGAGCAACTGGACTACAAGATTCCAGAGGAGCTCAAGATTGACAGAGTTCTGCAATCACTCCCTCCTAGCTACAAAGGTTTTGTAGTTACTCATAATCAGATTGGTTCCACTTATACGATCACTGAGCTCTTCGCTAAGCTGAAAGCTGCGGAGGTGGACATCAAGAAATATAATCATGTGTTAATGGTCAACAAGCCCCCCAGCTTTAAGAAAGGTAAGGGTGCAAAGAAGCCCTTCAAGAAGGGCAGCGGCAAGCGCATTGCCCCTGCAGAGAGGAATCTCAAGTCTGGACCTAAGCCGGACACTAAGTGCTTCTATTGCAAGGACAAGGGTCACTGGAAGCGCAACTGTCCGAAGTACTTAGAGGACAAGAAGGATGGCACCATCAAAGGTATATTTGATATACATGTTATTGATGTTTTCCTTACTACCCCTCGTTTTAGTGCCTGGGTATTTGATACTGGTTCAGTTGCTAATATTTGTAACTCGAAACAAGAGCTATGGAATAGACGGCGGCTAGAGAGGGATGAGGTGACGATGCGCGTTGGCAACGGATCAAGAGTTGATATGATGGCCGTCGGCACGCTCTCCTTAGTTTTACCTTCGGGATTAGTTTTAAACCTCAATAAATGTTATTATGTGCCTGCGTTGAGCATGAACATCAAATCTGGATCGTGTTTATTGCAAGACGGTTATTCATTTAAATCAGAGAATAATGGTTGTTCTATTTATATGAGTAACATCTTTTATGGTCATGCACCTGCTATGAATGGTTTATTTCTTCTGAATCTCGAAAGCAATGAAACACACATCCATAACATTGAGGCTAAGAGATGCAAGGTGAGCGGTGATAATACGACTTATTTGTGGCTTTGCCGTCTAGGTCATATTGGTGTAAAGCATGAAGAAACTCCATTCTGATGGACTTTTGGAGTCTCTTGATTTTGAATCATTTGACACATGCGAGCCATCCCTCATGGGCAAGATGATCAAAACCCCGTTGTCCATAATAATGGAGCGAGCAACGGACTTGTTGGAAATCATACATACCGATGTATGCGGACCAATGAGTGTTTCGACATGCGGTGGTTATCGCTATTTTCTCACTTTTACTGATGACTTAAGTAGATATGGGTATATCTATTTAATGAAACATAAATCTGAAACATTTGAAAAGTTCAAAGAATTTAAGAACGAAGTGGAAAACCATAAACGGAAATTAAATTTCTACGATCCGATCGTGGAGGTGAATATTTGAGTTATGATTTTCTCACGCATCTTAAAGCAAGAGGAATCGTTTACAACTCCATACCGGAACACCACAGCAATGGTGTGTACGAGCCAGAAATCAAACTTTATTGGATATGGTGCGATCGATGATGTCTCTTACAGATCTGCCGTTATCATTTTGGGGTTATGCATTAGAAACCGCTGCATTCACTTTAAATAGGGCACCATCTAAATCCGTTGAGACGACACCGTATGAACTATGGTTTGGTGCTAAACCTAAGTTGTCGTTTCTTAAAGTTTGGGGATGCGAAGCTTATGTCAAAAAGTTGAAGGGTTTGCAGCATAGAAAACAAAAATTTTCCTACGATGTGAACTATATACCAAGATCTATTTATACTAGATACAAACAACGGGCGGATGTATATCCGTAGAGAACATACCCTTGAAGACCGACAAAGCTTAACGAGTCCAAACTCGTGGTTGATGTAGACGATCTCTTGCCGATCTCAAGATCGAGAGGAAGTCCTAAGCGCCGAAATCAGCGGCGCATCCGTGCTCGCACACACGTTCGAGGCACCGAGCAACCTCCTCCTCGCTCCAGCGATGCAGCGGAAGCACAACTCTTTCTTGCCGAATATCAACCGGGAAAATGTATCTCGCTAATCCGAGACCATGGGGGATAAATTCTAGAGGGGGAGAGAGATCCTTCACGAGGAGGTGTGAGTGAGAAGTGAGAGGAGGGCTCCTTTTATAGGAGGAGGGGACCCCAAGGGGTGGCAGGCATGGGGGCTGCCCCTCCCTCCTCTTCATGTGGGTGGACACTCCACTCACAAAACTCCTCAAATTCCTCCACTCAAAATCCCACTCAAAGATCCCATTAAATTTCCACCAAATTTAATGCAAACTCTCATTAAATAAAAATCTTTTATTTTATTCAGAATTTGGTCAATTACTTTAATGACAAACATTCACAAATAACCCCTTGCTAGAATTCTATTTCACATGCATAACCACTTTATGCAATTTCACCCAAAACTGTTTGGGTATCTAGTGAAATAAATTCCTGCTTGTTTATTCTTTCGGCATGAAACTTTTGCTCCAATTGGATGTCGGTGTCTCTTAAGTGTGTCACCCTACGGTTCGTGAATAATGCGGACATGATCGAGACCCTCTCGGATCAATAATCGAGCGGGATCTGGAGACCCATCACGACTCCCACACATTCAACGATGACTTTCTTGTGATCGTCGGAACCTTTACGCTAGTATCTTAATCCCTTTGTCTCACGATATATTACATGTCCGAGATTCGATCATCGGTATCTCCATACCTAGTTTGATCTCGTTCCGACATGCACTCTTTTCTCGTTCCGTGATATAACATTCTAGTGATCAAATCACTTGCTTGCAAGCTAATCAATGTGATATCACCGAGAGGGCCGAGTATATCTATCCGTCATCGGGATGAACAAATTCCACTCTCGATCCATGAGCCTCAACATAACACTTTATTAGTTACGAACCCATCTTTATAATCACCACATTACGGTGTGACGTTTGATGTTATCAAGAAACTCTTAGGTGTTAGTGATTGACATGATCTCATGGTCTAAGGATTAGGATCACTTCGTAAGTTGTTATAGCAATATAAACTCAATGACTTTGATCGTAATGCTATACTTGGATGAATGTTCATCACATCATTACACTAATGTTGTGATCCGTTATTAACAACATCCAATGTCCATGATCGGAAACCTTGATCATCTTGTTAATCAACGAGCTAGTTTATGAGAGAGGCTTAACTAGGAACTTTCTGTTTGTTTATTAAACACACATGTATTAACGTTTCGTATTAATACAATTATAGCATGCAAAATAAACATCTATCATATACTTGGAATACACATAATAAACAATTTATTATTGCCTCTCGGGGCATATTCCTTGATCTCCCACTTGCACTAGAGACAATAATCTAGTTACATAGTGATATATCTAACACCCATTGAGTTCGTGTTGATCATGTTTTGCTCTAGGGAGAGTTTTAGTCAGCGGATGCTACATTGAGATCCGTATGTACTTCTAAATCTTTATATCTCCATCCTTGACATGCTCGCGGATGGAGTGAAACGGCTTAATATGCTTGGAATGCTTGTGAGACCTTGGCTCTTTGGCATTGGCAATGGCACCATTGTTGTCACAATAGATCACCATTGGGTCCAACGCTGCCACAACTCCTAGTTCGGATATGAACTCCTTCATCCAAATCGCTTCTGAGCCGCTTCGAGCGGCAACATATTCGACCTCCGTTGTTGATCCCGCTACCACAGGTTGTTTGGAGCTCCTCAACTAACGCTCCGCCATTCATGAGAAATACGTATCCGGATTGAGACTTAGAGTCATCCGGATCGGTGTCAAACTAAGCGTCGACATAACACTTAGCGACGAGCTCTTCTTCACCTCGTATACAAGAAACATATCCTTAGTTCTTCGTAAGTACTTAAGGATATTCTTGACCGCTATCGATGTTCGAACACGGATCCGATTGGTACCTACTAGTCAAACTAATAGCGTGTGCCACATCCGGTCTTGTACATAGCATGGCGTACATTATAGAGCCTATGGCTGAAGCATAGGGGACTTTGTCCATTATCTCTCTTTCTTCGAAGGCGGACTTTGAGTCTTACTCAATGTCTTGCCTTGCAACATAGGTAAGAACCGCTTCTTACTTCCGTCCATTTTAAACTTCTTTAAAATCTTATCAAGGTATGTACTTTGCGATAGCCCTATTAGGCGCCTAGATCTATCTCTATAGATCTTTATGCCTAATATGTATGACGCTTCACCTAGGTCCTTCATTGAAAATTTCTTTGTTTAGATAACTTTTAACCTTGTTTAAAAGTTCTATATCATTTCAATAATATGTCATCCACATATAATATCGAAATGCCACATTGCTCACTCACTTTCTTGTAAATACAAGCTTCTCCATAAGTTTGGACAAATCCAAACTCTTTGATCACCTCATCAAAGCGGAGATTCCAACCGTGATGCTTGCTTCAATCCATAGATGGATCGTGAAGCTTGCACACCTTGTTAGCATCCTTAGGATCGACAAAACCCTTTGGTTGTATCATATACAACTCTTCTTCAATATTACCATTGAGAAAGCGGTTTTGACATCCATCGCCATATTTCATAATCGAAATATGCAGCAATTGCTAACATAATCCTAACTGACTTTAGCATCGCTACGGGAGAAAGTCTCATAGTCAACTCCTTGAATTTGTCGAAACCCCTTTGCGACAAGTCGAGCTTTATAGATGGTCACATTACCATCGACATCAGTTTTCCTTTTGAAAATCCATTTGTTCTCTCTGCCTTTCGGTGGTGAGGTAATTCCACCAAGTTCCAAACTTGATTTTCATACATGGATTCCATCTCGGTTCATGGCTTCTAACCATTTGTTGGAATCCGGGCTCATCATCGCTTCTTCATCGTCGCGAGGTCATTATTTTCATCAACCATGAAATTTATGGATTTCCGTCTGTTCGGGGCTGCCGCGTCTGTTTGACTGCGAGGTTGAGTACTCTCTTCGGAGTTTCATGATCATTATCATTAGTTCCTCTTCAGCAGTGGAGCCAACTCGGAACAACTTCGAAGCGCTACTCGCCATACTTTGAAGAGAAGGTTCCACAACCTCTTGAGTTCTACCTTCCGACTACTCACACCTTTCGCGAGAAACTCTTTCTCTAGAAAGGATCCATTCTTAGCAACAAAACCTTGCCCTCGGATCTGATAGAAGGAATACCCAATAGTTTCTTTAGGGTATCCTATGAAGCGCATTTTCGCTTTGGGTTCGAGTTTATCGGTTGAAGTTTCTTCACATAAACATCGCAACCCCAAACTTTAAGAAATGACAACTTAGGTTTGTTTCCAAACCACAATTCATCTGGTGTCTTTTCAGCAGTTTAGATGGTGCCCGATTTAAAGTGAATGCAGCGGTTTCTAGTGCATAACCCCAAAAGACAACGGCAAGTCCGTCGGAGACATCATAGATCGAACCATATCTAATAAAGTACGATTCGACGTTCGACACACCATTTATTTGTGGTGTTCGGCGGTGTGAGTTGTGAAACAATTCCACACTCTTTCATGTGAGTGCTAAACTCGTAACTTAGATACTCACCTCCACGGTCGACCGAAGAAATTTGATCTTTCTATTACGATGATTTTCCACTTCATTACGAAATTCCTTGAACTTTTCAAAGGTTTCAGACTTGTGTTTCATCAAGTAGATATAACGTATCTACTCAAATCATCCGTGAAAGTAACAAAATAACGATATCCACCTCGTGAAACACACTCATTGCACCACATACATCGAATGTATGATTTCCAATAAATCACGCCGTTCCATTGAACCGGAAAGCGGCGTTTAGTCATCTTGCCCATAAGGCATGGCTCACATGTATCAAATGATTCATAATCAAGTGATTCCAAAAGTCCATCCGAATGGAGCTTCTTCATGCGTTTAATGCCAATATGACCTAGACGGCGATTGCCACATATATCGGATATATCATCATTAAGTTTAATCCTTTTAGCATCAACATTATGAATATGTGTAACATTATCGCCGAGATCCAACGAAATAAACCATTCAACATTGGTGCATGACCATAAAAGATTTCATTCATATAAATGGAACAACCATTGTTCTGATTTGAATGAATAACCACTTTGCATTAAACATGATCCGGATACAATGTTCATGCTCGGTCACGAGCACCAAATATGATTATTTAAGTTTATGACTAATCCCGACGGTAAGTGGAGAGGTAGCGTTCCGGCGGCGATCACATCAACGTTTGATCCATTGCCGACGCATCTTGACCTCACCTTGCTAGCGGTCGCTTTATTCATGCACGATTCGAGTTACAAATATTATGGCGAACGGTATCAAATACCCGGTGCTACGAGCACTAGTCAAGTACACATCAATAACATGTATATCATATATACCTTTGTTTGCCTTGCCGGCCTTCTTATGCGCGGATACTTGGGGCGATTCTTCGATGGCGGTCCCCTTACAATAGTAGCACTCGGTATCGGACTTAGGTCCAACTCGGGGTTTCTTTTCAGCGACAGCAGGCTTGCCGCCTTTACTTCCTTCCGTTTTCCTTCTTGTCTTTCTTGAAACCGGTGTTCCTATTGATCATCAACACTTGATGTTCCTTTTGATCTCCACTTACGCGGTTTTAAGCATTGTGAAGCTCGGGAAGACTTCTTCATGCCTTGCATATTATAGTTCATCACGAAGCTCTTATAGCTAGGTGGCGTAGGCTGCGAGAACACGATGGATGCCTAAGTCAATGGGAATCGTTATTCCCAAGGACACAAGCTTATCGGCGTGGCCGACATCTTGAGTACATGCTCACTAATCTGATGTTCTCTTCCATCATGCAGCTAAAGAACTTTTACGAGCATTGCTCTCTCTGATGACATGTGTGAAAATCATTTTCAACTCACCCATTGTATCAAAAGCATTGCCGTTTTGAAGCGCTTTGAAGTTCGGCTCTAGCCCATACAATATGCCGCAATGAACTAAGTTGTGGTCCTCTGACGAGTCGATAGACATTCTTCTCCTCGTCGGGGCATCGTCAAAAGGTGGGGGCCTAACAGGCTTCTAGCACATATTGCTTTTGTGCAGAGAGGAGAATCCTCAAATTCATGGCCCATTCAGTAAAGTTGCTACCGTTCGTTGCTAGTTTCTCTTTCTCCATGAACGCATTGAAATTAAAAGCGGTGGTGCCATCTACAACAGAATTTGTAAAGTTTAGACTAAGTGTATGATAGATTGAGTTCAACTAATCTATATTACGAATGAACTCCCACTCAAAGCGACATCCCGTGTCCTTTTGGTGATTACATGAACCAAATCCACTACACCAAGTCCGATCATCCGTGAGTCGGTATAGCTTCAAAGCGAGCATCAAATGGGCATCATATCAACTATATGACTCATGCTTAACCTTCGATTACGTGTTAGAGGCCATATGCAGACATGCTAGGCTCGCCAAGTTAGAACCTTAGTATTTGCGTGTGTAACTGTTTTACACCGAAAGTATGGTCGAGGATCCAAGAACACCCGATCATCACGTGATGTCTTGGGCGGCGAAAACATAATCGGTGCATACTAAAGGAAGAACACATTCTTATCTTGATATTTAAATGAGGATCATCTTATTATGCTTAACAAAGCGCTAAACAAGCAATATAAGATGCAATCAAACATCATATGTTTATTAGTGAAATTATATGGTTCCCGCAGATGATCTCTATCATGTGCATCGTGGTATGATCACTATCATACCTATATGTGTAAATCCAAAGTCTATGGATTTTACGCTATATGTGTTGTAAGAGTATCATCTCATACTTCTACTTACAACACTACCATATCATAACACTAGCCCCAACAATCTAAACTAGGCGCCTCTAATTTATCCATTGCAAGTTTTACGTGGCTTAGGGCTTCGAGATAGAACCGTTCTTACCTACGAACATGAACCTACGAGGATAATCAAATTGTTGACAACTCGCTTGCAAAATAGATATTGACTATAGTAGGAGGCAGACACCGCTAGCCACTTATGCAAACTAGTTGCATGTCAAGCGTGGAACAGGTCTCATGTGCGAGGACATGTAAAGTTTGTCAAGGCGCTTCATCCCACTATGCCACCAATATCCAAAATCACAAGAAAGGAGCAACAACATGATCATCATCGCCCACATACTCATATGTGTACTACCGTGTAAAGTATCTACGCATAGATCCGGCTCGATACCTTTGAAGGGTTCGCATAGAAAACAAAAATTTTCCTACGATGTGAACTATATACCAAGATCTATTTATACTAGATACAAACAACGGCGGATGTATATCCGTAGAGAACATACCCTTGAAGACCGACAAAGCTTAACGAGTCCAAACTCGTGGTTGATGTAGACGATCTCTTGCCGATCTCAAGATCGAGAGAAAGTCCTAGCGCCGCAAAACAGCGACGCATCCATGCTCGCACACACGTTCGAGGCACCGAGCAACCTCCGCCTCCTCGCTCAGCGATGCAGCGGAAGCACAACTCTTTCTTGCCGAATAGCCACCGGAACATGTATCTCGCTAGTCGAGACCATGGGGAATAAATTCTAGAGGGGAGAGATCCTTCACGAGGAGGTGTGAGTGAGAAGTGAGAGGAGGGCTCCTTTTAGGAGGAGGGAACCCCAAGGGGTGGCAGGCGCATGGGGGCTGCCCTTGCCCTCCCTCTTCATGTGGGTGGACACTCCACTCACAAAACTCCTCCAAATTCCTCCTCAAAATCCCACTCAAAGATCCCATTAAATTTCCACCAAATTTAATGCAAACTCTCATTAAATAAAACTCTTTTATTTTATTCAGAATTTTGTCAATTACTTTAATGACAAACATTCACAAATAACCTTGCTAGAATTCTATTTCACATGCATAACCACTTTATGCAATTTCACCCAAAACTTTGTTTGGTATCTAGTGAAATAAATTCCTGCGCTTGTTTATTCTTTCGGCATGAAACTTTTGCTCCAATTGGATGTCGGTGTCTCTTAAGTGTGTCACCCTACGGTTCGTGAATAATGCGGACATGATCGAGACCCTCTCGGATCAATAATCGAGCGGGATCCGAGACCCATCTTGACTCCCACATTCAACGATGACTTTCTTGTGATCGTCGGAAACCTTTACGCTAGTATCTTAATCCCTTTGTCTCACGATATATTACATGTCCGAGATTCGATCATGGTATCTCCATACCTAGTTTGATCTCGTTCGACATGCACTCTTTTCTCGTTCCGTGATGATATAACATTCTAGTGATCAAATCACTTGCTTGCAAGCTAATCAATGTGATATCACCGAGAGGGCCCAGTATATCTATCCGTCATCGGGATGAACAAATTCCACTCTCGATCCATGAGCCTCAACATAACACTTTATTAGTTACGAACCCATCTTTATAATCACCTGTTACGGTGTGACGTTTGATGTTATCAAGAAACTCTTCGGTGTTAGTGATTGACATGATCTCATGGTCTAAGGATTAGGATCACTTCGTAAGTTGTTATAGCAATATAAACTCAATGACTTTGATCGTAATGCTATACTTGGATGAATGTTCATCACATCATTACACTAATGTTGTGATCCGTTATTAACAACATCCAATGTCCATGATCGAAACCTTGATCATCTTGTTAATCAACGAGCTAGTTTATGAGAGAGGCTTAACTAGGAACTTTCTGTTTGTTTATTAAACACACATGTATTAACGTTTCCGTATTAATACAATTATAGCATGCAAAATAAACATCTATCATATACTTGGAATACACATAATAAACAATTTATTATTGCCTCTCAGGGCATATTCCCTTCAAAAGTTAATGCCGGACAAGCTCGAACCCAAAGCGGAGAAATGCGTCTTCATAGGATACCCTAAGGAAATGATTGGGTATACCTTCTATCACAGATCCGAAGGCAAAGTGTTTGTCGCAAAGAACGGATACTTTCTTGAGAAGGAGTTTCTCTCGAAAGAAGTGAGTGGGAGGAAAGTAGAGCTAGACGAGGTTATTGAACCTTCTCTTGAGTTGGAGAGTAAGCAGACCGAATTGTTCCGGTCAATCGCACCAACAATAGAGGAAGCCAATGACAAGGATCATGAAGCTTCGGACGATGCTACTACTGAACGATGCAGGTTGACAAGGTCACGTGCCCCTCCTGAGTGGTACGGCAACCCTGTCTTAATTGTCTTGTTAGTAGACAACAGTGAACCTGCGAACTATGAGGAAGCAATGATGAGCCTAGACTCTGAGAAATGGCTAGAGGCCATGAAATACGAATTGGGATCCATGAGCGAAAACCAAGTATGGACTGTTGTGGACCCTCCTAGCGACCGAAAGGCCGTTAAGTGCAAATGTATTTTCAAGAAGAAAGCGACGCGGATGGTAATGTTACTGTCTATAAAGCACGGCTTGTCGTGAAAGGTTTTCGACAAGTTCAAGGTGTTGACTACGATGAGACTTTCTCTCCCGTAGCGATGTTTAAGTCCATTGGGATTTTATTAGTAATTGCTACGTTTCATGATTATGAAATATGGCAGATGGATGTCAAGACTGCGTTCCTCAATGGAAACATTGATGAAGAGTTATATATGATGCAACCCAAGGTTTGTCGATCCTAAGGATGTTGATAAGGTGTGCAAACTTGCGTTCCATTTATGGACTGAAGCAAGCATCTCGGAGTTGGAACCTTTGTTTTGATCAAGTGATCAAGAGCTTTGGATTTGTTCCAAATTGCTCTAAGCTTGTATCTACAAGAAAGTGAGTGGGAGCTCGGTGACATTTTGGTACTATATGTGGATGACATATTGATTATTGGAAATGACATTGACATGCTTAACGATGTGAAGAGTTATTTGAACAAATGTTTTTCAATGAAAGACCTAGGGAAGCTGCTTATATATGCATCAAAATCTATAGAGATAGACAAAGACGCCGATAGCTTTAAGCCAAAGTACATACCTAGACAAAGTTAGAAAAGGTTCGAATGGATAAGGCAAAGAAAGGCTCGGTGCTTATGTTGTCGGTAAGATATTGAGCAGGCTCGTGTCCATTCGATAAACAATAGAAGCTATGATCAAAGTGCACGATGCCTCGGCCATAGGATCTTTCATGTATGACATGCTATGTACTAGACCGGATGTGTCCAATGCTCTTAGTTTGACGAGATACCAAAGTGATCACAGGTGGAACCTGACGGCCGTGAAGAACATCCTAAAGTATTTAAATAGAACTAAAGAAATATTCTTAGTCTATGGAGGTGATGAACAATCGTCGTAAAGGTTACGTCGATGCTAGTTTAAACACCGACAAGGATGATTCTAAATCTCGAGACGGGATACGTTTATATTTTGAATGGAGGAGCTGCAAGCAAAGCGTGATCGCGGGATCTGATGAGAAGCGGAATACATGGCTGCGAAGCGTCAAGTGAAGGAGTTTGGATCAGAACTTCATCACGAGCTTGGTGTGGTTCCAAGGGCCTTGGACCCCTTTGGAGATATTGTGTGACAACAACGGCGCCATAGCAGCTAAGGAACCAAGATATCATCCAAAGACCAAGCATATCAACCGCAAGTTTCATATAATTCGAGATTATATAAGATGGAGATCAAGATTATCAAAGTACATACGGATCGAATGTCGAGATCCGTTGACTAAACTTTCTCTTCCACGAGAAAAACATGATCGGACACCGTGCCATGGGTGTTAGATTTTGCCAAATGTAAACTAGATTATTTACTCTAGTGCAAGTAGGAGACTTTGAAATTATGCCCTAGAAGAAATAATAAAGATGTTATTATTATAATTCTTGTTCATGATAAAGTTTATATTCCATGCTAGAATTATATTAGCGGAAACTTTGATACTTGTGTGGTTTATGAACAACGGCGTGTCCCTAATGCGCCTCTATGGACTAGCTCATTGATTAATGATGGTTAAGGTTTCCTAACCATAGACATGAGTTGTCGATTAATAATGAGATCATATCATTGGGAGAATGATATGATGGACATACCCAAATCAAGCAGAGCAATTAGATCGTGTCATCGTGTTCATCTTTGCAAAGCTTTTTCTTATGTCAAATATTGTATTCCTTAGACCATGAGATAATGTAACTCCTTAGTATCGAAAGAAAGCTTTGAGGTCATCAAACGTCATCCTATTAGAGGGTGATCATAAAGGTGTCTCTCAGGTGATCGGAAAGTACTTGTTGGGTTGTATGTATCGAGATGGGATTTGTCCCTCCCAAGTCGGAGAGATATACTTGGGCCCACTCGTGTCGATATCAACAACGCTTCCAAGCACGTGGTTAAGGAGTTAATCACAAAGTGATATCGGATTAAGGAGCGACTAAAGTACTTGATGTGAGCAGATTGAACTAGGTATGCGATACCGATGATCGAATCTCGGGCAAGTAAAATATCGCGTGAAGGGAATATATATGGGATTAATTGAATCTGGCATTGTGGTTCATCCGATATGATCATCGATGAATGTGTGGGAGTCAATATGGGTTTCTAGACCCGCTGATTATTGATAGAAGATCATATGCGCATATTATCGAACCCGTAGGGTCACACACATGTAACATGTCTCAACGCTAGGATAGAATGGATAATTGGTTTATGAGTTTTTGTTGGTCTCGGATGAGATCCGGACGTCACGAGAGGTTCGGAATGGTCAGAATAAGATTCATATAAGGGAAAGCAATTTTTGGATTTGAATTGTTTGGATTGTTCGGTATTGTCAAGCTTTTAGAACTTTCGAGTGGGACCAACGTGGCCCCACTTGTCGGGAGGGCACAGGCCTCACGAGGAGTGCCACAGTGCATTGGGCCAGGGCACAAGGCCCCATAGGCCCAGCCGGCCAATCCTAGGGAAACCTAGGAAAGCTTCTAGAAGGGGAACTTGCCCCCTCCTCCCATGTGGGCCTTGGCCCTAGGCTTGGAGGAGGGAAGGGGTGGCCGGACCTCTATATAAAGAGGGTAGGCGCACCTTCCCCACCTCCTCAACCCTAGCCGCGTACCTGCTGCCTTCCTCTCTCTCTCTCTCTCTCCCGAGTGCGCGTAGGCGAAGCCCTGCCGCAGAAACTCTCCACCTTTGCACCACGCCGTCGTGTTGTAGATCCAATATATCTCTCCACCCCACTTGCTAGACCGAGGAAGGAGGAGACGTCGAGGTGCCGTACGTGTGCATCTCTCGGAGGCATCGCCACTTGCGGTGTTGGATCGGATCGGATCGGATCGGATCGGATCGCGAGGATGAGAAGCTAGTACGACTATATCAACCACGTTCCGTTGAACGTTCCGCTGTGCGAATATTCAATGGTATGAAGATCTCATCTATCCCCCCTCGTTGTTTGCAGCTTCTAGATTAGATCTTGGCTTTCCGTTCGCATCCGTAGAAATTTTTGATTTACTATGCTGCGAAACCCTTCATCTTGATCTTGAGTGCCTTGGGCCTGTGCACAATGAGAGGGCGAGTGGAGAGTGTCCTAGCAATGGGAGGGCACTTTGACACAATGAGGGCCATAATATAAGGAGAAAATGGTGGAACCCTCCGAGAGTGTGCAGCAGCAACCATCTCATTCCATATGAAGTCTGACACATCAAGAGGAGTGCACGAGTCGGTTGAGGAAGGTGTTGAATAGCAAGTCTCTGAGAACCCATGTATCTCATCCTTGTTGCCCACGAGAACAGCAGTCTCACGGAAAATGTGATGGAGAATGTCATACGTGGGAGAAGATCCTTGATCTTGCCGGCAATCATGACCTGGATATCTGAGGTGTAAGGACATCCTTCTTGGAGGGGTGATCCGCATGTGATGAAAACCACAAGTAATGTCGGCCGCATTATTCATACCCCAATATTGCGACAAACTCCAAGTGTAGCGTCCTTGATTGCACCTTGGGTCATCCGGTGATATTTGAAATGCGGCCTGTGGAAATGTGTGGCATAAAACTATGCAATAAGGGTGGCTCATAGTCATCTTGGAACTCCATAATGGGGAACAAGCCTAGGTGAGAGCAGATTTCCTTAGCTTGACAAAGTAGTCAAGATTCTTGTTAATGTGCTCCATGTTAATCCTTTGAGGCACCACCATCTGGATATTGGTCAAAAGAACCTCATGATAAACACGCTCTTGGAAATCATTGAAGAAAAGACTCTTCTGTCCTCGTCCGGTTGCGAGTATACATTGTAAATCCACGAGCCGAAACTTCGACTCAGAGATGTCGACAGTTTCCTTGGCCTGATATTACCCCGGTGAGACTTTAGTACGCCCGGAGGAAGGGGCGAGAGAGGCTGCCACGCCCATCAGCGCTTGGTGACCCCTCCGACCCCACGGCCACCTCGAGTGGCGAGCAACTTGGAGCAGTGTCTTGGTTGTGGCATAACCTCTTCCTAGACTCGTCTCTTCCTCAACAATCTCACGGCTAGCTTTGGGAACACTTGCGCACCCTAGAACCACATCGGGATCCATGGTGGTGGAAAGGAGTGGGAGCCGCCAGAGGCGAATCCAAGGAGGATCCGGAGAGGAGGCGGCAGGGCTCCGGTGGCGTCGAGGGGCGTGGTGACAGCAGCGGTACCTATGGGGCGTGGGGAAGAATATGGCACTAAAGGGTACCTCCCCACGCTTAGACAATATATACGAAACTCATGACAACCGGTACTGGTTCTTGAAGCGATAAATGCCGCTCGTGGTGATAATGCCGGGTCCATCAACCGGTAGTACGGTGGCGGTACTACCGGTTGGGCCCGGTGATGCCCGCTCCGTGGTACCGGGTGGTCTTGAGAATACATCTCCTTATCAGCCTTGCAGATCCAAGGTACTAGGACCGGTAGTCTGGTGACAAGCGAAATCTGGGGCATATCTAGGTACTACGGTTGTCACATTGGTTTTCGCAAGAGGATTGGTTAGGCCAATATTTGTGCCACACCCTTATCAAACCTATGATACACTTAGCACCTGATTAAACTGATAAGTGTGTTGTTATCAAACATCAAAATTAGAGGGATAGAAAATGCTCTTTCACTATTCTTATCTAATAAAACCGTCTTCACTTGAGTTGATGTGTATATATTGACTTTCTTGACTTCATTGAAGAGCTTTAGCTTTTGATGATTCACGGAGCATAACTTGATGTAGAGCGTGGTATGTCGCTTTAGAACCTAGCAATGGTTAAGAAGATACTTTGAGTCTGCAGCGTGCTCGACAAGTCCACCGAAAGAAGTGTTTGATGCACTATATCTCTGACCAGACCATAGGTGGTAGGCAATGCAGTTTTAAGTAAACATTTCTTCAAAGGTTGCTTTTATTCGAAAAGCTATGTAAAATCAACCTTCATGGGTTTACGAACCTTCTTGGGGTTCCTTTCCCGCGTTAGCAGCTCCTTCCCGAGCGAGGGAGTAACAAATTCTGATTCTTACACTCTGAGGTGCGTCACTTGCACCCATAGAGACCTTAGATTTTGTTGCACGGCGGGAGTATGTCCCGTTCAAACTTCCTTGGTTTGAGGCCCAACCTAAGATCCAAGCCAATCTTTGCCTTCTCCGACCCGCATGTCTCCTTGGTGTACACCATGCCCACCTTTGAATTACAATGGTTTGTACAAACCCGTTGATTCGAACAATCGTGGAGCGTTGAGGGCTCCCACTCATATGTTGCATATCCTCTATGAATTACCATATAATATGCACGCTTCTGGTGATAACCATGACCCGCACATCCACTCCATGCGAGAGGGAAAAGATATAGTGACTTCTTCCCATTCCAAATCTCATGGTCAGCGTAATATCTGGCGTAGAATCACTTGGCGACATTGGTTGTTAAGTCCTAGATAATATGTTCCTTTACCAAGAAACTCTTATATTAGGTTATTACCTCATGGTAAATAACCGATATTCACATTATTATGAAAATATTGTTTTCTGACCTTTTTCAAATGCAGGTGATGACAACACTGGATTTGTAAAATACTTTACAGAAAACAATCAAAGGACATGAGCAATTGTGAACTTGCCTTTTGTGATTGCAAGATTATGCTCTCACGGTCTTCAGAACAATATAAGATCCAATATCTGAAATCAGCATCATTGGTCTGATAAGGACTAATGTTTAAAGAAGCAAGATGCAGTTATGCATAAGTAATGATATGCATTTTGTAAAACTCCCAAAGTGAATCCCCAATGTTTTGAGTGAAGTGAATCTAGGTGATTCTTTTAAGAGTTGGTTTATCTTCAAATTTTACTTTATAAGTAATGTCATTTATAAGGAACTTAAGTGATAACAATTTTAAATATACTGAGGATAAAGTATAAAGTAATGTGATTATGATTAATTGTTATTTGGTGACTAAGATAAAGTACTTGGTTTTTAATTGTTAAGAGTTGAAGAATTTATTATGGGATTATTGTTTTGAAGTGGCAAAAGAATAACATTTGAAGAAAAGATTTCCTTCTTAAGGTTTGAACAACCTGATAGATTTTAGAATATGATGGATAGAATGTGATTGATGTTGTTTATGCTTGCTTGAATAGTCTGGACTTGAGATGCATTATGTCTTGATTGAAATAGACCAAAGTTAACTATAAAAACATAAGTAGTTTATTAGACATAATGTTTATAAACTTTGAGACTAAAGTTAACTTTAAAAGGGTAAGTAAAATTAATATGTAATATGTTTTAATTATTCCCAAGTTTTAGATTTATTATAGTACAACTAAGGTGTGGAATTATTCAATTTCTATTTAAGTGAATGTTAGATTAAATTTGTTTTGTTATTATGAAAATAATATGTATTTATTTAATAGAATCATAATTAGATGGTCTTAGTAATTTGTTGAATTTAAAGTTATGTTAATAGTGGTTAAGATATAATGATTATTCATCATATGATATAAATGGGTGATACCTAATGTTTATTTAAAAGGATTCTTAATAAGATTTTAGAAAGAATATTTTAAAGTTAATAATTATACTTAAATTTGATTATGAATTTAAGTTATGGGTTTGAATTTAGTATAAATACACTAATTGTTGAAGGTTTTATAAGAGTTGTGATTATTTCTTACTTAACAATTATTTTTAAAAATTCACAATATGGGTATTAGATAAAATATTAAAGACTTTTTAATAATATATTTAATATTTTTCTAGTGTAATATATTTATTCAAGACCTTGAAAATTAATTTTATTTATTTTTAAATATTATCTTTATTTTATAAAAGTCATCAAAGAATTAAGTGTTCTTTAAATATTTGTTTTATGTTTTTATTTGTAAAACACTAAGTTAGTATTTTTATAAAATAGTAAAGTTATTTTTGATACACAAAAATGATTTTATTTATTTTAGGGTTTTTTTATTTTATAAAATTTCATTTAAAATTTAATGGTGTTAATAATTATTTTACTTTATATTTATTTTAAATAATTAAAATTATATTTTATTAGGTAGATATTATTTTTTTGTGGTCATTTTGATATATCATATATTTTTTTTTAGGATTTAATAAAACTTCATATGTATTGAAATTATTTTATATAGTTTATTTTATGGGAAAATAATTTCATAGTGGCATGTAGTTGGGTTGTTGCCCAATTGGGTGTAAATAAATTTAGTCAGCAATTTGAGTTGGATTGGCCCAATAGGCGAGCCCGATTCGGCTGGGTTACACAACCCACTCCGAGGTCCTCTCCTCCTCCATGTGAGTGCACTTGCGCCATGACCTCTAAGCCACTGCTCGCCGTTGGCTCGTTGCTCCCGCCCTCTCCGGCGCCGGTAATATGGGGCTTTGGTCCGCTGTGCTATGATCTACAACCTCCCTTTGCTCGATTTGTTCCTCCTTGCCTCTTGTGCACAGTCGGTTGAAACCCTAGCCACTTCTTGGGCTTCTATTGACTGGCGGTCTTGCTGGCTTGGCCGGGTGATGTTCTGCCAGCGTCGCCGCCGCTGGTGAGCAAGCTCGGCGGTGTAGAAGCCTCGGTTGCCACCCGTGTCAGCCGTGTCACTAACTCGTTCGGAACTCTCACCTTCCCTCATGCCTTGTGGCGGCGGGGACCTC
>CP125978.1:50196950-50499473 GCA_030063025.1 Avena longiglumis
TGTGATTGCGAGCCCGCTCGAAGATCGCCCGGCGAGATTGATAACGTCGTGGACACACGGCGCTGCTTGCGTCGTGGGCGCCAGCGCGGCATGCTTGGCGCCATCCGGTACCTCCGGTCCCGAGGATCAGGTGCTTTGCAACGGCACGATTCTTTAGTTCTTGTTTTGCGTGTTCGAGTCCAGTCCCCGGTATTTCTTGAACCGCCAGTCCCAGTGCTTTTCGCTAAATTATAGCGGGTGGGCACGAGTATTTTCAACCGCCCGGTCCCAGTGCGCTTTTCGCTAAATTTTAGCGGGTGGGCATAGGAATTTTCAACCGATCCCAGTGCTTTTCGCTAAATTTTAGCGGGTGGGCACTTTAAAATTTTTCAACCGCCAGTCCCGAGTGCGCTTTTCGCTAAATTTTATTGTGTGCTGACTTTGAAGATGTCTGAAGTGCATTTGAGTCGGCGAAGCGATTGGCTGCGAAGCAGCGTCTTGAAAAAAGGCTGCTCTCCGAAGCGAACAAGGAACTTCAGGTTGTGGCTGCAGGCGGAGGTGGCTCGCCAAGAGCTTGTCCACGATGGAGAGCTGGAAGCGGTGCAGTGCGCATTGGGCACCGCCCGAGCAAGATCGCCGACCTCGGCCTTGAGCGGGAGGCGAAAGAAGAAGCGAGTTCGGCGAACGGGCGAGCGAAGGCTGCCATTGCGGCCGCGGAGGACGATCGAAAGGCGTCTGAAGCCATCATTGTTGGGCTTCAGAACGACCATACATCGCTTCAAAGTTTCATCACGGGGCTCGCCCGCCCATTGCTTGGTGAGTCTTCCTTGCCTTTACGCTTGTCTTGTTTGTGGTTTCCATTGTACTCACGGTTGTCTCCTTCTCGCGGTGGTTATCGGTACGCCAAGAAGAAGCGAACTCTCTTGGCGAGGGAATCGTGAGCATGCTTTCGTCGACTCGGCGATTTGTCGGCGACCTGCATCGCGCATACCTCCAAGAGATGTCGCCCACGGAGGTCATTCCAGTGACCTCGTTGAGGTGTGGGAGTACTTGGAGAAGGCACTGCGGTCAGAATTCATGGCCTTGATCGGCGTTTCGTCGTGAACATCGACGACCTTGAGCCTTGGGCTCGCCACTTCCCGAGGACTTCGATCTCGATGATGTGCCACAGTGGATACCCTTCATCGGTGCGGCGGTGGATGCGTCCGAGGTCCTCAAGCTGCGAGCGTGCCGCAGGCGTACTCGGGCGTGATACAGTCGATGGGCGACCTTCTTCCTTAAGAGGCGGTCGTCGCGCAAAGCGACCCGAGCCGCGCATCGCGACTTCAAGGTTGAGCAGCCTTTCGCTCGGCGATTGCGGGCGACGACATATCCATCGAACCCGTACACCGCGTTCATCCGTAAGCGCCGGGACGCTGGCGCCTCTTCATCGAAGCCTGCAGAGTAGTTTAGTTTGCCCAAATGTGTTGGCAGCAGTTCTGCCGAGTAGGCATATGTTGTAATGTAAGACAATGCAATATACGATTGAATGGAACGTTGTGTTCATTTTGCTATTTTTGCGTGTTTTGGGTTGATTTTGGGTGAATCGGAGCGTCCGCCTTTGGGGTTCCCCTTATATGATGTTTTGTTGTGTATCATGTGTATGTTGGTTGAGTCGACTACGCCCGGACTCGGAGAGCCGATCAAAGCGACTCCTGAGTGCTCATGTACTTACCGTTTTCCCGTCTGTGACGGGCGGGTGGCGAGTCCCCGGCGTGGTACTTAGTGGTTCAAGCGCGACTCGAGGGTGGTTGAGACCGAGCGCGTTGGTGTGGCGTCGCTCTGCCTGCCGGTGGGTCGGTCGCGTGGCGAGTCTGGGCACGCTCTCTTACTTGGCGTTTTCCTGTCCGATCGAGACAACCGGTATTCGGTCCCGGCGTGGTACTTAGTCGTTCGAGTCGCTATGCGGATCACGGAGGACGAGGTCGCTGTGAAGCGAGGACGGATGTCTTGGTTCGTAAAACCCGGTCGAGCTAGGCGACTCGATGGGGCTCCGGTTGGCGTTTTTCGTGGACGATGCAAGACCTGAAATGACTCGATGCTCTTACATCACTACTTAGCCGTGCGATCATTTGTACCAAGGGTTGACTTCGTATTTTAGCATGACGCTGTTAATTACAGTGCGAGTGGCACAAGGCATGGAGAGTAGACGAATTTTGCGATGTGGTTTCTTTTATTCATAGCACCGGAGAGTACATTTGTGGGGTTCTAGGAATAGAACTTCCGGAGATTTACATTCCATGGCCGCTTGACGTCGAGTTCGCCGTCCCAGCGGACGTCGACGAGTAGTAAGCGTCGTTGCAATGCAGCGCCCGATAGCGAGCGGGCCTTCCACGGAGGGAGAGCTTATGCATGCCCTTCTTGTCCTGGATGAGGCGTGGGACCAGGTCGCCTTCTGGAAGGTGCGGGTTTTCACCCGTCGGCTGTGGTAGCGGCGAGTCCTTCTTCGATAGATGGCGGTCGCGATCGGGCTAGGTCGCGTGCTTCGTCGAGTTGATCGAGCCCGTCTTGGCGGGCCAGTTCGTTCTGGCTTCCGTATAGTGGACGATCATGGCGAGTCGTGTTCTAGGTCGGTTGGCATGGCGGCTTGCGCCGTAGACCATGAAGAAGGGGTGAATCCCGTCGACACATTGACCGGTGCGGATTCCCCGGATAGGAGGAAGCTCTTCGACCCAGCATCCGGTGCGCTCGAGTGGTACTGAGTCGTGGCTTGGCCGTGGAGGATGCTTTGGTTAGCTCGTTCCGCTGGCCGTTGGATTCCGGGTGTCTTGCGGCGAGGTCGAGCGGATGTGATGCTCCTCGCCAGAACTTCGGCCATTGCTCCCTTGGCGAAGTTTGTGCCGTTGTCGTGATGATCTTTGTTGGGGAAGCCGTGGCGGTATATGAGCTCGCGTAGGAACTTAGTGGCGATCTTCCGTCGCATTTCGGACTGGCAGCTTCTACCCACTTTGTGAATTTGTCGGCGACCAGCGGTGGGTGTAGCGAGGGGCCTTCTTGAAGGGCCTACCATGTCCATGCCCACGGCGAATGGCGGTGATGGGGATTGTTTTGGCGCCGAACTTGGGACGTGCGTGCGGTTGGCGATGCCGGCACCCGGCGCATTTGGGCGATATCGACGGCGTCGGCGTGTCTGATGGGCGATGAGAAACCGTGTCGCATGGCTTTGGCGACCAGGAGCCCTTGGCAGCGTGGTGGCTTATGATCGCTGAGTGGATGTCGTGTAGATTTTGCGTCCTTCGCTGGTTGGGCGCATAGCGTTGAATTTCTGCCAGTGACGCTGCGCTTGTGTAGCTCGCCGTCGATGATGGTGTAGGACTTGCATCGGCGAACAATCATTGAGCGCTTGTCTCTGCGGGCAGGTTACATCTCGGTGGCGATGTAGGGCTTGGTCGATCGTGCGGCTCGGTGTGAGTGCGACCAAGGTTGCCTCACGGTTGGGCGGGACTCGATGTCGATCTCGCCGGAGGAGGCAGCGGCGTGAAGATGGTGTCGAGGAACACGCCTTGGCGTGGTGGTGCGGACGAGCTGACCCGATGCGAGAGCGTCGGCCTCATCGTTTTCCTCCTGTCGATCCACTCGACCGAGTAGCGGTGAAGTGGCGCCCACCTTGTCCACCTCTTGGCGGTATGCCGCCATGGTAGAGAGGCCGTCGCGGTGCGGCGACTTGACCTGTGGTCGGAGTCTCCATAGCACCGAAGGCGATTGGCGCTCATTTCCTTGCGGCTCGCATGCCGTGGAGTAGGGCCTCGTATTGGCCATGTTGTTGGTGCGGTGAATTGAGGCGGAGGATGTAGCGGGCTTGTAGCCTTTGGTGAGGTCGGCACTATCCCGCTCCTGCGCCGTCCGTTCTTGGACCCGTCGAAGTGCAGGCTCGATGGTAGGTATGGCGGCTTCTCGCTCGGGCCTCCTCGATCGGCGAGAAATCGGCGATGCACTGCGACTTGAGCCCTCCGTGGCTCGTACTTAATGTTGTGGGCGCCGATCTCGGCGGCCCACTTGGCGTTTCCCTTGTCGCCTCGCGATTCGGATGATGTCTTGTAGTGGAGCAGAGGAAGCGATCGTGATGGGGTGCTCCACAAGTAGTCTTGGCGTCGCTGAGCTCTGAACCGCGTATACCAGCTTTTGGTACTGTGGGTATCATGGCGCGACTCCGTTAAGACCTCGCTGATGTAGTATACCGGCGCTGGATCGGGCTCTTTTCCTTCCTCTGGTCGTCGACGACCATTACGGGATGACGCTCGGGCCTTGTGACGTAAACCGGCATGGGCTCCTTGTCGGCAGGTGCGGCGGTAGAGTGCGGCAGTAGCACCTTTGAGGTCGCGGGCGTCGTCCGCCTCCTTGTCCCTTTGGAAGGTGGGATTCTTGCATCGAGCGGTATAGTGGCATCGCCTTTTCCGTGAAGGATGAAGCGGCGAGCCGCTACGCCCGGCCAGACTTTCGGACGTCGCAGCACTCGGGTTCCGAGCGAAGGCGATCGTGTCGATCTTTGTTGGGTTGCCTCGATTCCTCGTTTGGAGCGACGTACCCTAGCAATTGCCCGCGGGTACACGAAGGTGCACTTACTGGGTTGAGCTTTATCTTGTACCTCCTTGAGTTGGCGAAAGTCTCGCTAGATCGTGAGTAGATCGCCTTGGCGGCGGATTTTACGACCACGTCGTCGATGTAGACGTGGATGTTGCGACCAATTTGGCTCGCGAGGCATTCTTGCATGCACGCTGGTAGGTCGCCCGGCGTTCTTGAGGCGAAGGTCATGGCGGTGTAGCGAAGGCTCGAATGGCGTGATGAACGCCGTCTTCTCTCGTCCTCGACCATTTTGATCTGGTTATACCCGGGTAGGCGTCGAGGAAACACAACGACTCGAGCCAGCGGTGGAGTCGATGATTTGATCGATCCGCGGGAGGACGAACTGCTCCTTTGGGCGGCTGTTCGAGTTTGTGTAGTCGATACACATTCTCCAGTCCCGTTTTCTTTTCGACCAGGACTGGGTTTGCCACTTGGAATATTTGATTGGCGAATGAAGCCGGCGGTATTGCACTTCTTCGGCGATTGCTCGGCGCTCTTCATTGAAGGGCCGTGGCATGCTGACTGGTCGCACTTTGGGGTCGGCGTTTAGTTTGTGCTCGGCGAGCTCCCTAGGGACACCGGGCATGTCGGAGGGTTTCCATGCGAAGATGTCCCTATTCTCACGAAGGAACTTCGATGGCGCGCCTTCCTATCTTTGGGCTCATGCCTGTCCCGATCGTCACCGTCTGGGTCGCTGGGACCAGCTCGACCAGTCGGTGTCGTCGTGGCCTCAAAGGTTGAGGTGTTTGTGCCCTCGAGTTGGGCTTCTTGAGTATTTGGGGTCGTCATTGTTGACCCGCTCGCGTATTTGGCGAGTTAAATCGGCGTGGCTTCCGCCGCGATGACGGCGTCGGCAGTTCGGCCCTTGGCCTCGCATTCGGCGGCCATGTCGGTCGCCATTGATGGTGATGACGCCGCACGGCGGGAAAGCTTCATCGCGTTATGCAGCGTATGGGGTGCCGCCATGAATTTGGCGAGCGCTGGCGCCCAGACGGGCGCAATGGTAAGGCTGTCGAAGGGCACCAGCTTCGAAGGCGATCCGCCGATGCGGAAGTTTGCCGAGTGCGAAAGGTGACGGGTAGCATGACCTTGCCGATCGGGTGCGCCTTCCGGCGGGGGCGATGCCGTGGAGCGTGGTGTGGGTTGTCTCGATCGCCATTGCGGGAGCCGCGGTCGCTGAAGGTGTCGAGGTAGAGGATGTTGATGGAGCTGCCGCCGCCCATCGAGTCTTGGGGAGCGATGGTCGCCGACCTTGGGCTTGACCACCAGGCGACTTCGTCACGGATACTCGATGCGTGGCGGTGGTCTTACCGGCTCGGTGATGGCTGCTCCGACCAGTTCGAGGCGGGGGCGTCTGTCTGGCCACAGCGTTGGCGGCAGCGGCTGGCGATGACCTTCTTCTCGCCGTGGTGAAGCCGGTGAAGGTGTGGGCGAGCGGCTACTTTGCGAACTTTCCGCCATTTTGCGGGTCGTTGTCGGTGTCCTCTCGCGTGCCGTGCCTTCTCGATCTCCCGAGGTGTGGCGGTCGGCGGTGGTGTGCGTGGCGGGCTTTCCTTCTGCTGTGAAACGCACATGGTTGGTTAAGGAGGGCGGGATCGAACCTTGGCTTGTTCTTGTAGTTCCGTCGCGTCTTTGCCCTCCGTCCACGGCGGTAGCTCTTGGGGTCGCGTTATGCGTGCCAGCATTAGCGGCAAAGTCGACTTCGCCCATCGTTGCGGCGCTTGCTGTGGCGAAAGTGCCGCTATGTAAGTCGTCGGCTCGGCGGCTGCCATCGTTACCGCGTATGCGTTGTCCGCCGGACTCGTCGTCGGCGTCTTGATTGGGATCTTCCTCGGCGTGTCGTTTGGCGATCTCGAGGAGGTCGGGGATGTTGTCGAGTGTGCGGCGTGTCTGAGCTTGGCGACGAGGCTCGTGGCACGAGGTTTGAAGCAATGGATCGCGGTGTCGGGTGGATGCCGACCGCGTTATACAGCTCTTGCCACCGTTGGACCCGCTGGTCGACTCGCGGGGTCCTGGGCGCATCGTTCAGGTCCTCGATGGTGGTGGCGGCGGTGTAGGAGCACTCGAAGTGCACAGCGAAGGCGTCTCGCATTTCCTCCCGTGAGTCGATCTGTCACGGGGGCGTGTTGATCCATTGCCTGCACGTCCCTCCATCATCGATTGGGAGGTAGCAGGCGGTAGGTCGGTGTGACCCGCGATCCCCATTGCCATGAGGTATGTGTCAAGCCGGACCGCGGTCGTCTGAGTCGTATTTTTCGATCTCCTTCGGCGCCTTGAAGTTGGGTGGGTACTTTTCCCCTCGGATCATTGGTCCGAAGCACTTGGGCCCTAGTCGACTGAGCGACCCCATAGGCTCGCCGTCGTGGCGAGTGGTTAGGGTGTGCCGCAAGTCGTCGGGCTGGCGTGCGCGCCAGTTTTGGTTGTTGATGATGTGAGTGCGAGCGTCGATTGGCTCTCCATTAGCGGCGACGAGGTTGGTCGCCGTCCTAGGATCGTTGGTGGAGAGTGCCGCATTCGCGGGTCGCCGTTGGAGCTGCGGTGGCTCTGGCGGCGGGCAATGGAGGGTGTTGCCACGCTGGGCGGCGCTCGAGCTGCCACGCTTCCCGAGGCGCGAGTACACTCGCCCTGCGAATCGGCGCTGCTTTCTGCTGTTCCACTTCGCGAGTAGGGCAGCGTCTTGGATCTGTAGAAGGCGCCGTCCGGTCGCCGTGATCTTTGTCGACGCTCGGCCTGCCACGAGGTTGTCCATCGGGGTGGAGAGCGGTGGAAGGCCATTCGCGTCTCGCTCCGTGAGGAGCGACTATCATGGTGATCCACAGGAGGTGCGGTTGGGTGGTGGCGGCGCCCGCCGCGTCGATCTGGCGGGCGGTTGCTTCCTCCTGGCGCGTTCTCGCGAATCGCGCTTCGGCGTCTTGATGCGCGCGGTCGCTTTCATCGTCGAAGTTGAGGGCGCGCGCCTGAACGGTGGGATTCAGGCGTGACCTGATCCGCTGCTGGTGGTAGCGTGACAGTTCCTGCGCTGTCACCTGCTCGAGGCGAAATTTTTCGCGCTCGGCCTGCTCTTTGCGTACTGCTTCCGCCAACTTTAGGCGGAGTTCCTCGACCTCCGTCGCCGTGGCGTTAGGAGGGATCGGGGTGGAGAAAGGGTCCTCCGGTGGATCGGTACCGGTGGCCATGTAGGTCGCGGCATGGCGACTGGCACCGTCGTTGAGGTCGGCGGAGTTTTCCGACCGAGTCAAGTCGAAGATCCCGAGGATGGAGGGGTCTCGAAATCTCCAGCGTTGGAGACACTGGCGATGGAGCCAGCGGACCGCGGTGATGGACCAGCGGTGGCCGGGTTGCCGTCGGCGTCGTCGGTGAGGTCGCGTCTTCCGCGACCGCTGAGTTTCGGCCACGCGTTCGTGGGCGAGTCGTACTTCGAGGCGGGCGGTGGATCGTGCGGATCTGGCTCTCGGAAAGCCGATCGGCGTGGTGGCGACTTCGCGGATGCGCCGAGTCCTCCGAGGTGATGGCGTCGGTGAAGCCGAAGAAATGATCGTCTTGTTGGCGGGATCACTTGTCGCGTGTGGTCGCGCCCGGGACGTAGCTGCTTGGCAAGATCTGGAGCATCTCGCCGATCGCTATCATGCGGCGGTGGCGACCGTCGTTGATGGGCAGATTGGATCTCGCCGCAGAACACCGGCGAACCGGCCAGGCCCACGGTGGGCGCCAGCGTCGGAATGACCACGGCGAATCTTGCAATCGGCAAGTAGTAGAAACGAAGGGCAAGGGCGGCCCATCTGCGGTGCGAGATGAGGGCAAAGACAGGTTTTACCCGAGTTCGGCCCCGAGGGTAAAGACCTACTCTGCTAGATTGTATTATGGAGGTGTTTACAATGGGCGAACTCGGCGACTAGGCGAGTTGCTTGGTGTATGAGGCGTGTCCCTTCTCACCTTGGGGAGGTTTATATAAGCTCACCTCCCTAGGGTTTACATATCTCAACCAATTCGGTTACAACTCATGAATCGTTTAACTTCAGACCATTGGGCCTATCTACTACTTTGGGCCTTGATCTCCATGCGCTGGTACCTTGATGGGCCTTGATCCACTGCCAGATTCTGCAGGCCCACTCTTGACCGCCCGGGCCAGTCGGAAACGTCCCGCTGAGGATACCCCAGTAGGCATATCCCCATCACTCGGTGTCATCGCTGTTCAAAATAGAGGGTTTATTCAAATCCTAGTTTGAAAAGTCAAACGGCTAGTTTGAAAGTCAAATGGCAAGTTTTGGAAAGAGGAGGAGGAGTGGGAAACCGAGTTGGGGAGGGTTTCCCTCCTCCAACCGGCGGCACACCACCCAAGCCGAGTTGGGGGACTCCCCTCCTCCCTTGGCGGCGGCCCCTCCACCTATATAAGGAGGCGGGGCTCCTCCTAGAAACACACAAGTCCCTTGCCAAAACCCCTAACCCTAGCCGCCGCGCGCCTCCAGCCGCCGCGCCAGGATCTCCTTGCCACTTGGGAACCACCAAGCCCTAGTCGTGGCTCTAGCACCTCTTCCTCGTGTCTAAACCCTAGATCGCCGAGGATCGTAGATTTCTCATAGCCCACCATACTCGCTCAAGCTAAGGCGAAGCCTCTGAGATCTCGCCTCTACTTGATTACCACCGTTGTGCTGCGGAATCGCGAGGAGAGTGCTACAACCTCCATTTTCTTGGAACAAGGGAGAGGAAGGTCTTCGTCGAAATCTAGAGCGATGTGACCGACTTCAAGGGAGCTGCTTAGGAACCTTGGCTGGGAAGGATCGTCTACGCGATCTTGAGATCGGGAAGTGTACGACTACATCACCCACGAGAATCCGCTCTCGTTAAACACTTTGGAATCTTCGAGGGTGAGTTATTCCATCGACTCGTTGTTACAATCTAGTAGATAGATCTTGGCTTGTTTGTCTGTATGCGGTACAAAATTTTAGTTTTCCATGCTACGAAACCCTACAGTGGTATCAGAGCCAGGTTTATATGTAGATCTGTTGCACGAGTAGAACACAATGGTCATTGTGGGCGTTTATGCTTTTATTGTCGATTGCTTCTTATGTACTTTGCATCTTGCGGTATGTTGGGATGAAGCGGCCCGGGCTAACCTTACATGACATCGTTCATGAGACTTGCTCCACGCTTGACATGCAACTTGTATTGCATAAGTGGCTTTATGGGTGCTGTTTCTCCTAGCATAGTTAAGATCCAATTTACAACGGGTGATTAACAATACTAGTATCAATGTTGTGGTTCTTGTTCGTAAGTTAGAGCGACACTTATTGAAATCCCCAAACCACGTAAAACATGCAAAAGAAAGTAGAGGCGTCTAACTTTGTTTTGCGGTGTCTTGTGATGTGATATGGACATGATTGTGATTATATTTGATGTATGCAATGTTCCTTATTGTAAGTTGGCAGCGGCGGAAACCATATGGTTGTCTTTAATTTATGTTAAGACCCGCGTGTCTATTCAAAGTAGTTGTAATAGTTGAAGCCGGTGGGCGACAACCATGGAGAAGCGTCATTGACCTTGATGCAATGCGGTGATGATGGAGATCATGTTCGTGCTAGAAGATGGAGATCGGAAGCACAATGAAGAAAGGACATATCATATCACATATTATGAATTGCATGTGATGTTAATCCTTTATACATCTTGTATTGCTTAGTAGAGCAGCGGTAGCATTATAAGATGATCCCTCATGCACATGAATTTCAAGTCATAAAGTGTTCACCCTCGATTAGCACGGTGCTAAAGCTTGTTGTTTCAAGCATGCGTGATGATCGGTGTGTTAGATTCATGAGTGTATACAACGTGAGCAAGCCAGATTTGCTCATGCGGAAACTAAGGTTTGATCTTGACGGGCCTAGCTAGCATGTATACATGGTCTGGAACACGGATCACCGAAGGTAAAGCATGAATCATATAGTAGATATGATGAACATGTCGATTGTTCGCCATTGAAACTATATCAACTCTCGTGATGATCGGTGTTGATGTGGTGGATTTGGTTAGATGTGAAGGAATATGCCACGAGAGGCAATAATAAAGTGTTTATTATGTGTATTCCAAGTATATGATAGATGTTTATTTTGCATGCTATAATTGTATTAATACGAAGCGTTAATACATGTGTGTTTAATAAACAAGCAGAAAGTTCCTAGTTAAGCCTCTCTCATAAACTAGCTCGTTGATTAACAAGATGATCAAGGTTTCACGATCATGGACATTGGATGTTGTTAATAACGGGATCACAACATTAGTGTAATGGTGTGGTGAACATTCATCTGAAGTATAACATTACGATCAAAGTCATTGAGTTTATATTGCTATAACAACTTACGAAGTGATCCTAATCCTTAGACCATGAGATCATGTCAATCACTAACAGGAAGAGTTTCTTGATAACATCAAACGTCACCGTAAGGTGATTATAAAGATGGATTCAGAACTAATAAAGTGTTATGTTGAGGCTCATGGATCAAGAGTGGAATTTGTTCATCCCGATGACGGATAGATATACTCTGGGCCCTCTCGGTGATATCACATTGATTAGCTTGCAAGCAAGTGATTTGATCACTAGAATGTTATATCACGAGGCGAGAAAAGAGTGCATGTCGGTAACGAGATCAAACTAGGTATGGAGATACCGATGATCGAATCTCGGACATGTAATATATCGTGAAACAAAGGGATTAAGATACTAGCATAAAGGTTCCGATCACAAGAAAGTCATCGTTGAATGTGTGGGAGTCGATGGGTCTCAGATCCCGCTTGATTATTGATCGAGAGGGTCTCGATCATGTCCGCATTATTCACGAACCGTAGGGTGACACACTTAAGAGACACCGACATCCAATTGGAGCAAATGTTTCATGCGAAAGAATGAACAAGCGCAGGAATTTATTTCACTAGATACCAAACAGGTTTTGGGTGAAATTGCATAAAGTGGTTATGCATGTGAAATAGAATTCTAGCAAGGGTTATTTGTGAATGTTTGTCATTAAAGTAATTGACAAAATTCTGAATAAAATAAAAGAGTTTTATTTAATGAGAGTTTGCATTAAATTTGGTGGAAATTTAATGGGAATTTGAGTGGACTTTGAGTGGAGGGAATTTAGAGGTTTTGTGAGTGGAGTGTCCACCCACATGAAGAGGGAGGGCAAGGGCAGCCCCATGAGCCGGCAACCCACCCCTTGGGGTCCCCCCTCCTCCTATAAAAGGCCCCTCCTCACTTGTCTCACACCTCCTCGTGAAGGATCTCTCTCCTCTAGAATTTATCCCCATGGTCTCGGACTAGCGAGATACATGTTCCGTGGCTATTCGGCAAGAAAGAGTTGTGCTTCCGCTGCATCGCTGGGCGAGGAGGCGGAGGTTGCTCGGTGCCTCGAACGTGTGTGCGAGTACGGATGCTTCATTGCTTTGGCGCTAGGACTCCTCTCGATCTTGAGATCGGCAAGAGATCGTCTACATCAACCACGAGTTGAACTCGTTAAGCTGTCGGTCTTCAAGGGTATGTTCTCTACGGATATACATCCGCCGTTGTTTGTATCTAGTATATATAGATCTTGGTATATAGTTCACATCGTAGGAAAATTTTTGTTTTCTATCTTGCGAACCCTACAAAGGGTATCGAGCGGATCTATGCGTAGATACTTTACAGGTAGTACACATATGAGTATGTGGGCGATGATGATCATGTTGTTGCTCCTTTGTTGTGATTTTGGATATTGGTGGCATAGTGGGATGAAGCGGCGGACAAACTTTACATGTCCTCGCACATGAGACCTGTTCCACGCTTGACATGCAACTAGTTTGCATAAGTGGCTAGCGGTGTCTGCCTCTCCTACTATAGTCAATATCTATTTTGCAGCGAGTTGTCAACAATTTGATTATCCTCGTTGTGGTTCATGTTCGTAGGTATGAACGGTTCTATCTCGAAAGCCCTAAGCCACGTAAAACTTGCAATGGATAAATTAGAGGCGTCTAGTTTAGATTGTTCTTGGGCTAGTGTTATGATATGGTAGTGTTGTAAGTAGAAGTATGAGATGATACTCTTACAACACACATAGCGTGTAAAATCCATAGACCTTGGATTTACACATATAGGTATGATAGTGATCATACCACGATGCACATGATAGAGATCATCTCAGGGAACCATATAATTTCACTAATAAACATATGATGTTTGATTGCATCTTATATTGCTTGTTTAGCGCTTTGTTAAGCATAATAAGATGATCCTCATTTAAATATCAAGATAAGAATGTGTTCTCCCTTTAGTATGCACCGATTATGTTTTCGTCGCTCCAAGACATCACGTGATGATCGGGTGTTCTTGGATCCACGACCATATTTGGTGTAAAAGCAGTTACACACGCAAATACTAAGGTTCTAACTTGGCGAGCCTAGCATGTCTGACATGGCCTCGGAACACTGACGAAAGGTTAAGCATGAGTCATATAGTTGATATGATGCCCATTTGATGCTCGCCTTTGAAGCTATACCGACTCACGTGATGATCGGACTTGGTGTAGTGGATTTGGTTCATGTAATCACCAAAAGGACACGAGGGATGTCGCTTTTGAGTGGGAGTTCATTCGTAATATAGATTAGTTGAACTCGATCTATCATACACTTAGTCTAAACTTTACAAATTACATTGTAGATGGCACCACCTTTTAATTTCAATGCGTTCATGGAGAAGAGAAACTAGCAACGACGGTAGCAACTTTCTTGAATGGGACATGAATTTGAGGATTCTCCTCTCCCACGCACAAAAGCAATATATGCTAGAAGCGCCGCTAGGCCCCCCACCTTTTGATGATGCCCCTGACAAGGAGAAGAATGTCTATCAGACTCGTCAGGAGGACCACAACTTAGTTCATTGCGGCATATTGTATGGGATAGAGCCGGAACTTCGAAAGCGTTTCGAAAACGGCAATGCATTTGATACAATGGGTGAGTTGAAAATGTTTTTTGACACACATGCTGCTGTAGAGAGCTACAATGCTTCAGAAAAGTTCTTTAGCTGCATGATGGAAGAGCACAACTCCGTTAGTGAGCATGTACTCAAGATGTCGGGTTACGCCGATAAGCTTGTGTCCTTGGGAATAACGATTCCCATTGACTTAGGCATCCATCGTGTTCATAGCCTATGCCACCTAGCTATAAGAGCTTCGTGATGAACTATAATATGCAAGGCATGAAGAAGTCTCTCCCGAGCTTACACAATGCTTAAAAGCTGCGAAGTGGAGATCAAAAAGGAACATCAAGTGTTGATGATCGATAGGAACACCGGTTTCAAGAAAGACAAGAAGGAAAAGCGGAAGGAAGTAAAGGGCGGCAAGTTGCGCGCTGAAAAAAACCCCGAGTTGGCCCTAAGTCTGATACCGAGTGCTACTATTGTAAGGGGACTGGCCACTGGAAGCGCCACTGCCCCAAGTATTTGGCAGACAAGAAGGCCAGCAAGGCAAACAAAGGTATATATGATATACATGTTATTGATGTGTACTTGACTAGTGCTCATAGTAGCACCTGGGTATTTGATACCGGTTCAGTTGCTAATATTTGTAACTCGAATCAGGGGCTGCGGAACAAGTGACCGCTAGCAAGGGGTGAGGTCAAGATGCGTGTTGGCAATGGATCAAGTGTTGATGTGATCGTAGTCGCCATTGCCTCTCCACTTACCGTCGGGATTAGTCATAAACTTAAATAAATGTTATCGGTGCACCTTGAGCATGAACATTGTATCCGGATCATGTTTGATGCAAAGTGGTTATTCATTTAAATCGAGAACAATGGTTGTTCCATTTATATGAATGAAATCTTTTATGGTCATGCACCGATGATGAATGGTTTATTTCATTAGATCTCGATGATAATGTTACACATATTCATAATGTTGATGCTAAAAGGATTAAACTTAATGATGATATATCCGCATATATGTGTAATCGCCGTCTAGGTCATATTGGCATTAAGCATGAAGAAGCTCCATTCGGATGGACTTTTGGAATCACTTGATTATGAATCATTTGATACATGTGAGCCATGCCTTATGGGCAAGATGACTAGAACGCCGTTTTCGGTTCAATGGAGCAGGCGTGATTTATTGGAAATCATACATTCAGATGTATGTGGTCCAATGAGTGTGTCGGCGCGAGGTGGATATCGTTATTTTGTTACTTTCACGGATGATTTGAGTAGATACGGTTATATCTACTTGATGAAACACAAGTCTGAAACCTTTGAAAAGTTCAAGGAATTTCAGAATGAAGTGGAAAATCATCGTAATAGAAAGATCAAATTTCTACGGTCCGACCGTGGAGGTGAGTATCTAAGTTACGAGTTTAGCACTCACATGAAAGAGTGTGGAATTGTTTCACAACTCACACCTGCCAGAACACCACAGCAAAATGGTGTGTCGGAACGTCGTAATCGTACTTTATTAGATATGGTTCGATCTATGATGTCTCTGACGGACTTGCCGTTGTCATTTTGGGGTTATGCACTAGAAACTGCTGCATTCACTTTAAATCGGGCACCATCTAAATCCGTTGAAAAGACACCATATGAATTGTGGTTTGGAACAAACCTAAGCTATCATTCTTAAAGTTTGGGGTTGCGATGTTTATGTGAAGAAACTTCAACCGGATAAACTCGAACCAGCGGAAAAAAATCTTCATAGGATACCCTAAAGAAACTATTGGGTATTCCTTCTATCACAGATTCGAGGGCAAGGTTTTTGTTGTTAAGAATGGATCCTTTCTAGAGAAAGAGTTTCTCACGAAAGGTGTGAGTAGTCGGAAGGTAGAACTCGAAGAGGTTGTGGAACCTTCTCTTCAAAGCATGGCAGTAGCGCAGCGGAAGTTGTTCCGAGTTGGCTCCACCTGAAGAGGGAACTAATGATAATGATCATGAAACTCGAAAGAGAGTATCCGAACCTCGCAGTCAAACAGACGCTGCAGCTCCCGAGTCAGACGGAAATCTGTCATAAATTTCATGGTTGATGAAAATAATGACCTGCGACGTATGAAGAAGCGATGATGAGCCCGGATTCCAACAAATGGTTAGAAGCCATGAAATCCGAGATGGAATCCATGTATGAAAATCAAGTTTGGAACTTGGTGGAATTACCTCACAGGCCGTGGAGAACAAATGGATTTTCAAAAAGAAAACTGATGCTGATGGTAATGTGACCATCTATAAAGCTCGACTTGTCGCAAAGGGGTTTCGACAAATTCAAGGAGTTGACTACGATGAGACTTTCTCTCCCGTAGCGATGCTAAAGTCAGTTAGGATTATGTTAGCAATTGCTGCATATTTCGATTATGAAATATGGCCGATGGATGTCAAAACCGCGTTTCTCAATGGTAATATTGAAGAAGAGTTGTATATGATACAACCAAAGGGTTTTGTCGATCCTAAGGATGCTAACAAGGTGTGCAAGCTTCAGCGATCCATCTATGGATTGAAGCAAGCATCACGAAGTTGGAATCTCCGCTTTGATGAGGTGATCAAAGAGTTTGGATTTGTCCAAACTTATGGAGAAGCTTGTATTTACAAGAAAGTGAGTGGGAGCAATGTGGCATTTCTGATATTATATGTAGATGACATATTATTGATCGAATGATATAGAACTTTAAACAGTGTTAAAAGTTATCTAAACAAAGAAATTTTCAATGAAGGACCTAGGTGAAGGCCATACATATTAGGCATAAAGATCTATAGAGATAGATATAGGCGCCTAATAGGGCTATCATAAAGTACATACCTTGATAAGATTTTAAAGAAGTTTAAAATGGACTAAGTAAGAAGGGTTCTTACCTATGTTGCAAGGCAAGGCATTGAGTAAGACTCAAAGTCCGCTTGACCGAAGAAAGAGAGATAATGGACAAAGTCCCCTATGCTTCATTATAGGCTCTATAATGTACGCCATGCTATGTACAAGACCGGATGTGGCACACGCTATTAGTTTGACTAGTAGGTACCAATCGGATCCAGGTTCGGAACACTGGATAGCGGTCAAGAATATCCTTAAGTACTTACGAAGAACTAAGGATATGTTTCTTGTATACGGAGGTGAAGAAGAGCTCACTGCTAAGTGTTATGTTGACGCTATCTTTGACACCGATCCGGATGACTCTAAGTCTCAATCCGGATACATATTTCTCATGAATGGCGGAGCGGTTAGTTGGAGGAGCTCCAAACAACTTTGTGGTAGCGGATCAACAACGAGGCCGAATATGTTCTTTGCTTAAGCTCAGAAGCGCTTTGATGAAGGAGTTCATATCCGAACTAGGAGTTGTGGCAAACGTTGGACCCAATGGTGATCTATTGTGACAACAATGGTGCCATTGCCAATGCCAAAGAGCCAAGGTCTCACAAGCATTCCAAGCATATTAAGCGCCGGTTTCACTCCATCCGCGAGCATGTCAAGGATGGAGATATAAAGATTTAGAAGTACATACGGATCTCAATGTAGCGATCCGTTGACTAAAACTCTCCCTAGAGCAAAACATGATCAACACCGTAACTCACGTTAGATATATCACTATGTAACTAGATTATTGTCTCTAGTGCAAGTGGGAGATGAAGGAATATGCCCCGAGAGGCAATAATAAAGTGTTTATTATGTGTATTCCAAGTATATGATAGATGTTTATTTTGCATGCTATAATTGTATTAATACGAAACGTTAATACATGTGTGTTTAATAAACAAACAGAAAGTTCCTAGTTAAGCCTCTCTCATAAACTAGCTCGTTGATTAACAAGATGATCAAGGTTTCGATCATGGACATTGGATGTTGTTAATAACGGGATCACAACATTAGTGTAATGATGTGATGAACATTCATCCAAGTATAGCATTACGATCAAAGTCATTGAGTTTATATTGCTATAACAACTTACTAAGTGATCCTAATCCTTAGACCATGAGATCATGTCAATCACTAACACCTAAGAGTTTCTTGATAACATCAAACGTCACACCGTAATAAGGTGATTATAAAGATGGATTCGTAACTAATAAAGTGTTATGTTGAGGCTCATGGATCAAGAGTGGAATTTGTTCATCCCGATGACGGATAGATATACTCAGGCTCTCGGTGATATCACATTGATTAGCTTGCAAGCAAGTGATTTGATCACTAGAATGTTATATCACAGGAACGAGAAAAGAGTGCATGTCGGTAACGAGATCAAACTAGGTATGGAGATACCGATGATCGAATCTCGGACATGTAATATATCGTGAAACAAAGGGATTAAGATACTAGCGTAAGAGGTTCCGACGATCACAAGAAAGTCATCGTTGAATGTGGGAGTCAAGATGGGTCTCGGATCCCGCTTCTGATTATTGATCCGAGAGGGGTCTCGATCATGTCCGCATTATTCACGAACCGTAGGGTGACACACTTAAGAGACACCGACATCCAATTGGAGCAAATGTTTCATGCCGAAAGAATGAACAAGCGCAGGAATTTATTTCACTAGATATCAAACAGTTTTGGTGAAATTGCATAAAGTGGTTATGCATGTGAAATAGAATTCTAGCAAGGGGTTATTTGTGAATGTTTGTCATTAAAGTAATTGACAAAATTATGAATAAAATAAAAGAGTTTTATTTAGTGAGAGTTTGCATTAAATTTGGTGGAAATTTAATGGGAATTTTGACTGGAGGGAATTTAGAGGAGTTTTGTGAGTGGAGTGTCCACCCACATGAAGAGGGGAGGGCAAGGGGCATCCCCATGCGCCTGCCCCTTGGGGTTCCCCCTCCTCCTATAAAGGAGCCCCTCCTCACTTGTCTCACACACCTCGTGAAGGATCTCTCTCCCCCTCTAGAATTTACCCCCCATGGTCTCGGACTAGCGAGATACATGTTCCCGGTGGCTATTCGGCAAGAAAGAATTGTGCTTCCGCTGCATCGCTGGAGCGAGGAGGCGGAGGTTGCTCGGTGCCTCGAACGTGTGTGCGAGCACGGATGCTGTTTTTGCGCGCTTAGGACTTCCTCTCGATCTTGAGATCGGCAAGAGATCGTCTACATCAACCACGAGTTGAACTCGTTAAGATTTGTCGGTCTTCAAGGGTATGTTCTCTACGGATATACATCCGCCCGTTGTTTGTATCTAGTATATATAGATCTTGGTATATAGTTCACATCGTAGGAAAATTTTTGTTTTCTATGCTGCGAACCCTACATCGTGTGATCACTAAAACAATGTGAGGGATATTGTTTTGAGTGGGAGTTCACCTAGATTAATTTTATTATTAATTTGAACTCAATTTGTCATAAACTTAGTCTAAACTATTGCAAATATGTTGTAGATCAATGGCAGCCCCTACCATCAATTTTAATGCGTTCCTAGAGAAAGAAAAGTTGAAAAACAATGGAAGCAACTTCGCGGATTGGTTCCGCAATTTGAGGATTGTCCTCACAAATGGTAATTTGACCTATGTCTCGGATGCATCATTGGTGACCCACCGTACCGATGCTGCCGATGAAGTAAAGAACGTTTACCTCACTCGGAAGGCTCAAGATCCACGCTCAAGGTGCTATCTTGTATGGTTTAGAATCGAGCTTGAGAAAAGGTTTGAGAATTCAGACCCATATGATATTGTCGAGGATCTCAAATTGATCTTTGAGACTCATGCGCAATTGAAAGCTATGAGGCTTCAAAAGTTCTTTAACCGCAAGATGGAAGAGGGCAGCTCACAAGCTGAGCATGTGCTTAAGATGTCCGGCACGCAAACAAACTTCAAAGCTTGGGTATTGTGATTCCTAATGCTTTGGGGATTTACCGTGTCCTCCAATCACTACCACCAAGTTACAAGAAATTTGTGATGAACTACAACATGCGTAACATGAACAAGACGCTGTAACTCTTTGCCATGTTGAAATCTGTAAGTGGAGATCAAGAAAGAGCACCAAGTGTTGTTGGTCTATAAGACCACCAAATTCAAGAAAGGCAAGTCTAAGAAGGGACACTTCAAGAAGGGTGGTAAGAAAGTTACCACGCCGAAGAAGACCAAGGACCTAAGCCCGACATCGAGTGCTTTACCGCAAGGAGAAGGTCATCGAAGCGGAATTGCCCAAAGTACTTGGCGGATTTGAAGAACGGCAACATCAAGAAGAAAGGTATATCCGATATACATGTTATTGATGTGTATCTCACTAGTACTGTAGTAGTGCTCGGGTATTTGATCTCGGTTCGGTTGCTCATATTTGTAACTCAAACAAATGGTATCAAACGGAAGCTAGCGAAGAATGAGGTGACGATGCTGGAAACGGATCAAAGGTTGATGTGATCGCGGTCGGCACGCTACCCCTTCATCTACCATCGGGATTAGTTTTATACTTAAATAATTGTTATTTGGTGCCTGCGTTGAGCATGAACATTATATCGGGATCTTGTTTATTGCGAGACGGTTACTTGTTTCAGTCCGAGAATAATGGTTGTTCGATTTATATGAGTAATATGTTTTATGCACATGCACCTTTGATAGATGGTCTATTCTTATTGAATCTCGATAGTGGAAATACACATATTAATAACATTGAGGCTAAACGTTTGAAATCGAGCGATAACTCGACCTATGTGTGGCAATCGCTGCCTTGGTCACATTGAGTGAAGCGTATGAAGAAACTCCATTACGATGGACTTCTTGAATCACTTGATTTGAATCACTTGATAGATGCGAAGCATGTCCGATGGGTAAAATGACTAAGACTCCATTTTCGGTATGATGGAGCGAGCTACGGACTTATTAGAAATCATACATACCGATGTGTGTGGTCCAATGAGTGTAGCATCGCCGGTGGTTATCGTTATGTTCTTACCTTCACGGATGACTTGAGTAGATATGGGTATATCTATTTCATGAAACATAAGTCCTAAACTTTCGAAGTTTAAGGAATTTCAAAGTGAGGTAGAGAATCAACGTAACAAGAAGATTAAATTTCTACGCTCGATCGTGGAGGTGAATATCTAAGTTACGAGTTTGGCGAGCATTTGAAGAAATGCGGAATACTTTCACTGATGACACCGGAACGCCACAACAGAATGGTGTGTCCGAACGTAATCGAACTCTCTTAGATATGGTTCGCTCTATGATGTCACTTACAGATTTATCGCTATCATTTTGGGGTTATGCATTAGAAACAGCCGATTCACTTTAAATAGGGCACCGCCTAAATCCGCTGAAACGACACCGTATGAATTATGGTTTGGGAAGAAACCTAGATTGTCGTTCCTTAAAGTTTGGGGATGCGAAGCCTATGTAAAGAAGTTACAGGACAAGCTTGAACCCAAAGCGGAAAAATGCGCCTTCATAGGATACCAAGGAAACTATTGGGTATACCTTCTATCATAGATCCGAAGGCAAAATCTTTGTTGCCAAGAATGGATCCTTTCTAGAGAAGGAATTTCTCTCAAAGAAGTGACTGAAGGAAAGTAGAACTCGACGAGGTTGTCGAACCTTCTCTCGAATTATGCGAGTAGCGCAAAGACCGAAGAAGTTCTGTGGTGCCCGCACCAATAAGAGAGGAAGCTAATGATGATGATCATGAAACTTCGTTGAAGTTCCTACAGAGCCTCGCAGTCAACAAGAACTCGTACCACTCGCATTGGTATGATCCCGTTATGAGTGTCATGTTGGTGGATAACACCGATGACCCTGAGACATATGAGGAAGCAATGATGAGCCCAGATTCCAATAAATGGCAAGAAGCCATGAAATCCGAGATTGGATCCATGTACGAAAACCAAGTATGGACTTTGGTGGACTTACCAGATGGCCGAAAGGCTGTCGAGAACAAATGGATTTTCAAGAAGAAAATAGATGTTGATGGTAATGTTACTGTCTATAAAGCTCGACTTGTCGCAAAAGGGTTTCGACAAATTCAAGGAGTTGACTACGATGAGACTTTCTCAAGAGAAGCTAAAGTCTGTGAGGATTATGTTAGCAATCGCTGCATATTATGATTATGAGATATGGCAGATGGATGTCAAAACAGCATTCCTCAATGGAGACATTGATGAAGAGTTGTATATGATGCAACCCAAAGGTTTTGTCGATCCTAAAGATGCTAACAAGGTATGCAAACTTCAACGGTCCATCTATGGATTGAAGCAAGCATCCCGAAGTTGGAATCAGCGTTTTGATAAGGTGATCAAAAGTTTTGGTTTTATACAAACTTATGGAGAAGCTTGTATTTACAAGAAAGTGAGTGAGCTCAGAGCATTCTTAATACTATATGTAGATGACATATTGTTGATTGGGAATGATGTAGACCTTCTTAATAGTGTTAAGGAATATTTGAATAATAGTTTTCAATGAAGGATCTTGGCGAAGCAGCTTATATATTAGGCATAAAGAATTATAGAGATAGATCGAAACGCCAAATATCATTGTCACAAAGTACATATTTGGACAAAGTTCTAAAGAGGTTTGGAATGGAAGATAGCAAGAAAGGGTTCTTGCCCATGTTGCCCAATACGACCTTGAGTAAAACTCAAAGTCCGACATCGCGTAAGATAGAGAAAGTATGAGTAAGACTCCTATGCCTCAGCCATAGGATCTCTAATGTATGCCATGCTATGTACTAGACCCGACATTGCATATGATGTTAGTTTAACTAGCAGATATCAAAGTGATCCAGGAGTGGATCATTGGACAGCGGTCAAAAACATCCTTAAGTACTTGAGAAGAACTAAGGATATGGTTCTTCCTTATGGAGGTGATGAACAGCTCGTTGTTAATGGTTACATCGATGCTAGTTGGAACACCGATCCGGATGATTCTAAATCACAATCTGGATACGTATTTATTTTGAATGGTGCAAGCGATTAATGGAGGAGTGCAAAGCAAAGTGTTGTGGCGAGATCTTCAACTGAATCGGAATACATGGCTGCTTCAGAGGCTTCACAAGAAGCGATATGGATGAAAGAGTTCATTACAGAGCTGGGTGTGGTTCCTAGTGCGCTGGACCTAATGTCCATCTACTGTGATAACATGGGCGCCATAGCCAATGCACAAGAACCAAGGTCACACAAGAAGCTGGAGCATATCAAGCTACGTTTTCACGCTATTCGAGAACATATCCAAGATGGGGATATAAAGATTTGCAAAGTACACACAGATCTGAATGTGGCGGATCCGTTGACTAAACCTCTCCCGAGGGCAAAACATGACCAGCACCAAACTGCCATGGGTGTTCGGTATATTACCATGTAATCTAGATTAGATGACTCTAGTGCAAGTGGGAGACTGTTGGAGATATGCCCTAGAGGCAATAATAAATGTAGTTATTATTATATCTTTGTGTTTATGATGAATGTTTACATTCATGCTATAATAGTATTAACAAGGAAACATTAATACTTGTGTGATTTGTAAACTTAAATTGAAGTCCCTAGTATAAGCCTCTATACATCACTAGCTTGTTGGTTGATAAATGATTGTGGTTTCCCTATCATGGACATTGAGATGTTATCGACAACAAGATCATATCGTTAGGAGAATGATATGGTGGACATACTCCTATAGATAAGCATAGCATAAAGATCAAGTCATTTTAATAGTTCAATTGCTATATGCTGTCGACATAGTAATCTAATTCCTTCGACCATGAGATCATGCATATCACCTTTAGGATGGATTCTTTGATGACATCAAACACCACACCGTGAATCGGGTGGCTATAAAGGTGGCATTGAGTATTCGAAAAGTATTGGTTGAAACACATGGATCAAGAGTGGGATTTGTCCATCCATATGACGGATAGATATACTCTGGGCCCCTCGTTGAAATGTCATCCAATTAGCTTGCAAGCATGTGACCGGCTCAAGGGATCACATATCACGGAACGAGAAAAGAGTACTTATCGAACGAGGTTGAACTAGGTATGCGAGATACCGATCATAACCTCGGATAAGTAAACTATCGTGAGACAAAGGGAAATTGATATCGTATGTAAGTGGTTCATTCGATCACAAAGTAATTGTAGAAATATGTGGGAGCCATATGAATTTCCAGATTCCTCTGTTGGTTATTGTTCGGAGAAGTGTCTCGATCATGTCCGCATAATTCACGAACCGTAGGGAGACACACTTAAGGATTCGACGTTGTTTGAGTAGTTATGGAATGATGAGAAAGAGACCAATGTTGTTCGAGTCTCGAATGGGATTCGGATATCACGAGGAGATCCAGAATGGTCCGGAGAATAAGATTCATATAAGGAAAGTCCTGTTTCGAGATGGAGAATGGTTAGGTGTTTTCATCGAATGTTCTAGAAGGTTCCGGAATGTCCGACACTCCGGGGGGAAGGGTACATGAATGTGTTATATCAAGTTGATATGATTGCATCATGTACTCGGTGTCATCGCTGTTCAAAATAGAGGTTTTAATCAAATCCTAGTTTGAAAAGTCAAACGGCTAGTTTGAAAGTCAAATAGCAAGTTTTGGAAAGAGGAGGAGGAGGAACCGAGTTGGGAGGTTTTCCTCCTCCAACGTGATGCACCACCAAGCCGAGTTGGGGAGGGACTCCTCCTCCCTTGGCCGCCGCCCTCCACCTATATAAGGAGGCGGGGCTCCCTAGAAACACACAAGTCCCTTGCCCCAAACCCTAACCCTAGCCAGCGCCTCCAAGCCGCCGCCTAGGATCTCCTTGTCCCGACTTGGGCACCACCAAGCCCTAGTCGGATCTAGCACCTCTTCCTCGACGTGTCTAATCCCTAGACCGTCGAGGATTTCATAGCCCACCATACTGCCTCCGCTTAAGGCGAAGCTGCGAGATCTCCCTCTACTTCCTAGACACGCCAGTGTCGCGGAATCGCGAGGAGAGTGCTACAACCTCCGGCTTGCTGGAACAAGGGAGAGGAAGGTCTTCATCGAAAATTTAACGGTGACCGATCAAGGGAGCGCTGCCGAACGCAATACGGGAAGGATCGTCTACGATCTTGAGATCGGAAGAGTACTACATCACCCACGAGAATCCGCTCTCGTTAAACACTTTGGAATCTTCAAGGGTGAGTTATTCCATCGACTCGTTGTTACAATCTAGTAGATAGATCTTGGCATGTTTGTTTGTATGCGGTAGAAATTTTTTGTTTTCCATGCTACGAAACCCTACAGTTATAGAAATATAAACTCAATGACTTTGATCGTAATTCTATACTTCGGATGAATGTTCATCACATCATTACACTAATGTTGTGATCCCGTTATTAACAACATCCAATGTCTATTGTCAGGAAACCTTGATCATCTTGTTAATCAACGAGCTAGTTTATGAGAGAGGCATAACTAGGAACTTTCTGTTTGTTTATTAAACACACATGTATTAACGTTTCCGTATTAATACAATTATAGCATGCAAAATAAACATCTATCATATACTTGGGATACACATAATAAACACTTTATTATTGCCTCTCAGGGCATATTCCCTTCAGTCTCCCATTTGCACTAGAGACAATAATCCAGTTACATAGTGATAAATCTAACACCCATTGAGTTCTGGTGTTGATCATGTTTTGCTCTAGGGAGAGTTTTAGTCAACGGATCAGCTACATTGAGATCCGTGTGTACTTTAAAAATCTTTATATCTCCATCCTTGACATGCTCGCGGATGGAGTGAAACCGGCGCTAAATATGCTTGGAATGCTTGTGAGACCTTGGCTCTTTGGCATTGGCAATGGCACCATTGTTGTCACAATAGATCACCATTGGGTCCAACGCGTTTGCAACCACTCCTAGTTCGGATATGAACTCCTTCATCCAAACCGCTTCCTGAGCCGCTTCCGAAGCAGCAACATATTAGTTTGTTTGGAGCTCCTCCAACTAACCGCTCCGCCATTCATGAGAAATACGTATCCGGATTAAGACTTAGAGTCATCCGGATCGGTGTCAAAGCTAGCGTCAACATAACACTTAGTGACTAGCTCTTCTTCACCTCCGTATACAAGAAACATATCCTTAGTCCTTCGTAAGTACTTAAGGATATTCTTGACCGCTATCCAGTGTTCTGAACCTGGATCCGATTGGTACCTACTAGTCAAACTAATAGCATGTGCCACATCTGATCTTGTACATAGCATGCGTACATTATAGAGCCTATGGCTGAAGCATAGGGGACTTTTTCCATTATCTCTCTTTCTTCCACCATAGCCGGACTTTGAGTCTTACTCAATGTCTTGCCTTGCAACATAGGTAAGAACCCCTTCTTACTTCCGTCCATTTTAAACTTCTTTAAAATCTTATCAAGGTATGTACTTTGCGATAGCCCTATTAGGCGCCTAGATCTATCTCTATAGATATTTATGCCTAATATGTATGACACTTCACCTAGGTCCTTCATTGAAAATTTGATGTTTATATAACTTTTAACACTGTTTAAAAGATCTATATCATTTCCGATCAATAATATGTCATCCACATATAATATAAAAAATGCCACATTGCTCCCACTCACTTTCTTGTAAATACAAGCTTCTCCATAAGTTTGGAAAAATCCAAACTCTTTGATCACCTCATCAAAGCGGAGATTCCAACTTCGTGATGCTTGCTTCAATCCATAGATGGATCGCTGAAGCTTGCACACCTTGTTAGCATCCGTAGGATCGACAAAACCCTTCAGTTGTATCATATACAACTCTTATTCAATATTAACATTGAGAAACGCGGTTTTGACATCCATCTGCCATATCTCATAATCAAAATATGCAGCAATTGCTAGCATAATCCTAACTGATTTTAGCATCGCTATGGGAGAGAATGTCTCATCGTAGTCAACTCCTTGAATTTGTCGAAATCCCTTTGCGACAAGTCGAGCTTTATAGATGGTCACATTACCATCAGCATCAGTTTTCCTTTTGAAAATCCATTTGTTCTCCACGGCCTTTCGGTCGTGAGGTAATTCCACCAAGTTCCAAACTTGATTTCATTACATGGATTCCATCTCGGATTTCATGTCTTCTAACCATTTGTTGGAATCCGGGCTCATCATCGCTTCTTCATACGTCGTAGGGTCATCATTTTCATCAACCATGAAATTCATGACAGGATTTCCGTACAGCTCGGGAGCTGCACGCGTCCTGCTAGACCTGTGAGGTTCGGTAGTATTCTCTTTCGGAGTTTCATGATCATTATCATTAGTTCCCTCTTCAACTGGTGGAGCCAACTCCAAAACGACTTCCGGCGCTGCGCTACTCGCCATACTTTGGAGAGAAGGTTCAATAACCTCTTCGAGTTCTACCTTCCGACTACTCACACCTTCCGCGAGAAACTCTTTCTCTAGAAAGGATCCATTCTTGGCAACAAAAACTTTTCCCTCGGATCTATGATAGAGGGAATACCCAATAGTTTCCTTAGGGTATCCTATGAATACGCAATTTTCCGATTTGGGTTCGAGTTTATCCGGTTGAAGTTTCTTCACATAAACATCGCATCCCCAAACTTTAAGAAATGACAGCTTAGGTTTGTTTCCAAACCACAATTCATACGGTGTCCTTTCAACGGATTTAGATGGTGCCCGATTTAAAGTGAAAGTAGCAGTTTCTAGTGCATAACCCCAAAATGACAACGGCAAGTCCGTCAGAGACATCATAGATCGAACCATGTCCAATAAAGTACGATTACGATGTTCCGACACACCATTTCTCTATGGTGTTCCGGCAGGTGTGAGTTATGAAACAATTCCACACTCTTTCATGTGAGTGCTAAACTCGTAACTTAGATACTCACCTCCAAGGTCGGACCGTAGAAATTTGATCTTTCTATTACGATGATTTTCAACTTCATTCTGAAATTCCTTGAACTTTTCAAAGGTTTCAGACTTGTGTTTCATCAAGTAGATATAACCGTATCTACTCAAATCATCCGTGAAAGTAACAAAATAACGATATCCACCTCGCACCGACACACTCATTGGACCACATACATCAGAATGTATAATTTCCAATAAATCTGTCGCCCGTTCCATTGAACCGGAAAATGGTGTTCTAGTCATCTTGCCCATAAGGCATGGCTCACATGTATCAAATGATTCAAAATCAAGTGATTCCAAAAGTCCATCCGAATGGAGCTTCTTCATGTTTTTAATGCCAATATGACCTAGACGGCAGTGCCACATATATGCGGATATATCATCATTAAGTTTAATCCTTTTAGCATCAACATTATGAATATGTGTAACATTGTCATCGAGATCTAATAGAAATAAACCATTCTTCATCGGTGCATGACCATAAAAGATTTCATTCATATAAATAGAACAACCATTGTTCTCGAATTTAAATGAATAACCACTTTGCATCAAACACGATCCAGATACAATGTTCATGCTCAGTGCAGGCACCAGATAACAATTATTCAAGTTTATAACTAATCCCGACGGCAAATGGAGAGGTAGCATTCCAACAACGATCACATCAACGCTTGATCCATTGCCGACACGCATCTTGACCTCACCCCTTGCTAGCGGTCGCTTGTTCCGCAGCTCCTGATTCGAGTTACAAATATTAGCAACTAAATTGGTATCAAATACCCAGGTGCTACTGCGAGCACTAGTCAAGTACACATCAATAACATGTATATCATATATACCTTTGTTTGCCTTGTCGTCCTTCTTGTCTGCCAAGTACTTGGGGCAGTTGTGCTTCCAGTGGCCAGTCCCCTTACAATAGTAGCACTCGGTATCAGACTTAGGTCCAACTCAGGGTTTCTTTTCAGGCACAACAACCAGCTTGCCGCCCTTACTTCCCTTCCGTTTTCCCTTCTTGTCTTTCTTGAAACCAGTGTTCTTATTGATCATCAAAACTCGATGTTCCTTTTTGATCTCCACTTCTGCAGTTTTAAGCATCGAAGCTGGGAGAGACTTCTTCATGCCTTGCATATTATAGTTCATCACAAAGCTCTTATAGCTAGGTGGCGTAGACCCAACACGATGGATGCCTAATTCAATGGGAATCGATATTCCCAAGGACACAAGCTTATCGGCGAATCCGACATCTTGAGTACATGCTCACTAACGAGTCAGGCTCTTCCATCATGCACTAAAGAACTTTTCTCAAGCATTGTAGCTCTCACAAAGATGTGTGTCGAAAATCATTTTCAATTCACCCATTGTATCAAATGCATTGCCGTTTTCGAAACGCTTTCGAAGTTCCGGCTCTAGCCCATACAATATGCTGCAATGAACTAAGTTGTGGTCCTCCTGGCGAGTCTGATAGTCACTCTTCTCCTCATCAGGGGCATCCTCAAAAGGTGGGGGGCCTAGGGGCGCTTCTAGCACATATTGCTTTTGTGCAGCAGAGAGGAGAATCCTCAAATTCATGGCCCATTCGGTGAAGTTGCTACCGTTCATTGCAAGTTTCTCTTTCTCCATGAACACATTGAAATTAAATGAACGTGGTGCCATCTACAACATAATTTGTAAATTTTAGACTAAGTTTATGATAGATTGAGTTCAACTAATCCATATTACGAATGAACTCCCACTCAAAAACGACATCCCTCGTGCCTTTTTGGTGATTACATGAACCAAATCCACTACACCAAGTCCGATCATCACGTGAGTCGGTGTAGCTTCAAAGGCGAGCATCAAATGGGCATCATATCAACTATATGACTCATGCTTAACCTTTTGGTCCGTGTTCTGAGGCCATGTCTGTACATGCTAGGCTCTCCAAGTAAGACCCTTAGTATTCGCGTGTGTAACTGTCTTACACCCGAAATATGGTCGTGGATCCAAGAACACCCGATCATCACGTGATGTCTTGGAGCGACGAAAACATAATCGGTGCATACTAAAGGAAGAACACATTCTTATCTTGATATTAAAATGAGGGATCATCTTATTATGCTAACAAAGCGCTAAACAAGCAATATAAGATGCTATCAAACATCACATGTTTATTAGTGGAATAATATGGTTCCCGCATACGATCTCTATCATGTGCATAGTGGTATGATCACTATCATACCTTTATGTGTAAGTCCAAGGTCTATGGAGTTTACATGCTATGTGTGTTGTAAGAGTATCATCTCGTACTTCTACTTACAACATCACCATATCATAACACTAGCCCAGCAACAATCTAAACTAGACGCCTCTAATTTATCCATTGCAAATTTTACGTGGCTTAGGTCTTTCGAGATAGAACCGTTCATACCTACGAACACGAACCACAACGAGGATAAACAAATTGTTTACAACTCGTTGAAAAATAGATATTGACTATAGTAGGAGAGAAAGACACCCGCTAGCCACTTATGCAAACTAGTTGCATTTCAAGCGTGGAACAGGTCTCATGTGCGAGGACATGTAAAGTTTGTCCGGCCGCTTCATCCCACTATGCCACCAATATCTGAAATCACAACTAAGGAGCAACAACATGATCATCATCGCCCACATACTCATATGTGTACTACCCGTGTAAAGCATCTACGCGTAGATCCGGCTCTGATACCGCTGTAGGGTTCGCAGCATAGAAAACAAAAATTTTCCTATGATGTGAACTATGTACCAAGATCTATCTACTAGATACAAACAATAGGCGGATGTATATCCGTAGAGAATATACCCTTGAAGACCGACAAAGCTTAATGAGTTTGACTCGTGGTTGATGTAAACGATCTCTTGCCGATCTCAAGATCGAGAGGAAGTCCTAGCGCCGCAAATCAGCAGCGCATCCATGCTCGCACACACGTTCGAGGCACCGAGCAACCTCCGCCTCCTCTCTCTAGCGATGCAGCGGAAGCACAACTCTTTCTTGCCTAATAGCCACCAGGAACATGTATCTCGCTAGTCCGAGACCATGGGGAATAAATTCTAGAGGGGGAGAGAGATCCTTCACGAGGAGGTGTGAGTGAGAAGTGAGGAGAGGGGTGCCTTTTATAGGAGGAGGGGGGACCCCAAGGGGGTGGACGGCGCATGGGGTCTGCCCCCTTGCCCTTCCCTCTTCATGTGGGTGGACACTCCACTCACAAAAATCCATTCAAATCCCTCCACTCAAAATCCCACTCAAACTTGCTATTAAATTTCCACCAAATTTAATGCAAACTCTCATTAAATAAAACTCTTTTATTTTATTCAGAATTTTGTCAATTACTTTAATGAAAAACATTCACAAATAACCCCTTGCTATAATTCTATTTCACATGCATAACCTCTTTATGCAATTTCACCCGAAAACCTGTTTCGGTATCTAGTGAAATAAATTCCTGCGCCAGTTATTATTTCCGGCATGAAACTTTTGCTCCAATTGGATGTCAGTGTCTCTTAAGTGTGTCACCCTACGGTTCGTGAATAATGCGGACATGATCGAGATTCCTCTCGCATCAATAATCATAAGCGGGATCTGGAGACCCATACTGACTCCCACACATTCAACGATGACTTTCTTATGATCGTCGGAACCTTTTACGCTAGTATCTTACTCCCTTTGTTTTATGATATATTACATGTCCGAGATTCTATCATCGGTATCTCCATACCTAGTTTGATCTTGTTACTAACATCCACTCTTTTCTCGTTCCCGTGATATAACATTCTAGTGATCAAATCACTTGCTTGCAAGCTAACCAATGTGATATCACCGAGAGGGCCAAGAGTATATATATCCGTCATCGGGATGAACAAATTCCACTCTTGATCCATGGGCCTCAACATAACACTTTATTAGTCCTGAAACCATCTTTATAATCACCCTATTACAGTTTGACGTTTGATGTTATCAAGAAACTCTTCTGGTGTTAGTGATTGACATGATCTCATGGTCTAAGGATTAGGATCACTTCGTAAGTTGTTATAGCAATATAAACTCAATGACTGTAACACCCTCAGAATCGGACCTATGCAAGTTTTAGCGAAACCCGCCAAACCCGCATAGAAACGATTCAAAGGTGCCTACCAGGCACTTTCGTGCGGGTGGAAAACGAAGTAATAACATTACACAACAGTCCTCGATGGGACCCATGTAATGTATATATATAACAGACTCAATGAGCCAAGAATACGATATACAAAGACAAAGATCCAAATCACCTTGAGAACGACATAGCGCCTACTTTATTAAGATGCAAATGGGGCTAAGAGCCCGAAAAATAACCAATGGCCCATAACCTGCCTGTGCCAAGCCGGAAGGGTAACCCGCTAACGACGCCGATCTCAAAACCTGCTTAAACAAAAGGTGCCACAAAGGGCAAAGGAAAAAGAGGAGCGTCGATCGAGGCCAAGACACGGCGAGGCTAGAATTCGCGGTCCTCGCCACATAGGTATGGTGGATCAAGCGGCAGAAGCATGCACTAAACAACCTATAGAGACTCGATACAACTGGCGCAATCGAGAGGGTAAGAAAGATCTATTCGAACCAACCCGATACTATCACCAAGCAAACCCATCTCGCTTTCCCTCGAGACCAAACGAGGAAGTCAACCGAGGAACTCACACGGTTGGCGTTTTATTTATTCAGTTATCGTTGCAGCAATTACTAGTCGGTTTAGATAGTCATCCCGATAAAAATAAGCAGGCACTTTTAGTTAACCATTCCGTTATAGTTACAACACTTACTAATCGACAATTAGCATGAGACAACCCCAAAACCCAGCAGTTGTTGGTACTTTTGTTTAGCCATTCCGTAGTGAAGCTGATTACTAATCATATCGGATACAAGTCAATTTATAACAAGAAACTTTAGTTATAGTTGTCTATGATCAAGCACTGGCTCCAAGTCGCCCATAACCGCGACACGGCTTCTCGAAAGATTTAACCGCAGGGTGCACCAGCATCCACAGCACTTGACCCTTTTGCCGATCGCTAACATACACCCATCGGAGTGTCGGCGGGCCTAAGTCACGACGCTCCTGCACCTAAAGCAATGCGTGGGGCCACCCACCAAGTCGACACCCGCAACGAAGTCGGCCGTCTCCGAGACGGACGGGTTTGGTTTAGACGGTCAGAACGACAAAGAATCCTCAAACGGGACCGCCGACACCGCCAAACGTGACCCGATCCTAACAAAGACAAAGTGCTCCTCGACAAACGTAATAAAGCGATAAACATGGCATAAGTACAGGATAGTAAATAAAACCTCAAACTAGTTTGTGGCCCCAAAGACAATACTTTGAAATCAGGTAATAATCAATGGGGGCCCATATCTCCCCACTGTGGTTAGCGCTACGATCTCGGAAGGTGTCAAGAACTGGTCCCACGGGACACAAGTGGGCTCGAAACCAACATTACCTATCACCCACCGATGCCTCTGCTTAATTCAATTTTAGTTGTTAAACAGTAATTAAAGTGAAACAATAATTTAAGCCATGATCATCTCCAACATCAACATGTGGCAATTCTCCAACAATTGTGGTACTTGACGACAAGCGAAAACACTTGAGCAAGCGACTACGACACGCGGGTCTATCTATCTACCAAACAACCGGTAATAGGATGTGTCCAAGGCTATATAGGGCTGCACGGTATCTCACAGGTACGGAAAACTAAAGCATCGCATCACAGATAGCAATAGATCAACAGGAGGGAATAAAGACTATGAAAGTAAGATAGGTAGAAAGGGGGAGATGCTCGCCTGAAAACATTGTCGAAGGTTCATCCGAAGATCGGGGCGAAGCTCACATCAACTCAACGGCCTTATCCGCGAAGAAGCAAAACACTAGAATAAACACCGGATGCAATATTTAATACAACGGCAAAAGATCGGCATGCTTATGATATGATGCATGGCATGGCAAAGGTGCGATGCAATTGGGTCATATTAGGTGGAACCGGGGTCCCGACAATTATTTAAACGGTTCAAGTTGTCTATCTGCCCCGCAAATTAAATGTTGTTTAACAAGGCAAAAGAGAGCACCGGTTCGCTACACAGATTTAAATGAGGCCAATATGAGACTAGATTTGCCCGCATATGGCCCCATATTTAATTATGAGGTGAATCGGCATAAGGCCCCCAAACCACAGACAAGGATGCGTGCATGAACATTTAATATGCGACAAGTTGTTATTTTATAAAATAGGGTTTCCGGGAAGGGATTCACACATTGAGGGTTCTCGACGAACTTGGGGTTCCGGGGTCGGGTCTCAGGGTTTAGGGTTCGACGGGGGCATTCTCGGGCTCCGGGGTCGATCTTGTCGCATCCGCAGTGAAGGACTAGGTTCGGTGTCGGGGCGCATCGGATCCGCCTTGGTCGGTGCCGATCTTGTTGTTGCGCAGATCTTGTCGGGTCCTCAAGTCGGGTCGGCCTTGGCTTCGGGGTGAAGTGCTTGTCGGTCTCGTGGCGATCTTTGCGTCCTCCCGGTTCGGGTCTTGGCGTCCGAGGGTAGATCTTGGCGTGTCGAGGGTCCGGTCTCCGGTACATCGGGATCGGTCTTCGGGGAACTTTTCGATCCATGCCGGAGATCTTGGAAGCAGGCATCGTCGCGTCGAGGGCCTCAGGGTTCGCCGTCGGTGGCCTTCGGGTTCGTTCTCAGGTCCATGTAGGAGACCACCGGGTTTCGACGAAGATCTTGGCGAGGGTGAACTTGGGGTTTCGGGGTTGTTTGCCGGTGTCGATCTTGTTGTTTCCACACCCACCAACTTGGCTCCAACTTGGTACTACACAGGGAACCTACACGGGTGGAGGCGTAAGGCATCGGCGACGACGGGTGGCCCATGGGGCAGATGGGTCCAGGCGGGCCACGACGCCGGACAGGAAGGCGAGGGCTCGAACGGGGTTCGGGTCAGACGGCTCTCGGCGGCCGGAGGCGCTGCTCGAGGCGGACGAGCACGGCCAGGGGGCTCGACGGGACGCACGAGGCGGACGCGGACGGGCAGCGAGGCGAGGGCGGGCGGCCCGGGAGCCGGGCTTGGGGGCGAGTCATGGTGGCGAGCTGCTGGTCGGCTGGAGGGCAGCGCCGAGGTGCGAGGGGAAGGGCGGGCGTGAGGTCCGGAGGGGCCGGGCGTGGCGCTGGCGGGTCCCCGGCCGGGAGGCGCCGGTGGGGAGGCAGGGTCGGGTGGCGGGCGAGCACGGGAGGGCTTGCCGGAGGGGGGCAGGGAGGGGGCGTGCGGGCCGACGACGACGGGGGGGCTGCAGAGGGGAGGCAGGGCGCTGGGCGAGAGCTTGCGGCTAGGCGGTGGAGAGGCGAGGGCGAGGAGAGGCGGCAGCTCGAGGGAGGCGAGCGGCAGAGAGGGAGCAGAGGCGGGCGAAAGTGGAGAGAACCAGGGGAGGGGCGGCGTCTTTGGTGCGGAAGCGAGAGGGAGAGGACGCGGGTGGGGGCCGTTCGGGGGTCGGTGTGGGGTGGCTGGGACGGGGGTGGAAGTGGGACAGGTGTGGTGGCGTGCGGTGTGCGTGTGTGGTAGTGTGAGGCGAGGGAGAGGCCAGGGGCTTCGAGGTGGCGTCCTGGGTTGGGGAATAGGGAGGGGGTGAGGTGGCGCGACGGGGTTGGCCGGGGTGAGGTGGCCAAAGGGGTGTGGGTAGATAGGTTGGTACGTTTAGGGATTAGGTGGACCGATTATTTGTACTGGGGGTGGTCGTTCGGGTCGGTTCGGCCCATTCGACTGCCCCCACTAAAATAATATAATAATTTTATTTAATGCTAAATGCACCGTTTGCAAACCAATAGCAGACAACAAAATATTCCGGCGACCCGGGTTTTGATATATGAATAAAGATGGGGCGTCTTAGAAAACAAAACGGGCTTTGCGTAAATAGTTTTAGACAAACAACATATGATGATGACGATGCAATGCACAAATTCAACGCGATTTTCTAGTAGTGGTTTTGCGGGATGCCACAATTCGACACCACTAACAATGGATCTCGCCCTCGAGATCCGCCTCATGGTACCGGAAAGAAGGTCGGCGGTCTGATCCTTCGCGCTTCGTGTAGATCCTCGCGACACCACTAACAATGGTTCCTGCTTCATCTTGAGATCGGCGACACCACCAACAAAGGGTCGTTGTTCGTGATCGTCGAGAGAACACTCCGGGAGCAAAAAGGTCGAAGGTAGAGGTACCAACAAATAAAGCCACCCCTAACTTCGATGGAAAGAGGGAACCGATGCATTCTCATCCACTTCAATGTACAAAAGCGAATAGAAGGGGTAGTCGGCATGGGGGCCAATCCATCACGCACCCAAACTATTACTCCGCACAATCAGTGGAAAAGCGTGCAGCCATTCGAATCGATCAAGATCTCGACAATCGAGGTTCGAACAAAGGAGTGATGCATCAGATCGGATCCGCGAGATGATGTCGTCGCGTCGGAAACATCGGAAGGCACAAACAAGGAACACAGAAGGGTACCACCAGACGTAGGATTCCTCGGGCAGCATGAACTCCGGACGTAGCATCACCGTTACCAAAGGAGGAAGCGAAACCCTGAAGGTACGACGGAAACCCAACCACGAATTCTCGACTCAAGAAAGAGAAGAGAGCGGATTCAAAACACGCAGAGGTAAGAGGAGAGTAGCAGAGGGTAAGGAGTAAAAGCACCTAATCGTAACTATCCAACCGATTTTGCAAAATAGTTTTGACACTCATCGCCGTTAGCTAGGTTATCCTACAGTTGGACTTGGGGTATCGCAACCGCCGAGCTCGATACCACTCAGAACACCCTCAGATCGGACCTATGCAAGTTTTAGCGAAACCCGCCAAACCCGCATAGAAACGATTCAAAGGTGCTCACCAGCACTTTCGCATGGGTGGAAAACAAGTAATAACATTACACAACAGTCCTCGATGGGACCCACGTAACAGATATATATATAACAAACGACTCAATGAGCCAAGAATACAGATATACAAGACAAAGATCCAAATCACCTTGAGAACGACATAGCGTCCAGCTACGACAAGATGCAAATGGGGCTAAGAGCCTCAAGAATAACCAATGGCGCCATAACCCTGCCTGTGCCAAGCCGGAAGGGTAACCTCGCTAACGACGCCGATCTCAAAACCTGCTTAAACAAAAGGGTGCCGACAAAGGGCAAAGGAAAAGAGGAGCCAAGATCGAGGCCAAGACACGGCGAGGCTAGAATTGGCGGTCCTCGCCTACATAGGTATGGTGGACTGAGCGGCAGCGGCAGCATGCACTAAACAACCTATAGAGACTCGATACAACTGGCGGCAATCAGAGAGGGGTAAGAAAGATCTATTCGGAACCAACCTGATACTATCACCAAGCAAACCCATCCTGGCGTTTCCCCCTCGAGACCAAACGAGGAAGTCAACCGAGGAACTCACACAGTTGGCAGTTTTATTTATTCAGTTATCGTTGCAGCAATTACTAGTCAGGTTTAGATAGTCATCCTGATAAAAATAAGCAGTGGGCACTTTTAGTTAACCATTCCGTTATAGTTACAACACTTACTAATCAGATACAATTAGCATGAGACAACCCCAAAACCCAGCAGTTGTTGGTACTTTTGTTTAGCCATTCCGTTGTAGTGAGGCTGATTACTAATCATATCGGATACAAGTCAATTTATAACAGTAAACTTTAGTTATAGTTGTCTATGATCAAGCATCGTGCTCAAGTCGTCCATAACCGCGACACGGCTTCTAAAAGATTTAACCTGCAGGGTGCACCAAAGTATCCACAGCACTGACCCTTTTTGCCAGATCAGTTAACATACACCCATCGGTATGTCGGCGGGGCCTAAGTCACGACGTTCCCAGACCCAAAGCAAGTACGTGGGGGCCACCCCACCAAGTCGACACCCGCAACGAAGTCGGCCGGTCTCCGAGACGGACTGGGGTTTGGGTAGACGGCTGTGAACGACAGCAAATCCCCAAACGGGGACTGTCGACACCGCGAAACGTGACCCGATCCTAAACAGTACAGTGTGCTCCTCGCACAAACGTAATAAAGCAGTAAACATGGCATAAGTACAGGATAGTAAATAAAACCTCAAACTAGTTTGTGGCCCCCAGTACAATACTTTGAAATCAGGTAATAATCAATGGGGGGCCCATATCTCCCCACCGTGGTTAGCGCCGATCTCTAACAGTGTCAAGAACTCGGGTCCCAGGACACAAGTGGGCGTTCGGAAAACCAACATTACCTATCACCCACCGATGCCTCTGCTTAATTCAATTTTAGTTGTGAAACAGTAATTAAAGTGAAACAATAATTTAAGCCATGATCATCTCCAACATCAACATGTGGCAATTCTCCAACAATTGTGGTACTTGACGACAAGTTTAAAACACTTGAGCAAGCGACTACGACACGCGGGTCCATCTATCTACCAAACAACAGGTAATAGGATGTGTCCAAGGCTATATAGGGCTGCACGGTATCTCACAGGTACGGAAAACTAAAGCATCGCATCACATATAGCAATAGATCAACAGGAGGGAATAAAGACTATGAAAGTAAGATAGGTAGAAAGGGGGAGATGCTCGCCTGAAAACATTGTCGAAGGTTCATCCGAAGATCGGGGCGAAGCTCACATCAACTCAACGGCCTTATCCGCGAAGAAGCAAAACACTAGAATAAACACCGGATGCAATATTTAATACAACGGCAAAAGATCGGCATGCTTATAATATGATGCATGGCATGGCAAAGGTGCGATGCAATTGGGTCATATTAGGTGGAACCGGGGTCCCGACAATTATTTAAACGGTTCAAGTTGTCTATCTGCCCCGCAAATTAAATGTTGTTTAACAAGGCAAAAGAGAGCACCAGTTCGCTACACAGATTTAAATGAGGCCAATATGAGACTAGATTTGCCCGCATATGGCCCCATATTTAATTATGAGGTGAATCGGCATAAGGCCCCCAAACCACAGACAAGGATGCATGCATGAACATTTAATATGCGACAAGTTGTTATTTTATAAAATAGGGTTTTCGGGAAGGGATTCACACATTGAGGGTTCTCGACGAACTTGGGGTTCCGGGGTCGGGTCTCAGGGTTTAGGGTTCGACGGGGGCGTTCTCGGGCTCCGGGGTCGATCTTGTCGCATCCGCAGTGAAGGACTAGGTTCGGTGTCGGGGCGCATCGGATCCGCCTTGGTCGGTGCCGATCTTGTTGTTGCGCAGATCTTGTCGGGTCCTCAAGTCGGGTCGGCCTTGGCTTCGGGGTGAAGTGCTTGTCGGTCTCGTGGCGATCTTTGCGTCCTCCCGGTTCGGGTCTTGGCGTCCGAGGGTAGATCTTGGCGTGTCGAGGGTCCGCCTCCGTACATCGATCTTCGGGAACTTTTCGATCCATGCCGAGATCTTGGAAGTGCATCGCCGCCGAGGGCCTCGTGGTTCGCCGTCGGTGGCCTTCGGTTCGCTCGTGTCCATGTAGGAGACCACCGGTTTCGCGAAGATCTTGGCGAGGGTGAACTTGGGGTTTCGGTTGTTTGCCGTGTCGATCTTGTTGTTTCCACACCCACCAACTTGGCTCCAACTTGGTACTACATGGAACCTGCACGGTGGAGGCGAAGGCATCGACGACGGTGGTGGGTCCCGCGGCGATCGGTCAGCGGGGCTGGCCGACGCGATGGAAGGCGAGGCTCGGGAACGGGTTCGCGGGCGTCAGACGGGCTCTGGCGGCCGGAGGCGTTGCTCGAGGCGGACGAGCACGCCAGGGCTCGACGGGACGGCACGAGGCGGGCACGGACGGGCCGAGGCGAGGGCGGTTGCGGCGGGAGCCGGCTTGGGGGCGAGCTCATGCCGGAGCGCGGTCGGAGGGCAGGGCAGGCGAGAGGAAGGAAGGGCGTGAGGTCCGGAGGGGCCGAGGCGCGCTTGGCGGTGGTCCCCGGCCGGGAGGCGCCGGTGGGGAGGCAGGGTCGGGCGGGCGAGCAGCGGGAGGTGAGCTTGCGGGAGGGGGCGTGCGGGCTGCGCCGACGACGGTGGGGCAGCGCAGAGAGGAGGGCTGGGCGGCGAGAGCTGGCGAGGCGGGGCGAGGTGGAGAGGCGAGGGAGAGGGGAGGCCAAGGGAGAGCCTGGAGGGAGGAGGCGGCAGAGGGAGGGAGCAGAGGCGGGCGGTGGGAGAGAACTGTGGAGGCGGGCGTCTTGGTGCGCGAGAGGGAGAGGACGCGGGGGCTGCGGGGCTGGGGGGGGCTGGGGACGTGGGGTGGAAGTGGGGACAGGCAGGTCGGGTGGCGTGCGTCTGTGTGCGTGTGTGGGTAGTGTGAGGCAGAGGGAGAGGCCAGGGGCTGCTGAGGTGGCAGTTCCTGGTTGGTTGGGGAATAGGGAGGGGGTGAGGTGGCGCGACGGGGTTGGCCGAGGTGAGGTGGCCAAAGGGGTGTGGGTAGATAGGTTGGTACGTTTAGGAATTAGGTGGACCGATTATTTGTACTGGGGGTGGTCGTCGGTCGTTCGCCCGCTCGATCGCCTCACTAAAATAATATAATAATTTTATTTAATGCTAAATGCACCGTTTGCAAACCAATAGCAGACAACAAAATATTCCGGCGACCCGGGTTTTGATATATGAATAAAGATGGGGCGTCTTAGAAAACAAAACGGGCTTTGCGTAAATAGTTTTAGACAAACAACATATGATGATGACGATGCAATGCACAAATTCAACGCGATTTTCTAGTAGTGGTTTTGCAGGATGCCACAATGACTTTGATCGTAATGCTATACTTCAGATGAATGTTCATCACATCATTACACTAATGTTGTGATCCCATTATTAACAACATCCAATGTCTATGATCAGGAAACCTTGATCATCTTGTTAATCAACGAGCTAGTTTATGAGAGAGGCATAACTAGGAACTTTCTGTTTGTTCATTAAACACACATGTATTAACGTTTCCGTATTAATACAATTATATCATGCAAAATAAACATCTATCATATAATTGGAATACACATAATAAACACTTTATTATTGCCTCTTAGGGCATATTCCCTTCAATTATTCACCAGAAGATCCACGGAGCCAGAAGGAGAGACAGAGAGGAGGCCTGGGGGGCCCACACCCACCCCAGGCGCGGGCCCACCTGACCCCACGCCTGGAGGGGATGCAGCCACCCCAGGCACCCCCTCGGGCTCCCTCTGCGCCTATAAGTTGCCTTTCGACCTAAAAACCGTGGGGGGGTCGATAGTTTTCCAGTAAGAGTTTCGCTCCGCCGCCTCCACCAGAAACCAAGATTCGGATCCAGAAACTCCGTTCTGGCACCCTACCGGGATGGGGAATTTGGAGAGGATCATTGCCATCATCATCACCAACGCATCTCCATCAACCACCGATGTTTCCCTCATCCATGAGTGAGTAATCCCCCGCTATAGGCTTGGGGATGGTAGGGATTGGATGAGTTCTATCATGTAATCGAATAATATCTATTAGGGCATAGTGCCTAGTATCTCTATTAGTGCTATTTGACTTTGTTGCAACTTGTTGTGCTTAATGCTTGTCACTAGAGCCCGAGTGCCATGATCTCAGATTTGAACTTAATAATGAATCATTATGATAGTACTGTTTGTGATCTTATCTGCAAGTTGTGTACACATATCATTGTCCGGATCCAAAGGTCCCAAAGTGACAATAATTGGGACAACCTGAGGGGATGGGTGTGGTGTGAGGATCACATGTGTTCACGAAGTGTTAATGCTTTGCTCTGGTGCTCTATTAAAAATAGCACCTTAATTAAGTAGTAGTTCCTAGAGGTTACGGCCATGGCTGTCTCGGATGTAAGATGTTGTGCAAGTTCTCATTGCGAGCACGTATGACTATATATGGAGCACATGCCTAGGATTGTTTAGTACTTATATGCTTGTTATTATTTATCTGCAATGCCCTAGATCTTGAAGTTACATGTTTAGACTGCCCATGCAACGCCTCCATCCATCCTATGCCTACCGCACTCGAATCCTACCATCAAGTATCACATTATTGCCTTGTTTCACTATTGCATATCGTTGTCATTGTTGCTTTATCATATCGCTACAAACTATTACTATTGATAAACTTCTATGAGCAAGAACTATTTCCAGGTGCAGCTGAATTGACAACTCAGTTGTTAAGGCTTGCAAGTATTCTTTGGCTCCCCTTGTGTCGAATCAATAAATTGGTAATACTACCTACGAAGACTGTTGCGATCTCCTACACTTGTGGGTCATCAAGACTATTTCCTGGCGCCGTTGCCGGGGAACATAGCTTTATTTGTAAGTTCACTTGGATCTATTATTGTTCACTGCTACTCCTTTCATCATGGGGAAGTCTCGTGATGGAAATTCCCTATTTTACCATCCACTACAAGGAGAGGTACAGTCCTAAACACCTCTGTTGCTCTTGATTCACCTTCTGTTATAAGTAAGATTGTCACACCACCATCACATACACATGCTACACACACTGCTACTAATGCTGAATCTGAAACTGCTTTTGATGCTCATGATGTTACTTCTACTGTGCTTGATGCGAGTGGTTCACTAGGTCATTTTCTAGATGCTACTATGGCTAGTCTAGGAAATACCGAAACTCCTAGTGAAGACACTGTTACACCTGTTAGCTCACCTGAGGCTAGTGAGAGTTATGATATTAATGATGGTTACATTGACTTCACTGATGAATTTGTTGAAAAGTGCCGAAACACACATGGTACTAGTGCTATGAAGAGTCTCCTTGCTAGACGTACTATTATGCCTAAGTTGTCCTCTGATCCTAAGTTTGCCACTTCTCCCATAGATATTAAAGATGAAGATTATGATTTATCTATTGATTTGTCTTATTTAGATATTGTTGACAAAGAACCTTTTTGTGAGACTGAAAATGAGAGTGATGTGGCTCATATGAATGAGCTTTCTACTATGAGTGCTTTGTTCTCTGATAATTTTAAGATGCGCAAGTAATTTTTTGCTAAGATCTTCCCTTTTTCACTAAAAGGAGAAGCTAGGGCTTGGTTTAATAGATTACCTCCTGGTTCCATTGATATCCCTGATTGCTTGATTGCTTCTTTCTTCTAGAAATATTTTCCTCCCAGTGCTAGACATGCTGCTTTGTAGAGACTTTTTGATTTTAAACAGGGAGAAGAAGAGAAATTGTCTGAGTCATGGACAAGGTTCCGTGCCTTGATTCATGCACATCCTGGATGTCCATTGCCTAAGAATGAGCTTCTTGATATTTATTATAATGGACTAACTGATGATTCTAGGACATACCTAGATAGCTTTGCTGATTGTGTTTTTAGGAAAAGGACTCCTACAGATGCTGAAGAATTAATGCCTAAAATAAACAAGAATTATGATGATTGGACTTCAACTGAGCTGAATGCACCTGAGCCTATTACTCCTGAACCAGTTGTTCCTGAACCAATTCCAGCACCAACAATAAAGAAGAGGGGAGTTATTGCATTAAATGATGAAGTGATGAAGGAAGCTAACAAGTGTCTAAAGGAGAAAGGTATTAGAGCTGAAGATGTGAATAATTTACCTCCTATAGAAGAGTTATGTAAGCCAATTCCCCACTCATCTACTATTGAGGTACACTCTCTCCAATTTAATGAAGGTGATATTCCTTATGGTAATCCTCCTGATCAATGCATAGAGTAACTTGACACATTTATTGTTAAATAAGGTGATTTTAATAAACAAGTTCAGAATCATTTATTGGAAAACTCTAGAGCTATCTATGAGTTGAAAGATATTGTGGAAAGAACTTCTAATGATTTTGTCACATCCCAAGATTTTCCAAATCTTGTAATGTGAAAAATAAATGAAAAAAATAAAACTTTGTTGATTTTCAGGGTGAGAAGAAACTTTTTTGAATTCAGTTGGAAACTTTCAAAACTTATTTTGATCAAGATAAATCCTAAAGAGATTTAAAAAGATAAGCATTTAATAAAGGAAAATAAAATATTTGGATTCACTATTTTGAAATCTTTAAATAAAATATTTGGTTTTCAAATAAAAAGGATAGAAATAGAATAAGTAATTATTTCTAAAAAATCCAAATTAAAACTTGGCCAAGCCTTTGAAATAAAATATTTCTATTTGATAAAATATTAAAGGTTTATTTAAAATAAAATAATGAGGATTTAATATCCAAGTTTATTAAAAATAAAGGTTTTACTATTTTGAATAAACATTAAAACTTATTTATTTATTTTAAACAATTTTCCAAATATCTTATATTTTCAAATAAAACCTACTGATTTAGTTTTGAAAATATTTAGTTTTCAAATGGAGCTCTTAATTAAAATAAAAACTATTTGATTTATTAACTAATGTCCATTTTATATAATTATAAATGGACCCTTTAATGAAAATATTATTTTATTTTGGGAATTAGTTTATGTTGTTAATCAGAACCAAATTCAATTACAAAGTGTGGTGAAGGTTTGAATTGTTTTGAATGCTTGATTTGTTGTTTGAATTTCAAAATAGAAAATAGATTTGGAAAAAGATAAAACAAACAGGAAAGAGAAAAAAAGAAGTGGACACAGCCCAGTCAGCAAGCCCACTAAGCCCATTCGCAGCCCAGCTACACTATCCTCTCTGCGAAATGTTTTCTACCTAAAACCGCACCCGCAGAGACACCGATTGGTGGACCCTCTTTGCCTCTCACTCCCTCGCTGACGCCCGGACCCCACACAGCCAGCTCACCTCCTTCTTCCTCGCGCAGACGACGCCTGCCGTTTCCTGCCCTTAACGTCGGCGATCAATTCGCGATAACCACGGACATTACTCCCCCTGCGACCATTTCCTATTAATCACCTGCGTCTTCTCCTCCTTTCCCCTCTGTCACCATAACCAACACGCCACCAGGCTACACAAATTTTGCCAGAGACCACTCACTGCTCCGACGAGCCTTTGCTCAAATTCCGGCGAGACCAGCCACCGCCTTGCCTCCCTGACCAAGCACATCCTCCCCACTCATGGCGCACTTTTGCGTTTTCGTCAATCGCGGCCTAACGACGGCTCGCCTTCAACCGAGCACCACCGCGACGTGCCTTACTCCGGCGAAGTTCCCTGTAGAATCCGACCGCCTCTTCTTCTCCTTCACGCACAACTTCGCCTGATCTTGCGCACCTAACCATGCCCTCTGTTGCCTTCTCGTGATCTCGGCGTTGACTCCGACCACGACGAGCCGACGCCGCCCTTAACTCCGGAGCAATCCAGCTAGAACCAGAGCGCCCGACCAACCGACCACGCCGAGCATCACCTCGTCACCGCGATCACGGTGAGCATCCCCACTTCGCTTTGCTTCCTGTAGCTTCGTGAGTGTCACCGCCGACCGCCGCCGCCGCTCGCCAAAGCGCCACGCCCATCGTTGACCAAGCAGTAGCATCCGTAGGATCTAGATCGGACGCACACGATAGAAATTAGGCGAAGCGGTAAGTAGCGTCTCAGCGCCGTGCGATGAAACTTAATCCAACGGCCCGCATCGCTCGATCCATGCCAACCGGTACCAGCCAGTCATATCACGCCGCGTGTCACCAGTTCTGTTTAAAAACAAAATTTGAATCAGATTTATTTGCAAACTTGAAACCTTTGTAACTTTTGATCCACACGTCCAAAAATTACAAACTTTATATCGTTGGAATCAGTGGAACAAGCCCTAGTCAACCATGCATTTTGTTTAGTAAATAGTATCTGTTAGATTGTTTGTTTTTGCAGAAACATTTGTATGCTTGTTTAGATTAGAAAAATTGTTCAAAAAGGTTTTTGAGGTTGAAATCTTGGCAAATTAGTTTGTGGTGAACTTACTGACACTAGGAACCAACCCATGGTTTTAAAAATAGATTTGGTGAAGGTTAGGATGGATAAATTTGTTTAGCCCATTTCTAGCCAAATAAAAATATTGTTTTGCTATGAAATTGTTTTTGGAGTAAAAACTTTGGGAAAATAATTTGGACCAAACCTACTGACCCTAAACACCAAGTTTTGAGAAACAACAATTTATTTGGTGAACAACATAAAGTTGTTGCTTTGATAAAAATATTTTTCACCACATAAAATAATGATTGGATTTAAAAATGGTTTATGAACAAAAACCCTTTTGCAAATAACCTTGCCACTTTAAGAAGTGACCACCTTGAGCCTTACAAAACTTAGAGCCTAGTGGAAACCATCTTTGCAAATAAAACTACCTCTTGCATGCTTGCATGCATGACTTAGATCCCATTGTTTTATGTGTGTGAATTGTTTGATTGATTGTTGGTTTGGAATGCTAGTTGATATTGTGTTTGCTTGATTAATTATAGAGAAGTTAGAAAAAGTGTGAGACTAGCAAGATCAAGGAGTGAACCAACATCCCCTACCAAAAGAAAGGCAAGTGACACTATCATTCAAAGTCCTACTATTTTCATTATACTTAGTGGATTTTGAAACATGCATGAAAAGAGTTTCTATACTTATGCTATGCTAAATCCTAATAGGATAACCTATACATTCCTTAGTGAAAACAATGTAGTTGTTACATGCTTAGCCATGCTATATTTTGAAAAGAGTTACATGTTGAGATTTTATGAGATTGAGAAAAGACTTATGTTTTATATAATAAAACAAGGACTCAATGAACCACCTGGGTGGACAAGGATACTTTGAGTTTTGGAGAAGGTGGCAACAAAAGGAACCATGTCTATGGCAATCACTTTGTGTTGTGCTCCAAAGGAAAACCACCCAGGAAACTTAGAGATTGAACATGTTTCTCCAATTGTGGCTTTCGTGTGCAACCACATGCTATTTATGGCTCTGGCTTAGTAAACTACATTGGGAAGACCCATGCATTGTCTTCAGTTTACTGGACATGAGGACCTGGAATCCTACATGGGTACTGAAGACAAGCTAGCAATGGTGTATGGGAGGACCCTCTGGAAAGACTTCGTCACATTCTCAATCTGTCAGTACTCCATCTTGGTGAGTACTAATCCAGTGGCCACTGGTGGAAACAAGATGGGACGATTGTGACATGTGGGAAAAGTGTACTACTTCTGCAGAAGATAATAAAAATCTAAGTACTTAGCCGTGTCCCCGGTTATGGACAATACTGAGCAACTAAAGTTTGAAGCTACGGGAGATCTCTACATTCCAATTTCTAAAAGAAAAACTTTTAAGTGACAACAAAAGACTTGATGCACTTGGGGTTACCAAGGAGCTCAAGAGATTTTGATAAAACTTGATGCACTTGGGGTTACCAAGGAGCTCAAGAGATTTTGATAAAACTTGATGCACTTGGGGGTACCAAGGAGCTCAAGAGATTTTTGACAAGGACTTGAATACTTGGGGATACCAAGGAGTTAAGGGGAATTTGATAAAGAGATTTGACAAAGGAAACAAAACCATTTGAAAAGGTAGGATAAATTATTGCTTTCTGCAAATGAGCCTAAAACCCTACTTAGCCAAATATGCATGTAATGATAGGATCCACTTATATTCAACATAGTAGTGAAACTTGCCAATACAATTCAAATGTATTGACCCTTTGTGGCTGTAAACTTGTAATGTTGCAGGTTTGATTGATTTTAGTGAAGATTGATTGTTTAGGATTACAAAGTCTACAACCAACATGTATGCCTGTGGAACTTTGAAGATGAAGGACCCCATGCTTATAGTTATTCCGCTGCAATGTAAAGTATTATCCAAAGGAGCTATGTATGATGTAATAAAATTAGGTTATTCCTGGTTATAAAGTTATATTATGACCTTTGTTTCTTGATATTACATCTTAACTGTGGATGCTAGCTATCGATCCAGGGACTAGCATTGTAAACACATGGGACTCTACCTTATTTAAAGGTTGGGACCCTTACAGATGGTATCAGAGCATTGTGTTGCCTGTAGGATTTGTAAACCTAGGATTGGACGAAAACCCTTAGAAAATAGGAGTTGTTCTTGTTCCAAAACTTATTTACAAAACAAACTTGTAAACTCTTTCCTCAACCACTTTGATTTTGATTTTACATCTCATCTGCCTACAACTTGATGGAAAAACCTACCCATGGCCAAAGACTACACCATGTGCAAAGGACTTCTTCAACATTTTCAGCTCTAATGACTTCAACATCTTCAACTCTAATGACTTCAACATCTTCAGCATGTTCACCAAGTACTTCCAACTTGGATACCACTAAGGACTACAAGTGAGACAAGGAAATCTTGCTCAAGATGTGGAGACTAAGGGAATGCAAAATTAGAAGGAGTTCACTTCACTTGAAGTATTGTAACCAAGAGTTTTCCCAAGGAAACCATGATCTCATGCAAGAAGGAATCAACCAAGAAGGATGGAAGGATTTCAAGTGAACCATTTAGATGGACCACCATATTTTAGTTAGGTTAAACCCACCAACTTATGTGGTGTAACAAAAATATTTTGTTGCCTAAGTAGATGCTTGAACCTTGTTGTCTGAGTGAAAAGTTGTTTGTGAATGCTTGCACATTGTTTGAGTGAATTGTGATGTGTGTGATTAAAATTGATTCCTTAGATATATCTTGTCTATTCTAATCTCCATTCAACCCAAACAGATGACTACTCCAAGAGACTCCAACATCAAGGTTGATGACACCAACACCAACCAAGAGGACAGCATGAAAGAGCTCATAGCAACCCAGAACCAGTTGAACCAGGTGACAGCTCAATTCATAGCCAACACCAGTGGAGAAGATCCAACCCTGCAAGGATTTTTGGAAACTCAAGGCTAACTGATGCTTAAGGTGACTGAACAAATGATCAATATGGAAGAAAACTATTCCAAAAGAGTTAGTGACAACAAGGATGACAGAAATGTTATCCTAGATGGAGCCCCAGCTTGCATTATTTGTGGGGACAAGGATCATACTTCCAAGGAGCATGGAGATCAATGCCCCAATTGTGATGAGAAACATCCTGTTGGACAATGTCCCACTTCTCAAGCTACTTGCTACCTATGTGAAGGAAACAACCATGTCCCTATCCAATGCCCCATCTATTCCATTGTGGAACAAAGGAAACAAGATGGAGTGCAACAAATGATTGCAAACCATCAAGAAGGATCCAAGTCTACCAAGAAGGTTGATGACAAAGGAAAAGGTCCACTTATACCTCCAAACAAAACAACCCAATTCAAAGGACCAAAGAAGAATTATCCAAAGAGCAATAGAAGGCCCAGGAAACATGTAGACATTCCTACCTACCAGATAACATATGAACAACATGAACTAGATGCACTCCTAGCTTTGGAGAAACCCAAAAAGCAAAAGAAGGACAAAAGCCATGTGCAATGTCATAAATGTAAGGAAATGGGACACTATTCCAGTGAATGCCCAGAGAACTAGAAGAATAAGGAGATTGGCCAAGTGATGTGCAACAACTGCAAAGAGCTAGGCCATTATGTAGCAACTTGTCCACAAGAGACACGTAAAGAACTCAAAGATATCCACTGTTTCAATTGCAAAAACCCAAGACATTATGCAAGCAACTGTCCAGAAAAGATGAAGAACAAGTTGAACAAGCCTATGGAGAAACTCAACCTTAGCCCATGAGTCAAGTGTGGAAACAAAGGACACAATGCAGATGTTTGCCCAGAGAAGTTTCCCCAGGATCCCAAGAAGGCCAATATGTAATTTTGTTTGAAATTTTAAAGGGTGGTAGTACCCTAGATGTTTTGAGCCTACTTGTAACCCTAGCCTTCCCAAATCTCGGGACGAGATTTATTTTAAGGTGTCCCAGAAAATTCAAAATAATTTTTTCCTCGAAAAAAGGGGCAGAGAGGCACCAGAGGTGTCCCAGGGGGCTAGCCTAGGCCACCACACCTATGGTAGGCGCGACCTACCAGGGGGTGGCGCCTAGGGGGGTCTGGCCCACCTGGGCCCCTCTAGGATGCCTCCTCAAAGCCATCTTCTTTCTCTCTCCCGAAAAACACCGGAAAAATTTCTCAAGCTTGAGTTCTTGCTGATCTTGCTCGTGATTTTCGATCTCCTTGTTCAGCCCATCTCAAGTGCTGATTTTTGAAGGGATTGATCATTGGTATGTGCCTCCTCCACTTTTCCAATTAGATTTGTGATTGGTAGATTGTATCTTGAGTATTTTGCTACAATAGGTGACAGGTTGTTTGAGCTTGCATGCTTTTTCTATGCTTAGAAACTTTGTTTTGATGCATGTGTAGTCTCTAGCAAGTTCCTATAGTAGTTGCTCATCATTTATCAACTTAGAAATCACTTAGTTTGATGGTTGTCTAAATTTTTTAGCAAAGTGAAGTCATGGACCACCACACATTTGGTGATATATTTGAGAGTGATGCACCTAGAAGGGCAAGGCTTCCAAGGTCATCTACCAGTACTATACCCTCATACAATGAGGATCTCATCACTCCGCGATTTGGTGACGAGGGGGATGAAGGGGATGCGCACCCCTCCATCTTTTCTTGCAAACTGCTGGGATTCTTAATGATTTCATGACTTTGATTCAAAGGGCTGGTCTAACAAGTTACATACAGGATGAGAGTGCACAATATGCTTTGCTTAGTAAAACATTTGTGGAGAGTTTCTCCTTAACTGATAGCATGTTCAAGCCCTCTGTGTCTTTCAAAATTTATGATAGGGCTCATTCTATGCCTTTGAAGAAATTTTGCAAGGCCCTGGGACTTGGTACAACTGGGTCATCACATAAGATTCCAGCTCTTCTAGCTGATTTGTTGGAGCTTTAACGAGGAATAACCAATGATGATGACCGTAGAGCTCAACAAGGGAAGATAAAGAATATTCAACTTCCAGCCCTCAGGTACTTTGCCTACTATCTTACCACCAGTGTTCTTGGTAGGGAGAACACTAGTAATATTTCCAACTATCAATTGGCCTTCCTAGCTGTCGCGCTCAATAGTGAGGATAAGTATAATCATGGTTCCTTCATTGCTCGTCGTTTAGCTGCTAAGGGACCCATTTATGGGGGAATTATTGCTACTTGTATTGTTGTTGCCCTGGACATTGATGTTGATTCACATGATACAGTTTTGGCTCCTCATAGGCTTGATCTTGCTGCCATGAAGGCGCACCACTTTGTCACCACTAGCTCTACTCTTGATAACTTGGTTTATAGAATGTTGTTTATTGACGGGGAAGAGAGAGAGAGAGAGATCCCTCTACCCCAAACCACTTTGTTCAGTATTTCTCAGGGACCTTGGTCATGCTCGAAGGTGGAGATGGATGACACGCTGCGCTCTCTTAACTTCCATGGGCGCTATCAGGAGCAAGCGCTCTCATATGACACCTCTACGCATTACACAAGGGAGGCCTTGAGCTCGTACCAGGACGAGGGAGCCTCCTCGACATACTACGGAGGTGCATCTACTTGGGAACCATGGGATTGAGCCCCACTTAGGCCAAAAGCCTAAGCTTGGTGGGAGGTATACCAACGTCACACTCATATATATATCATGTTCGGTAGGTTCTTTGTATATCCATTGTTTCGCTTTGTTTTTTGTTCTTGTTGCTTCTTTCTCAAAAACACAAAAATACCAAAAAATATTTTGTTGTTTCTCTTGGTTTGTTTCTTTGCTTTGGTTTGCCTTAAAAGAAAAATCCAAAAAGATTTTGCTTTGTTTAGTTTTCTTTGTTTTTGTTTGGTTTTTCTTTGTTTGCTTGTTTCTAAAAATTCGAAAACACCAAAAATATTTGTTGTTCTTCTTTGGTTTTGTGAATTCTTTGCAGGGTTCATCCGTCCTCAGTGGATTTTGGTTTCATGTTAATTATTCAAGTCACACAAGTGAAGGGCAATAATGAATATTAAGATAACTCGAGGAGTGGTAAGAGGCTGGTAACAAACTCTATTTGTTTTTCATTTTTGTACATATACTCATCACTGTGAGCATGCTTAGCCTGTTTGTGTAAGGTGTATGTCATTATGGATGCTTAGTAGTTCTTGCTTGTCTATGATTTACTCTAGCTTGCTAATAGTTTGTAGCATGTCATATGAATGTTTGCTTGCATTGTTTTATTCATATTTTGGTATGAAATTGTGGTATCCTCCTCTGTGTGTTCATGTGAATCGACTTGGCACATGCTCACGCATGCATATGACTAATCAATAGTCAGTAAGCCTCGATGATTTATTTTGCCTCAGAGTTCTTAAATCACTTTCATGCCATAATTAGTCTTGTTTTGTTGCAAGCATGATCATGACAGTTATTGCTCTCTCGTTTGTCGCTCCCTCTCTATTGCTAGCCTTCACTTGCTGTCGGGGGGTTAACCTCGGGTAGGTCAGAGACGGGGAAAGACAGAGGTACTGTCCCCGTCAAGTTGCCGAGCTACGGCCTAGGTCGGCCGAATCATGGATATGTCGGCCGATGAATAGAGGCAAGAAGCTCATGTACAGGTATCAAGTGGTTGCTTGGCCGAGTTAATGAGAAACTCGGCCGGGTTACCCAAATGATCTTCATGCAGGTAAGGAACGAGCCGAATAACATGAGGTAAGGCCGAATTAAACAAAGCTTGCAGGAGAAGGAGAAGCCCAGGGTCAAACCATAGCTGCAGGCTAGAAGGAATCAACAGACCAAGCACAAGAGACAAGGGTGCAGCGTCGGAGGAGAGAAGGAGGTCACGGAGGTGACAGTCCTGGAGCCCGAGGCACGCAGAGGGAACCTTGGACCTTCTTGTCCTTAGAAGGCGACAGGGAAAGGAGGCCATGAACCATTATTTTGGGACAAGCATATTCCACGAATATGCTTGCCCGTCAAATTTCTAAGGGCACCCTTTATAAGGGGAGGTTTGGATCCTGAGGGAGGGGGAGTCTTTTCGAGCAACGTTAGGCTGGGGAAATTCACACTGTTCCCCTGTAAACAGCTCAAGGAGCACTTGTAACCCATCAAGAGGGAAATAAAGTTCTTCACTTTGGCAGCTTGAGTGTAAAAACAGTTGCATCTTCCCTCCCCAGATCCCACTAGCATCCATTGGCCCCATACTTTAGCCTACCCATGGCATCTGCCGTGCCACCACCACGATTGGCGCCCATCGTGGGGCCAGCGGTGCTAGCTGGAGTTGTGATCCGGACGGAAACTTCATCAACACCGGCGCGTTGTTTGCTTGGTCCAGATTTGGTCTCTGACTATGTCGAGACAATGCAGGGAGTCAGGAAAAACCCCCACGCAGGGATCTTCATCGGCCTGGGCGAGCACAGGGTCTACGTCAGCGTCGACACCACCGACGTTTATCCTCACCAGGTTATTGTTGCAGGGGAACCACCTCGGAGCGCGGCGAGCTGTCCATCAGGAGAGCATCTGGCAGGCAGCGTCGAGGTGATGGTCGCCGCAGGGACACAAGCAGGAGCAGCTTTAGCCGGGTCAAGCAGAGAACTTGCAGCAGCTACAGTCCGCAAGCGATCGACCGCAAACCGCCGAGGTAATTCCGCCGGTGACAAACCTGGCCGAGCTAAATGACACCACCCCAAAGGCACCTAGAGTGAGGGACCACCTCTGGAGAGACGAGAATATTCTTGAGCAACTATAGAGAACTTAACCACACCTGGCGATACTTGATCCGCAAATGCTCAGCAGAGTTAGAGGAAACCAGGCAAAAGGTCGGTAGAGGCCAAAAAGTATCACCTGCGAATCTTGAACAGGACCCGAGAGAATATGCAAAAGCTAATAAGCTTGATATCGCACCCAGGCGTGGACGAGCTGAGATTGAGAGGAAAGAACCTCATGAATGACATTAACAAAGAGCATGAAGCTCACAGAGTCAATCAGGGATTTGGGTTTGAGGTACTGATGCGGCGAAAAACCTAAGAGCGGCAAATGCCGCAGCATTGGAACTAGAGGGTTAACAGGAAGCTCGGAAGCAACAAGAAAGAGTAAATGAGCTGGTGCGCATGAACCAAAAAATGAGGAAATGCTCGAGCTAACCCGGCAAGACCAGGGCTTCACGGATGGTTCATTCGGGCAGACACACTTTATCTACTGACAGCGACATCTTCACCCGGAAACAACGCTAGAAAAGAAAAAGCAGTAACCTCAGGGAAGAGGAACAAACAAATTGTTCCATATGACCCAGCAATAGCTGGAAAGGCAAATGAGAACAGAGGCAATGCAAGCCGAGGTAATAGTGGGGAGAGAAACCACGGCCGTATGGAAAGGGACGGCGGCGGCCGAGGTAATGGGGAACACGGCAGGAAAGAACCCGCAAGAGACAATCATGAAAACCAAACCCCAGCCGAAGTAAGGAGAGAAGTGCCGCTCAACCCACAACCAAGACCTGAGCCTCGGCAAGAAAGAGAGGTGAGGCCAACTCGCTACAATCAGGTGAATGAAAGGTATAATGATGGATATTCCGAGCTAGAATACGTAAACCAAGGTGGAGACAATCACTATGGGATGCAGGATAGAATCCTGTACAGAGACTTGCCAGCAAGTGATGCGAGAGTAAAATTGGATCGGTTATACAGGTCCGAGTTATTGGAAGAGCAAGGTCCACCAGGTCCGGCATGTTTTGGGCCACGGATCATGGGCGAACCACCAGTGCCAAATTTTCAGTTGGCAAGAGGCACAAAAACTTACAACGGAAGTACCAAGCCACAAGACTGGCTGATTGATTATGCCACCGCAGTAAAGATAGAGGGTGGCAACCTAAGATGGGCTATGCGGTATGTCCCACAGATGTTGGAAGGACCAGCCAGGGTATGGTTGAATAATCAACCAGCAGGCAGTATCAACTGCTGGTTAGATTTCGAAGAGATGTTCGTCAGCAATTTTACCAGCACATACAAGAGACCGAACAGACCACAACAACTAGCCATGTGCAAGCAGAGGCCGAATGAAACAGATAGAGAGTTTTTAACTCGATGGTGTAACTTGAGAAACTCATGTGAAGGAGTTATTGAGTCGCAAGCGATCGCTTGGTTCGCGCAAGGCTGCCGTTCTGAGCAGTGTCTTGGGCAACGCTGCAGAGAGATATGACCACCTGGCGAAACTATCGAATAGCGGACTCCTATGCATTGGGTGACCCAACCCAACCGGAGTTAATGTCGCAGATCATCGTGAGCAACAAGACCAAGACACGAGAATTGGCCGGGTCATCTAGGCGTGATTTCAGAGGAAGGAGAAGAGAAGAGAGGCCGGATTATAGGTATAATTCGGCCCAGGTGGCAGCTTTAGCGCAAGATCAGCCGAGTCACGGAGCAACTCAATGACAGAAAAATGGACCTCAACTGTGGACCGCAAGAAATGATGGGAAGAGGCAATGGACCCCAGAGCAAAAGAAGCAATGGCAAGAGAAGCCGAAGTATACGTTTGAATCCATGTTGGATCAGCCGTGTAAATTTCACACGTCAAACCCATCTAGACCAGCCAATCATACAACCCGGCAATGCGCCTGGATGAAAAATGCGATGGGGAACCCGGCAGGAGTTCAGGCTCCCCATCGTGCAACAAAGAAAGCATCGCATTAATCGGAGCAAATGCACAAGCGATGCTACCGCCTCCCCGAGGTACGATAACTTGATCGGAGGATGTGCATCAAGTAATGAACCAGGCAGGGCGGAAGGATAAATCCGCAAATGCTGGACGTAATGATTACAGGAACATCACCGGTCTTATTGTGTGTTCACGATGTAACGAGACAAGCGAGTGCGGCCGACATATGGAAGTGAATGCAGTTGTACCAGCAGTGCCAAGATACCAGCCATGGTCAGATCAGGAGATAACTTGGAGCATGAAAGATCACCCCAGAATAATGCCGAGTCCAGGATCATACGCACTTGTGTTGGATCCGACATTTGTGGGGCCAAGCATCAATGTGAAATTCTCAAAGGTACTCATCGACAATGGAAGCAGTATTAACATCATGTACAAAGATACCATGCATAAGCTCGGTATATCACAGAACATGCTGCAGTCCACGAGGACAACTTTCCATGGGATAGTGCCAGGGCTTTCATGTGAGCCCATCGGTAAAGTCCGAGTGGACGTATTATTCGGTACAAGAGATAACTGCAGAGCAGAAAATTTGGAATTTGAGGTGGTCGATCTGGAAAGCTGTTATCATGCTCTACTCGGACGGCCCGCACTGGCCAAATTCATGAGCAGCTGTCATATAGGTTATCTAAAGATGAAGTTACCCGGACCACAAGGGGTGATAACAGTCGCGGGGGATTACAAGAAGTCAATGGAGTGTGCCTCGGCTGGTCAAATTTGGCGAGTCATTGGTTATAGCAAGAAAAGAAAAGGATTCAAGAGGTAGCAGCCCACGCCAACAAGATTAAGCATGCCGACCGCCAACCCTCATGGCAGTGTTTCTTTTCAACCAACCAAAGAGACGAAGAAATTTCAGATTGATGAGCAATTCCCAGAACGCACAGTTACTATTGGTGCAGGTCTTGACGCGCTAAATAGGAAGGCGAGCTCACCAACTTCCTCCGTGAGAATCGGGACATATTTGCATGGTCTACTCAAGATCTGCAAGGTGCCGAGGAGTTGGTGAGCACTCTTTAAACGTCAGCCGAGCACGGCGGTGAAGCAACCTCTCCGCCGCGCGAAGACAGGAGAAAAGTAATAGGGGATGAAATAGCTCGGCTTCGCCGCCGGTTCATCGTGGAGGTGCTTTATCCGGATTGGTTATCAAATCCGGTGCTAGTAGAAAAGAAAAAGATGACCCCAATGTAGCCATTGTATGGCGAATGTATCGACTACACTAACCTGAACAAGGCGTGTCCGAAAGATCCTTTTCCATTGCCTAGAATAGACCAAGTCATTGACTCGACCTGGCCGTGAGCTGTTATCATTTGTAGACGCGTATTCGGTTTCCACCAGATACCGTTAAATCCGCCGATCAAATAAAGATCGCATTTATTACCCGTGCACGGGCTTATTGTTATCGCACAATGCCATTCGCCCGAGAAATGCGAGCAACGTATCAAAGGTGCATGCAAAAATGCTTACATGATCGAGATAGGAAAAATGTACAGTATATGTGGATGACGTAGTCATCAAAACTAAGGAAAGCGAACTTTGCTAGAAGATATACGGCAAACTTTCGCGAACACGAGGAGGTTCGAATGAAACTTAATCGAGAAATGCACGTTTGGCGTCTTGGAAAACTACCGGGTTCCTTGTGTCCCGAGGTATCGAGGCTAATCCGACGAAGATAAGAGCAATAGAAAAATGGAATTGCCGAGATGTTTGAATGATGTACAAAAATTCACGGGCTGCCTCGCCTCGCTTAGTCGATTTGTATGTCGGCTAGAGAAAAGGCAATCGCCACTTTATCAGTGATGAGAATGTCGGACAAATTCATTTGGACTCCAGCCGACCTTTTGCGTTTCACGAGTTGAAAAAGATGCTAGTTACGGCACCCATTTTAGCTTCTCCATTATCGAAAGAACCTATGCTACTTTATATAGCGGCTACCAATCGAGTAGTTAATCTTGTGGTTGTAGTGGAACGACTTGAAGAGGGTAAGTCGTTCGAGGCCGATATTATTTAAGTGAAGTATTATCCACTTCAAAGCGTAATTATCCGCATTATCGGAAGATGGCCTATGGAGTATATATGTCGGCAAAAAGCTTAAGCATTACTTTGAAGAGCATCCAATCGAGTAATATGTGAGGCACCCATAGACATATTGAACAACAAAGACGCAAGTGGCGAATAGCAAAATGGGCGATCGAGTTATCACCGTATGCTCCACAATTTGATAGAAGAGATGCAATCAAATCTCGGTTGTCGCCGACTTTCTCGTAGATTGGGCCGAGGTGCAATGTGAGCCACCCTTGCGGATCCAAATTCTTGGACAATGCACTTTGATGGTTCCAAACGAGGAGCGGTTTAGGCAGGAATAGTCTTGACCTCGCCTAAAAAGATCAATTGAAGTATGTCTCGCAAATACATTTTGCCGCGTCCAACAATGTAGCTGAATATGAAGCACTAGTCCATGGATTAAAGGTGGCAAAAGAAATTGGAATCGCGAATCCTTTGTTACGGTGACTCGGATCCGGTAGTACAAGTATCGTGCACTTGGGACGCAATAGATGCTAATATGGCTTTATACAGATTCCATGTGCAGAAGATCAGTGGATATTTTGAAGGATGTGAATTCCACCACATACCACGAGCAGAAAATGACGCTGCTGACACATTGTCAAAACTAGGATCAACCCGGCAGTCGATTCCGCCAGGTATAGCCCTGGAGCACCTCAGGAAACCATCAATAAACCCATCACCGGAGTCCGAATCAATCTTTATCCCAGAAAGTTCTGCGGAGAATCATACGCCAATGGAGATAGATCCCCAGAAAGATTCGGAACCCCTAAAGAGGGGGACGGCCGAGGTAATAGCAGTCATGGAGAGAGCCGAGGTATGTATGTCGGCAGAGAACATGGAGATAGACAGTGAAATCACTGCAGAAAGAGCAACTCCAATATGGGCGCAACCCATATTTTCGTACCTAAAACGCAGCGATCTTGAGTAATGAAGTATTAGCCAGACAAACCGTCAGAACAGCAAAGGCCTATACAATCATAAACAGTGAGTTATATAAGAGAAGCGTAACAAACATATTGCAGAAATGCGTGAGTCCCGCAGAAGGTCAGGAAATCCTTCTAGATATACACCAAGGAGAGTGTGGGCACCATGCCTCATCTCGCGCTTTAGTAGCCAAGGCATTCAGGCATGGATTTTACTGGCCAACGGCGTTAAAAGAGGCAGAAGAATTGGTTAAGAAGTGCAATGGGTGTCAGAGATATGCAACCAGAATACATATGCCGTCGGCCGAGTTAAAACAATACCCATCACATGGCCATTTTCTGTATGGGGTTTAGACATGGTAGGACCTTTCAGGCCGGCAAGAGGAGGAATGACCCACATCTTGGTTATGGTAGACAAGTTCACGAAATGGATTGAAGTAAAACCAATCAAAAAGTGTGATGGGCACACAGCAGTGAAATTCCTCAAGGATATCATCTTGAGATACGGATACCCACATAGCATTATTACGGATAATGGCACGAACTTTGCAGAAGGAGCCTTCGCCAGATTTTGCCAAGAGAAGCACATAAGACTAGATGTTGCCTCTGGCACACCCAGCATCCAATGGACAAGTTGAAAGATCTAATGGACTGGTGTTATCAGGAATAAAACCACGACTTGTTGAACCTTTGCAACGGTCGGCAGGATGTTGGATCGAAGAAATCCCAGCCGTATTATGGAGCCTTCGAACTACTCCGAATAGGTCAACAGGTTACACTCCATTCTTTCTGGTATACGGGGCAGAGGCCGTACTCCCAGCCGACATAATATATGACTCGCCAAGAGTCGCTCAGTACACAACCTCTGAAACAAATGAAATAGCTCGGCAAGATGCCGTAGACCTGTTGGAAGAAGCCAGAGAGTTGACATTATCACGATCGGCCATTTATCAACAGAACTTACGGCGGTATCACAGCAGGAAAGTGAATCCAAGGGTATTCAAAGAAGGAGATTTAGTCCTCCATTTGGTGCAACGCATGGCCGCATGCACAAATTATCACCCCATGGGAAGGACCATTTATAAAGCAAAGCATTGCACAACGATGCATATTATCGATTGATGCTCAATCCTCGGAGAAGGCAAGGCGCACAAAGTGGTGAAGAAACGGCGCCCGGAATGTGGCGTTACTTGCCATTTTACTCATAGGATTGTATCTCAAGGTCAAAAACCAATGATGTATTTGAACCTCGGCACCCGGAAAGCTGACTCGGGGACGGCCGTGGGTTATATTTATTTCATATCATGTATTCAAACCTCGGCACCCGCAGGCAGTTACTCGGGACCGCCATATGTGATGTTGTTTCATGTTTGATATTTGAACCTCGGCACCCAGAGCAGTCACTCGGGGACTGCCATATGTGATGTTGTTTCATGTTTGATATTTGAACCTCGGCACCCAGGGCAATAGCTCGGGGACGCCATATGTGATGTTATTTCATGTTTGATATTAGAACCTCGGCACCAAGAGCAGTTACTCGGGGACTGCCATATGCAATGATTATTTGGTCTTACATGTTCAGACCTCGGCATCCAGAGCAATAGCTCGGGGACTGCCATATGGTATATCTATCTCTTTCGCGTTACATACTTGAACATTGGCGACCAGAGCAGTGACTCGGCCGAATGCCATATGTTGTGTTTCTTTCATGTTACGAATATGCACCGTGTACCCAAAGCATTGACTCGGGGATTATCATAGGATATGAAAATTCGTGAACATGTAAACTTGACATTTAAGCCGACTCGGAGACTACCGTATGATACATCAAACCTATGCTAAACGCAGTCATGTCCGAAACTTAATTTATAAAGGAAGTTACGCACGATGGCAACGATCCAGCGATCGTTGCTTACCTCCACACGGAGTAATTATCTTATGTTGAAAACAGGTCAACAACTTAGATATTCAGCGACAATGCGAATAAGATCATCAAAATAACGGCAAAAATTGAACCGAAGATGAAGAAATTACGAGCCAACGAGGCAAGAATTCGGACAAGCATCCATTTAACCAAGAATCTCAATGACATATAGCAAAAGAGCCTCGAATCATACGAGTTGACAAATTTTTCGTCTACATTGTGCGCCCGGCATACCAGGGATAGCGAATAACCTAAGCGTCGTTCGTTGGAGGGGCAGCCACTTGCTCAGGTGCGGGGCACTCAAGAAGGAGGACTTCACGAGGTCGCCTCGCCGACCAGTGTAACCGGCGGTATCATGAGGTTGTTCAGAGGGCGTCGACTGCGGTGGAATGCCCGTGCCTTTGGAGGAAGATCGTGCATCGCCGTTCTTCGAGCTTGAGCTGGAGCTATCGGATGTGGCGAATCATCCTCACCTTCCCGTGCTCGGTGAATCATCACCCGGCACCTTCACCGCGACCTCGATCCGGATCCGGAGAAAACTCGGCCCTTCATTCCAAGTGTGCACGTCGGCATACTCGACGAGGAAAGCCCGAGCTTGCGAAGAGCAACAAAGGTCGGATCTTCAACCCAGCGGAGCCAGTCAGATTCATCAGAATGTCAAGAGAGATGTCTTCATACCATGACATGATTACAGTAAGGGCCATGTCGGCACCAGCACGCGCAGCAGATTCCCTCCAAAGACTCAATCGCCTCTCAGATGCCTTCAGCCTGGTCACCAATAACTTGACCTCGTCGATATCAGGAGACCCTGAGGTATTCGGCCAGAGTGCATGGTAAGCTTTGATAGCAGCCTGCACCAAGTCCTGGCCCATGATTTTCATCGGACCAACTGCAGCACCAACGGCAACCAAGAAATCTTCCATCGAATATTCAAAGTCAACAGCATCTGGTTCACCTCGACGAACGCGAGTGGCAAGAACAGCTCTAGAACTCACGGGTTTGGCCTCGGGGAAGTGATCTGCGCAAAACATGAACATGTCAAAGGATAGCAGCGAAAACAAAGAAAATTTTTAGCTCGGCCAGGCCAAATATCTTACGATGAATATAGCTCATCATTATCGAAGGTCTTTGGCCCAAGCAGTTTACTCTTCTCGAAAGCAAGTTCCTCGCTCAAACCACGAGTTTTAAGTTCGGACTTCGAGGAGCTCTTTGCTCTTCAAATCCAGTCACCGATTCTTCTCCTCGGCAAATTCTTGGTCAACCTTTTCTAGCTCGGATTTCTGAGAGAGCTTGAGTGTATTCACCTCGGATTTCAGACGAGCTATCTCATCATCTTTCTCTTGTAGTTGCGCCGAGTGAACTGCGCTTTGTTCTAAAAAATGAAGCATCACGTCAGGCATGGGCATGCAATCTTGTTGCGACGCTGCAAAGTCTTGCAACTCGGCTTTGCCACAGCCCAACGCAATAAGGAAACTTAGTTTAGGTAATAAAAGAAGAAGAAATGAAGTAGAAAGGAAACTAACCTTCCAAGGTCTTGATCTTCTTTTCAAGGCGGGTATTGAGGTTATTGATATTACCTATTCAACAAGAGGTGAGCCGGCATTCCGCAGACGAGTATATGAGTAAGGAGAAAATGAGGAAAACGAATTATTGACTTAGGCCTTTTGGCAGGCAGAACTTTCTCGTACTTCTCTTCCAGCTTACGGTGCAAAAATAGCAACCTCTGGAACTCGGCGGTCCGTCGGTCATGTGCAACCTAAGCAATGAAGCAAAGTTATAAAACAACAATTCAAAGCTAAGTTAGATCCGAATCAAGCAAAGCTCAATTCAGCTCTAGGTGGCTGGATATTCAAAGCAATACCAGATCTGAAATAAGCAAAGCTTAATTCAGATCTAGGTGGCTGGATATTCAAAGCTAAGCTAGATCCGAATCAAGCAAAGCTTAATTCGGCTCTAGGTGGCTGGATATTCAAAGCTATACTAGATCCGAATCAAGCAAAGCTTAATTCGGCTCTAGGTGGCTGGATATTCAAAACAATACCAGATCTGAAATAAGCAAAGCTTAATTCAGATCTAGGTGGCTGAATATTCAAAGCTAAGTTAGATCCGAATCAAGCAAAGCTCAATTCAGCTCTAGGTGGCTGGATATTCAAAGCAATACCAGATCTGAAATAAGCAAAGCTTAATTCAGATCTAGGTGGCTGGATATTCAAAGCTAAGCTAGATCCGAACCAAGCAAAGCTTAATTCGGCTCTAGGTGGCTGGATATTCAAAGCTATACTAGATCCGAATCAAGCAAAGCTCAATTCAGCTCTAGGTGGCTGGATATTCAAAGCTATACTAGATCCAAATCAAGCAAAGCTTAACTCCGATCTAGGTGGTTGGATATTCAAAGCTAAACTACATCCAAATCAAGCAAAGTTTGATTCGGCTACAGGTGGCTGGATATTCGAAGCTAGATCCGAGTCAAGAAGGACTTAACTCGACTTTAGGGGAACGGATATTCAAAGCTACATCACATCCGAATAAACTACGAACTAGACGGCCGGACTAACAAACCTTAGAAATAGAAATAACTCAAACTTCCAAGCATACAACAAGTTATTTCCTTGCAAGTTTCGGGGACTAGAGAGTATGATAACATCTGGAAGATAATTTAAGACTCGGAGATAAAACAATTACCGCATTCATCTTGTTCGTATCAATGATAAACTGGGCAGCATGGTCAAAGCGGCCGCTGATGTCAGAAAGCTGGAAAGGTTGATTGGCTGGATTACCCTCGAATCGCCAGCAAAGATTCCGATTGTTGGCAAACTCAACCGCTCAAGACTGTTCCCGCTAGCTGTCCGAGTTAAAACTTTACCCCGGGCAGGCGGTCCGACCACGGCAGTCGCAGGACTCTTATGAAGAGCAAGCTGGCTGCCAGTGGCCGAGGTAACAGTGACTTTGGCAGATGCAGCTCCTTTGCGCAGCGCCTCTGCAATACTCGGCTGAGAAGTGCCGGCAAGACCTTTTTGAGAAAAAGTCTTGACGGCAATAACACGTTTCTCCTTAGAAGAGGAACCAGAAGGAAGTTGCGCTTCCGAAGTAGGTACGGAGTCCTTAGGTTCAGTGGAGGTTAAGCTTGCAGAGGGCGCCGAGGCAACGACCTTCTCGGTAGGGGTCGGGATGACCGTAGGAGCTGCAGGAGTAGATGGAGGCTCAATGGTAACACTGGGACCCATAGAAGGGATAGCTGGCTCGACGAAAACGTCGGAGGGCCGGATCGGATCCGGATCAATGGGAGAAGTCTCAGGGGCATCACGACGAGCAACGTGTTTAGCGGGGGGGAGCAGGACGAATAGGACTAGGAATTCGACTATCATCGGCGGGAGGAGGAGATGGCGGAATCGGATGACTAGTCATACTAGGACGCCCGGGTTTAACAGACGGAGCCGCCAAAATAAGAAAGGATTCGTCGATGGGAAGCGAAGAGAGAAACAAGAAATGTAGGCAAAAGAACTTACCCAACCCGGGCATAGTCTTGCGCTGGGAGGATTCAGGCGGATTTCTTTATTCGCTTCTTAGGAGCCGCCTCCGAGGCACTAGCGAGCCCAGCGCTTCCCGAGGTAACAGGGAGGGAAGCAATAGGTTCGGCGTTGTGAACCTGACCGGCCGGATTAGCTGGGAAAGTAGAAGCCGAATGCATAAGAAATAGGCATGGCGGCAACTACCTCAAGAACTTGGACCTCGTCGAATCACCTTCCTCTTCTTCGCTGGAGTTTTGCATGAGCTCGGAGGCGGGATCCGACTTAGGGACGAACTCCTGAGTCCGGCTCACCAAGATCCGGCACTCATGCGGGCCAAGGGCTGCAGAACCTCGGCGTCCTCGTCCTACGCTGCAAACCTCTGCAGGACGAGGAGAAAGAAAATCATGTAAACCAGTCTCTAGGAATTAAGAAGAAATAGAGTAATGAGGATTAGGCATACCTCGGGAGGCGGATTGTCGCGGGTAAATGGATTTAACCCCCAGGACCAATCCTCGTGCATCTCGGTCTTGAAGATAGCTCGACGCTTATGAATAAGATAGTTGTCCAACTCCACGGTCGAGACTCGGTTGGGTCAAGAGGACCACTCATGTAGCAAAGCTTGTGGGTCCATTTGGAAGAAGCGAATCCGACTCGATAAAGGTTGCCATCGGTCTTCGCCGCACCGGCCGGATCAACTCTTTTAGCCGAATCTCAAAGCCTCGCCAAGGCATGAGTTTTTCTCGGATTATATAGCCAGTTCACTTTGGAAGGGGGGCCGATTGAGAGCGGTGGGAGCCGAATCTTGTCTTCCGCCCCTCTGTTCTTGACGTAGAAGAATGACTTGTGCCATTTCTTGCACGACTCCAACCCGGTGACGCGGGGGAACACGGATTTCCTCCGAGGTGTAATAGATGCCACCCACATTGGGTAAGCAACTTCTCGGAAGGATGCGAGATTTGTCGGGAACAACGTTGGAGCGGATCCGAAGAACTTCGACCAAACATGTCTTGATGGCCACAGGCAAGTAACCCTCCGGCTGAGATGAAAGCGGAAGAGAAGCTATGGCGTCGCAGAAGGTGATGCGGTCAAGTAATCGAGAAATTCTCTAGCGAAATCGCTAAGAGGGAGACCAAGCCATGGCGAAGTGGGACATGAAACCACATACTCACCCTCTCGAGAACCGGAGAGGATTCGCCGGGTAACGACAGAAACCTCGGCAGAATGGCCGAAGTTCGGATGAGCCATTCAATCTCGCATGCGTGATGAAGAGCTCGCCACGATCCGCGCCAGCCCGAGCCGCCATCGTCCTCAACTAGAGCACCGCTAAACGAACTAGACATAGTTCCGCCGGAGAGATCGCGGAGGAGGCGGCGGAGGAGAGCTTAGAGCTACGTGGCCTCGTCGGAACTTAGCACGAAACAATGGCGAAAAGAGGAGAAACCGTCGCTGAGTACGAAACGTGCGGATCGATCTAGAGCAAGACAGGGCAAGATGGCTGAGAAGGACTCACCGGCAGCGGGGCCACAGCCGTGGGCAAAAAGGCCGAACAGCGGTGGAATCCTCGCCGGAAGCTCTGGCTGGTGAGCGGAGGCGGCAAGAGAGCACAGACGAAGGGAAGAAGGAGGCGGACGCGGCGATAAGGAAAAGTGAACCCAACGCGCATTTCCCACTTTATAGGCAAGCAATGAACAGGGAAGTGGGATCGTGGTGTGGCGATTACCGTGTGGATCATGGGGTAGCACAAGCGACGGTGAATGGAGCCACACCAACGGCCACATACAAAGAAAAGTTGTTACGATCCCAAGTTTTAACACGAGGCGAGAACCGAACGGCGTGGCAGTGGCAGTTGTGGTTCACGTGGCTTGTCAAGATCGTAAAAAGGACCTAAAAACTAGGAAAGCAATGATGGGGTGACACGTGGGACGTGTATGATGGAAGGAACGAAAACTTGGACGAGGCCATAGCTCGGAACAAGACTAAAGAACGATGAAGCTGATATACCGGCCAAAGTAATGGGCGGCCACACCAACCGGGGACTAATGTCGGGGGTTAACCTCGGGTAGGTCGAGACGGGGAAAGGCAGGTATCGTCCCGTCAAGTTGCCGAGCTCTGACCTAGGTCGGAATCATGGATATGTCGGCCGATGAATAGAGGAAAGAAGCTCATGTACAGGTATCAAGTGGTTGCTTGGCCGAGTTAATGAGAAACTCGGCCGGGTTACCCAAATGATCTTCATGCAGGTAAGGAACGAGCCGAATAACATGAGGTAAGGCCGAATTAAACAAAGCTTGCAGGAGAAGGAGAAGCCCAGGGTCAAACCATAGCTGCAGGCTAGAAGGAATCTGAACAGGACCAAGCACAAGAGACAAGGGTGCACGGCGTCAGAGGAGCAGAAGGAGGTCACGGAGGTGACAGTCCTGGAGCCCGAGGCACGCAGGAGGGAACCACTGGACCTTTGCCGTCCTTAGAAGGGCGACAGGGAAAGGAGGCCGCCGAACTACCATTTTGGGACAAGCATATTCCACGAATATGCTTGCCCCGTCAGCCCTAAGGGCACCCAAGGCACCCCTTTATAAGGGGAGGTTTGGATCCTGAGGGAGGGGGAGTCTTTTCGAGCAACGTTAGGCTGGGGAAATTCACACTGTTCCCCTGTAAACAGCTCAAGGAGCACTTGTAACCCATCAAGAGGGAAATAAAGTTCTTCACTTTGGCAGCTTGAGTGTAAAAACAGTTGCATCTTCCCTCCCCAGATCCCACTAGCATCCATTGGCCCCATACTTTAGCCTACCCATGGCATCTGCCGTGCCACCACCACGACACTTGCACTGAGTATGTGCTCTACTTGTGCTTCCAACTACTCAAAACCAATATTTCCAGCTGTGTCCACCATACCTACCTATCAGCATCATTTGCTACTTCAGTGCATATTTTATATATGCCGTGTTTTTTTCCAAAATAAAATGTTTGTCTATTTTGAGAAAGTTAGTTAGTAAATCTCTCACGAACTTGATGTCACACTTTATTCCTTGCGCTTAATAATCTTGAACCATTGTGACTAGTCCATGAAAGTTATATGCTTGCTTATTATATGTTGGGAGTCAGCAGAACTGTGCTGTCACGGGGAACGCTTTCAACACATGTTGGATATCTCATCCAGTTGATACTTTTCTCTTTTGTTTACGGATGTCGACGATGTGAAATAAAAGGAGAGGATGTGAGTTCATAGAGTTTATAAATTGTGTTAGAGAAATGTCTGGGCCGCTAGACTAAGCCATGCCTAATCATGGTGGAAACTTGCAGCATCACTGTAATGAGCATCTAGGAAGCATCCTCAATAAAAAGATATGCATATGGTAAATAAAAAGATTGCTGAGATGCTCATTGTCTGCTTGCCTTGTCATTTTGGTTATGGGAAAGCTTCTGTACCCTATATGAGTAGCATGCGGAGCGACCCTCGTACTCAAGGGACTTGGGATTTCCAGTCTATGATCTATCAAGCATATGATTCAGAGTGGACCTCACTTTCACCTTAACCACATGAAGATGCCTATGATATGGGCAATGAGAGCTCAAAGCTAATGAGTACCTTCCTTTCAGCATTGGGAAGCCTTTCAAACCTTCACAAAACCGTTTTCACAATTTTGTTGAGTCACCACTTATTCTATGAGCACCTTCTTGAGAGCATAGTTGTCATTCTTGTGTTTGTTCCAAAACTTGGTTAATTATGTCATGACTTTGATGCTTGTATCTTTGATATCTTTACCTCTAGTCTTCACTTGAACTTCAGAGGTGCCTTGGCATTCATATTGTGCTCTTCAAACAAAGGCAAGCGAGATACCACTCTATCATACCTTATTATGAGCACTGCAATGTTGCTTATGTTTATGTTCCATGCTACTTATTATTATTGAGTTGGTTTCTCTTCATAGCTTGCAATGACTATTGAGTAGACTTAGTTGCATACTTCTTATTATGAATTGTCTAAGCATCTAATCCTGTGTTGAGAATATATACATCATATGAAGCAAAGCGTTCGTGAAAGTTCTTTTATCGCACTCAGTTTTAAACTGAATTTCTTGAGGACAAGCAATAAGCTAATCTTGGAGGGAGTTGATACGTCCAAAATGTATCTACTTTCTCGAACACTTTGCTATTGTTTCTCCTCTAAACTTGTGTGATTTGGATACAACTAACACGGACTGACGCTATTTTCATCAGAATTACCTTGGTGTCTTGTTTTGTGCAGAAAATCAACTATCAAGAAAAATCCCGGAAAATATGTCAAAACCTATTTTTCACCAGAAGATCCACGGAGCCAGAAGGGGAGACAGAGAGGAGGCCTGGGGGGCCCATACCCCAGTGCGGCCCACCGACCCGCGCTTTGGAGGTGCACCACCCAGTGCACCCCTCGATCCTCTGCGCCTATAAGTTGCCTTTCGACCTAAAAACTGAGGGGGGTCGATAGTTTTCTAGAAAGAGTTCTGCTTCACCGCCGCCACCAGAAACCAAGATTCGGATCCAGAAACTCCGTTCTGGCACCCTGCCGGGACGGGGAATTTGGAGAGGATCATCTCCATCGTCATCACCAACGCATCTCCATCAACCACCGATGTTTCCCTCATCCATGAGTGAGTAATCCCCCGTTGTAGGCTTGGGGATGGTAGGGATCAGATGAGTTCTATCATGTAATCAAATAAGATCTGTTAGGGCATAGTGCCTAGTATCTCTATTAGTGCTATTTGACTTTGTTGCAACTTTGATACGTCGGAAACGTATCTATAATTTCTTATGCTCCATGCTTGTTTAGTATCTACTTTGCTTTGCTTTGTCTACACTTTGAGGTGTTTTTATATCTTTTCTGGAACTAACCTATTAACAAGTTTCTACAGTGCCAGTTGCCTGTTTTCTTCTGTTTTTGGTTCCAGAAAGGCAGAAAATCAATTTTCTCGGAATTGGACGGGACAAAAGCCAAAGTCAATAACTTTCCGTGAGGGACACGAATCCAGAAGGAGGGATGGAGAGGCACCAGAGGGTGGCCAGACCCCCTGGGCACGGCCAAGCCTGGCCCGCGCCTGGGGAGGGTGTGGGCCCTCTGGCCGCCTCCTCGGCCTCCCCCTTCGCCTATAAGAAGCCTTCGACCAAAAAAACCTAGGGGATCTAGAAGAAATCCACGAAAACCTCTGTAGCGCCGCCTCCACCGAAAGGGAGATTCGGGGGACAGAAAGTCTCTGTTCCGGCACCCTGACGGGACGGGGAAGTGCCCCTGGAGCCATCTCCATCGATCTCCATCTCCATCTTCATCACCGTTGTTGATTCCCATGATGAGGAGGGAGTAGTTCTTCCTCGAGGCTAAGGGATCTACAGGTAGCTATGTGTTCATCTCTCTCTCTCTATGCATGATCTTGTTGTGGTCATGAGCTTTGTAATCAAGTAGATCTACCTTGCTACTCAAGTGCTTCAATAGATCTCTGCTCTCCCCATGTGTGTGAAAGTGACAGAGTGCATGCCATGGTGGCACTTAGGTTTGAGTCTACATAAATACTCTGTGTGCTTTAATAGATCTATGCTTTTCCCCACGTGTGTGAAAGTGACAGCGTGCATACCGTGTGTGGCACTTTGGCTAGATTGAATATTTGTTATGAGTTATATTTGGAGTTGGATGTCTTTATGAAATTGTGGTGTTTGTTGGAACCATCTAGCGCTCAAGGTGACATTGTGGGGTTATCTAGATTGGGGAAGGTCCTACCATGGATTAGAGTGTTCAACCAGAGAGTAGTTAAGAGTAGTATCATTAAAAGAAGATATTTATATGAGAGAGTGTTCACTAGTGAAATTATGATACCTAGGCCTTGTTTCTAAACATTGAAACACCGTTTTCTACTAGATCCGTTACATGTTTGCTTGCTTTAGTCTTCACCTCACCGTCAAGCTCTTTTCTGGCACTCACACACATTATCCCACATCAACAACAAGTCAGAAGCTATTTTCTGGCACCGTTACCACTTGTATTTCACTATCTCTTCGCCGAACTAGTGCACCTATACACCTGACAAGTGTATTGGGTGTGTTGGGGACACAAGATACTTCTTGTATCTTGATTGCAGGATTGCTTGATTGCAGGATTGCAGGATAGCAAGAACTATTTACAGGTGCAGCTAAATTGACAAGTCAGTTGTTAAGGCTTGCAAGTATTCTTTGGCTCCCCTTGTGTCGAATCAATAAATTGGGTAATACTACCCGCGAAGACTGTTGCGATCCCCTACATTTGTGGGTCATCACTTACCATAGGGAATATCACCTTCATTAAAGTGGAGAGAGTGTACATCAATAGTAGATGAGTGGGGAATTGGGTTACATAATTCTTCTATAGGCGGTAGATTCTTCACATCTTCAGCTCTAATACCTTTCTCCTTATGACATTTCTTAGCTTCTTTCATCACTTCATCATTTAATGCAATCACTCCCCTCTTCTTTGGAGTTGGTGCTAGAGCTGGTTCAGGAGTAATAGGCTCAGGTGTATTTAGCTCAATTGAAGTCCAATCATCATAATTCTTGCTTATTTTAGCCATTAATTCTTCAGCATCTGTAGGAGTTATTTTCCTGAAAACACAATTAGCAAAACCATCTAGGTATGTCCTAGAATCATTAGTTAGTCCATTATAATAAATATCAAGAAGCTCATTCTTAGGCAATGGACATTCAGGATGTGCATGAATTAAGGCACAAAACCTTGTCCATGACTCAGGAAATTTCTCTTATTCTCCCTGTTTAAAATCAAAAGGTCTCTGCAAAGCAGCATGTCTAACACTGGGAGGAAAATATTTCTGGAAGAAAGAAGCAATTAAGCAATCAGGTCTATCAATGGAACCATGAGGTAATCTATTAAACCAAACCCTAGCTTCTCCTTTTAGTGAAAAAGGGAAGATCTTAGCAACAAAGTACTTGCGCGTCTTAAAATCATCAGAGAATAAAGAACTCATAGTGGAAAGCTCATTCATATGTGCCACAACACTCTCACTCTCAGTCCCACAAAAAGGTTCTTTCTCAACAATGTCTAAATAGGATAAATCAAGAAAGAAATCATAATATACATCTTTAATATCTATGGGAGAGGTGGCAAACTTAGGATTAGAAGACAGTTTAGGAATAATGGAACGTCTCTCAAGGAGACTCCTAATAGCACTTGCACCATGTGTGTTTTGGTACTCTTCAACAAAATCATCAGTCATTTCAATGTAACCATCACTAATATCATATCTCTCTCTAGACTCAGGTGAGCTAATAGGTGTAACAGTATCTTCACTAGGAGTTTTAGTGTTTCTCAAAAAAGTTATAGCAATAGTAGCATCTAGGAAAGGACATAATGAACCACTTGCATCAAGCACAGTAGAAGTAACATCATGAGTACCAGAAGCAATTTCAGATTCAGCAGTAGTAGCAGTGTGTGTAGCATGTGTATGTGGTGGTGGTGTAACAAGCTTACTTATAATAGACGGTGAATCAAGAGCAGCAAAGGTGTTTAGGACTGTACCTCTTCTTGTAGTGGATGGTAAAATAGGAAACTTTCCATCACGAGACTTCCCCATGATGAAAGGAATAGCAGTGAACAATAATAGATCCAAGTGAACTTACAAATAAAGCTATGCTCCCCGGCAATGACGCCAGAAAATAGTCTTGATGACCCACAAGTATAGGGGATCGCAACAGTCTTCGAGAGTAGTATTACCCAATTTATTGATTCGACACAAGGGGAGCAAAAGAATACTTGCAAGCCTTAACAACTGAGTTGTCAATTCAGCTGCACCTAGAAATATTTCTTGCTCACAGTAGTTTATTAGTAGCAACCGTTTTGTAGTAGCAACAACAAAGCAACAGCAATAGTAAAACAAGAGCAATAGTAACAGTAGTAGCAAACAGTAGGGTATGAGTACGGTAGACATAGGGATGGATGGACGGGCGTTGCATGGACGAGTCAAAACATATAACTTCAAGATCTAGGAAAATTGCAGATAAATAAGAATAAGCATCCTAGTAGTAAACAATCATAGGCATGTATTTCATTTTTAGTCATGCGTGCTCGCAATCAGAACTTGCACAACATCTTTTGTCCTGCCGACCCGTTGCAGCGGGGCCTCAAGGGAACTGTTGACGATTAAGGTGCTCCTTTTAATAGAGCACCGGAGCAAAGCATTAACACTCCATGAACACATGTGATCCTCACATCACAGCCATCCCCTCCGGTTGTCCCAATTTCTGTCACTTCGGGGACTTTGGATCCGGACAATGATATATGACACAACTTGCAGATAAGATCACAAACAATACTATCATCATGAATCAATAATAAGTTCAGATCTATGATCATGGCACTCGGGCCCTAGTGACAAGCATTAAGCACAACAAGTTGCAACAAAGTCAAATAGCACTAATAAAGATACTAGGCACCATGCCCTAACAATCTTATTCGATTACATGATAGAACTCATCCAATCCCTACCATCCCTATGGCCTACAGCGGGGGATTACTCACTCATGGATGAGGGAAACATGGATGGTTGATGGAGAGGCGTTGTTGATGATGATGGCGATGATCCTCTCAAAATTCCCCGTCCCGCCAGGGTGCCAGAACGGAGTTTCTGGTTCCAAATCGCGGTTTCTGGTGGTGGTGGCGCAGTGGAACTCTTTCTGGAAAAACGTCGAACCCCGTGAGTTTTTAGGTCAGAGGGCAACTTATAGGAGAAAAAGGAGTCCGAGGGTGCCAGGGCAGCCACCCCTTCCAGACAGCGGCCTGCAGCAGTGAGGGCCTCAGGCCTCCACTCCGTCTCGTCTTATGGCTCCGTGAGTCTTCCGGTGAAATAGGATTTTTAGCATATTTTCCGGGATTTTTCCTGATAGTTGATTTTTCTCACAAAAACTAGACACCAAGGTAATTTTGCTAAAAACAGCGTCAGTCCGTGTTAGTTATATCCGAATCACACAAGTTTAGAGGAGAAACAATAGCAAAAGTGTTCGAAAAAGTAGATGCGTTTTGGACGTATCAGGGCCTAACTTTTTTTGAACTAAATAATAGATGATAGAAGTTCAAATAAATTGGCAAATATTAATGTCAAGGATTTATTTTATTTGAACTTTTTCCAAAACCGCTAATAATATAAATTGTGTTAAAGCTACAAAATCATGGGAACTTCCCACCTAACATAATGGTGGAGGCTTGTCGGGTTTGTTTCCCTTAGCCTCAAGTTTGGGTAACACAACTCCCCTATCAGTATTTAGATAAAATTTTCAATGAAAAATCCACTATCAATTTAAAAAATGAATATCTGTTATGAATAGAATGGACATGTAAAGTAGATATAGGTTCTGCAAACGCGAGTAGATAATACCAAACACACAGTTTAACCCATCTCTAGTTTTGGGCAGGGGTTTTGGTTACCGGCTGGTAACCCATTTTACCGACACCCTTGGTAAATGGGTTTCTTGAGCACAAAATTCCGGTTATGTTTGAATTTGGTATATATTCATGCAATTTTTGAAAATTCGGTGGTTTGCTGGTCGATAACCAAATGGTAACGGCCGGTTCCCTCCATTGTCCACCTAAAGCATTGTGCTCGTTGCATTCAATTGCAAATTTATTATAAGATCCATAGCCATTGCCCTATGAATTATATAGTACTAGATGATACCCTGCGCGTTGCTGCAGGACATTATGATATTCTGATTTGCTTTACATATGAAGCAGCATGGTTACACTAATCAAATAACTAAAAGTTATATTTCATCACAAAAGTTTAAAACTACCAATGAATCTGCTATAAGTAGGTGAAGATACTATTTAGTAGCAAGTATTATTAAGGTGCTATGTGTACATGAATGGAGAAATATCTATATAAGGACAAAACTGACAAAGTGTTGCCCAATCTATTATGGTCAAGAACTCCAGAGTCCTCATTGGTGAAAGGAGTAGTATGAGTATCTTGTAAACATTATTCCCGAGCGTGATATCTTCATTGCTATTCTGGTCTGTACATACTTGCTTAAATTAATGTTGTTCTCCTGTGGCAAACTACCAAGCAAATCCCAAGTCCATTAAACTCGGTCATTCAGGTTACCTAATTTGAAGAGAGAAAGCATGATAGGAAAATACAAAAAGTTAGTAGAGATCATGGCATATGAGTTACCTAAAACCTAAAAGAATCTTCTCTAGTTGAAAATATATAAAAACACATATGCATATCGTATAACTTCAGTAAGAAAAAAAATTAGAATCTTACCTTTGCTAGACTCGTGTAAAAGAACAAAAAAACCTAGAAACGATATTCATTTTCTAACTCATAAGCACCCAACTTTCCTATACGATCAAAATAAATGAAAGCGCCAGTGCTAAAACTGACTTGACAGCCAATGACCGATTGCTGCACACCACCATGATGAAGGTAAATATGTTACTACAGAAAAATAATTAACACCGCATGCATATATAAGAAAGAATTTGGAGAAACAGGGACAACCAGTTGGCCCGGAAATCAGCTACAACTGGTGCCACTTGGTAGACAGGATCGAGAAGGATTGCTAGCTTGCTTTACACCCATTCACGTCAAAAATAGGAATCTGTCCAGTATAGACGGCATAAGCACATGAGCCATGAAGTAGCTTGATGTAACACCCTCGGAATCGAACCTATGCAAGTTTTTAGCGAAAACCCGCCAAACCCGCATAGAAACGATTCAAAGGTGCCCACCAGGCACTTTCGTGCGGGTGGAAAACGAAGTAATAACATTACACAACAGTCCTCGATGGGACCCATAGAACATATATATATACAACACGACTCCATGAGTCAAGAATACAGATATAATATACAAAGATCCAAATCACCTTGAAAATGACGGTAGCGTCCACTAGGACAAGATGCAAATGGGGCTAAGAGCCTGAAGAATAACCAATGGCGTCCATAACCCTGAGCCAAGCCGGAAGGGTAACCCCGCTAACGACGTCGATCTCAAAACCTGCTGCTAAAACAAAAGGGTGCCGACAAAGGGCAAGGAAAAGAGGAGCGTCGATCGAGGCCAAGACAGCGAGGCTAGAATTCGGCGGTCCTCGCCTACATAGGTATGGTGGACTGAGCGGCAGCGGCAGCATGCACTAACAACCTATAGAGACTCGATACAACTGGCGGCAATCAGAGAGGGGTAAGAAAGACCTATTCGGAACCAACCTGATACTACCACCAAACAAACCCATCCTGGCGTTTCCCCCTCGAAACCAAACGAGGAAGTCGACCGAGGAACTCACACATTTGTCAGTTTTATTTATTCAGTTATAGTTGCAGCAATTACTAGTCAGGTGTAGATAATCATCCTGATAAAATAAGCAGTGAGCCGTTTTAGTTAACCATTCCGTGATAGTTGCAACACTTACTAGTCAGATACAATTAGCATGAGATAACCCAAAACCCAGCAGTTGGTGGTACTTTTATTTAGCCATTCCGTTGTAGTTGCAATACTTACTAGTCAGGTACAATTGTCGCAAGCGACACTCCAAACAAGCAATTGTCGGCAGGTTTATTTAGTCATTCCATTATAGTGAAGCTGATTACTAGTCATTATAAAGTCAAATTTATAGTACTACTTTAGTTATGCTTGTCTATGGTCGAGATACTGTGCTCCAAGTCGTCCATAACCGCGGACACGGCTTTGAAAGTTTTACGGCGGTGCACCAATAGCAACACACGCCGATCAACCTCGGAAAAACCAAATCAAAACCCAACGAGGCTTTCACGACAAAGCAATCACAGGATTGAAATATTTCGGGGCCACCTTGAAGTCTTACCCAGAACGAAGTAAGCTAGCCGAGACGGACCCAAGGTTTGGGTAGACGGCTGTGAGACTGGGAACCCAAAAGCGGGCTTGTCGACACCGCGGAATCGTGTCGATCCTAAACAGACAGTGCTATCTCGCACAATTGTAAATACAGAGTATCATGGCATAAGTACAGGATAGTAAATAAAACCTCAAACTAGTTTGTGGCCCCAAGAAATAAGATGAATCAAGCTCGGCTCGGGGTCCCATATACCTCCCGGATGTGGATAGCGCGATAAATCAAGGAACAGGTATCAAGTACTCGGGGTCCTACGGGACACAAGTGGGCGTTCGGAAACCAAATATTTTCTATCACCCACCGATGCTTCTGCTTACTTCAATTTTAGTTGTTAAACAGGAATTAAAGTGAACGATAAGTAAAGCCATGATCATCTCCAACATCGAACATGCGGCAATACTCCAACAACTGTGGCACTTAACAACACGCAACAGCACTTGGGCAAGCGAATACGACGCGCAAGTCCAACTATCTACCAAACAACAGGTAATAGGATGTGTCCAAGGCCGTATAGGGCTGCAAGGGATAACACGGGCACGAAAACTAGAGCATCGCAACACAGATAGCAATAGATCAACAAGAGGGAATAAATACTATAAAAGTAAGGTAGGTAGAAAGGGGAAGATGCTCGCCTGAAAACATTGTCGAGGATCATACGAAGATCGGGTCGACACTCACATCAACTCAACGGCCTTATCCGCGAAGAAGCAAAACACTAGAAGAAACACCGGATGCAATATTTAATACAACGGCAGAAGATCGGGCATGATGCATGTACGATGCATGACATGGCAAGGGTGCGATGCGATTAGGCCAGATTAAGAGGAACCGGGGTTCCGACAGATAATTAAATGGTTCATGTTATTTAGATACCCCGCAATTTAAATGTTGTTTAACAAGGCAAGATATGACAACGGTTTGATGCACAATTTAAATGAGGCCAATATGAGACTAGATTTGCCCGCATATGGGCCCCATATTTAATTATTAGGTGAATCGGCATAACACCCCCAAACCACAGGCAATATGCATGCATGAACAATTAATATGCAACAATTTGTATTGTATTATAAAATAGGGTTTTCGGGAAGGGGTTCACACATTAGGGTTCGACGAACTTGGGGTTCCGGGGTTCGGGGTCGATCTCAGGGTCCATGGTTCGACGGATCGGTTTCGGCGGAAACGTTCTCGAACAACGGGGCAGATCTTGTCGTGCTTCAGGTTCGGGTGCGGTTCTCGGCGAACTGGTCGGTTCCCTGTCGGAGGTCTTGGCACTTCGGATCGGTTTTCGGTTCGGGGCCTCAGGGTCTTGGGGTTCGCGTCCGTGTGGCGGTCTTGTTGTTCCGTGTAGGCGTTCTCGAGGTCGATGGCGAACTTGTCCGGTACCGGGGTTCGGGTCCGGGAAGGAGTACTTGGCGCGGCACCGGGTACGGGATCGGCCTTCGGGTCCGTGTGGGGATCTTGGCATCCAGATAGAAGACCTAGTCGTTCTGGATCGGTCTTCGGGTCCTTGCCGATGAACTTGCTGTCCATGAAGAAGAACTTGAGGGTCAAGCATCATTGCCTTCGGTTTCCTTGTCGTCGACCTCTCTTGGTTCTCTGGCTTCAGACTCCGACAACCACTCGAACGAAGTCAGGGTAGTCGAACCGCGGCTTCATCTTATCCCTCTGGTCCAACTCGAGGTCTCAAACACGCAAACCAACACCACCAAAAAAAACAGCCACACGCAGGGATATCACGAGGCGATGTTGGGTCAAGGAGACAGAGGACCGGCAGAGCGACTCCAACAGCGAAGGGAGCGTCGCTGGCACGCGCTGCTCACGGGCCTGACAAGAGACGAGCACCATGGCGGCAGGCTGGGGCTCGGCCGTGATGCGGGAGAGGCGCGACACCATTGGCTGGCTGCCGGCTCGAGCGAGGCAGGCGGCAGCGATCGAAGGAGGCAGCCTTGGGCGAAGCGCTGGCAGCGGAGGGCAGGCTCCGGCCAGAGAGGCGCAGGCGGGGCTGCAGGAGGCGGAGAGAGCGGCGGAAGCGTAAGGGCATGCGGCGAGAGGAGGAAGCGGCCGTGGTTCTTGGCGAGGCGGGAGGGATGGCCACGCCGACGGAGAGGGGCTCGGAGAGGAGGAAGAAGGGGTGGGGAAGATACGGGGCCAGGCGGAGCGGCGGGCGGCCGGGGAGGTGGAGGCGAGGGGAACGGAGGCGGTGGCGCGGTGGTGGAGGAGGAGGAGCAGAGGCCGGAGGCGGCGTGGCCGGGCGAAGGAGGGTGCCTGAGGGAAGGTCCGCGGGGAGGGGAGGTCGAGCTTGGTGGCGGGGACGAGCGCCGAAGGAGGGTAGAGGCGGGAGGAGCCGCTCCTGGCGGCGGGCTCAGAGGAGAGGGGCGCCATCGGGGGAGAGGTTGGGGACGGAGAGGGTGAGCGGCGTCCTGGACGCGAGAGAGAGGGCCAGGGAGGAAGAAGGCATCGGGGTGGGGAGCGGTGTCTCGGGCATGTGGGGTCGGTTGGGGCCAGAAGGGGGGCAGGGGACTGGGTCGGGGTTGCGTGCAGGGGAAAGGCTCTGGGAATCGAGTGTGGGGGCGTGCTGCGTGGGGTGTGTGCTTTGGGTGGGCCGGGCGTGTGGGGTGAGAGAGAGGGCTAGGCCAGGTGAGGTGGCAAGAGATGATAGGCTAGGGGGAGGGGAGAGGTGACGTGGCGGGTGAGGATTGGCCGGGGTGAGGTGGCCAGAGGGGTGGGTAGACTAGGATAGGTAGGAATAGGATTAGATAGTCTGGGTTTTGTCTAGTTTGGGCCGGGTAGTAGGCTACTGCCGGCTGGGCCCTTTGGGCTTGGCCGGTGGCGGCCTCCCCGGGGATAAAATAGGTTTTTATTATATTATATTTATTTTATTTTGTTTAACAAAACAGTTGCAAATATGTTTAGACAAATAAAGATCCGAGCGGACCGGGGTTTGTCTTTTGAAAAAGAAAGGGGGGTTATTTAGAAAACCAAACCAGGTTTTTAGGAAATAGGTTTCGACAAAAATATGCATGATGACATGACGATGCTCAAATGCAATGTGGCATGATGACATGAGCATGCGTTCATGATGATGCAATGCACAAAACAACGCGATTTTCTAGTAGTGGTTTTGGCGGGATGCCACACTTGACCTGTCCTAAGATAGGAACCAAACAAACCTTTCAAAACATAGATCTCGTGGTCTTGCATAGGCACCAAAATGTCCAATGCCATGGTAGTAACCTAGTAGGAGATATGTTCTGGTCTATGAAGCAGAGAGACTCCAGGAGGATGGATGTGCAGCCAGGAAAGTTCAGGTCGCCGCTAGGAATTTATAGCCATGATTCAGCACCATTTAATACTCGTCATAACTTGTTTCAGGACTCCAAGAATCAATGGTCACAGTCGAGGGACTACTGGAGAAGCAGGAAGGATTGCGATCTTATTTTCAGTTACAAAGCAAGAGGTAAGCCGCAGCATTATTAGTGGAGGAAGAGGATTTGAGGAGTCATGCGCCCATGCATGCAGGGAAATAAGTGAAGGTAGTGGAGGGACAACTCTGATATCTTGATGGATGATATTTTTTGCTAAAATAATAAAATGATAAGGGAGAAAAGAAAATCCAAAATAAACTGAAGAGAAAGTGATGACACTGAAACCGTATTTGGTTTGCATGCAAGGATGACATGGACTCCAATTGGGTGTGTGGTGGGCCGCTGAGGTGGCATAGCTGCATGTTTAGAGAAATGGAATAGTGGGGGTGATCTTCTTAGTTATATAGGATTTGGTTGGTCCCTCCATAAAGGATATCCAATTTCTCCACATATACTTCAACACCCGTCTGTAACTAGCGCACTACTCACATTTTTTAGTAGAAGATAGGATATGAGGATTAGGGGGATATCAATAGCGTTGTCGAGTACGGTCACTGGACTGAGAGTGGGATGCATCGGAACATTGATCCAAACCAGATCCCTATCTGTGAGCTTGCTCATTTGCAATATTCCGTAAACGTAGTGTTAGAGTAAACTATGATTTTGTATTATAGTAGAACAAGGATTGCTATATTTGGTAGTTTAGGATTCTATCTCTACTAGCTTTATCGTTACAGGAATGACGCGCTAGGCCAAGGGCCAAAATTCGTCGGCGTAGCCTATATAACTGTCGGCATAGACTACGCCGACGGCTGCCCTCAGCGTAGCCTCCTTGGCAAAGCCCTTCCTCGGCACAGCCACGGAGGCCGTCGGCGTATGGAAAAGTCGTTGGCGCATGCTACACCGACGGTTGTGTCCTCGGCATAGCCCTGTCGGCATAGTATAACGGTTGGACGTAAAAAAATCAATTTTTAATTTTTTCTTAACCTTTTTAATCTTTGAATTGTTTGAATCGTTAGTCTCTCACTTAGAACATTTTTAACACTATTTACACTTAATATTTGATTAAATTATAGTCTTGGTCAAACTTTCTGGTCGGTCACTCATACTCACACTACTCCACCTCTAGCACGCTTAACTTCTCCGTTCCCTACGAATCGGTTTTCCTGAAGCAATTTATTTGTCAATAGTATGATATCAATTCTATTAACTCTTATATCATTATGTCACTTGTTTTATTTTTTAAAATAAACAACTATTTAAGTAAAAAACAATGAATAATTTAAAATATTATTGAATTCAAATAAAAATATAATGATTGTACATTTTTGTATTTTTGTATTTAATATGGAATAATTAATATCTTTAAATCCGTAAATATAAATTCAACAAATAATATGTCTAAATTTATCAGAAAAATGAGAGGAATCCAAATATGATATCCATATCAACTTATCACAAACTATGCCTTAATTCTAGCCATAACATTGGTTATTTGACCCGAAAGTCAGAAAACCTTAAATGAGATAGGTAATTTTGTGAAGGTTTTATCAAGTTTGATATTTTCCCTCCCAACTATGTCACATAATATGACACCACGTGGAGGTTTCGTATTCTTCGGATCGTTTTTGAATTTCTTATGCCCGTTTTAAACTATGGTCAAAAAGGCGAGCATGAAGATTCTTATTCAACATAAATATCTATCATTTGAGTATAGATAGATCGATCTTATTTTTCTGCAAATTTTGATAAATTATTTGTATTTTTTGAATTAGAATGATTTAGTTAAGTTTTTAAAGATTAATGAGGTAAAAGTTAAAATAGTTATGCCGAGGACAACCGTCGGCTTAGGCTATCCTACGCCAAGGGTAATCCTACACCGACCGCCAGCTTCGTGGGGCACCCAGCTCGTGGCCTATGCCGATGGCCCCGACTTTTGTCCTTCAGTTCCTAGCTCCATTCCTGTAGTTTCTTAGTTTCCAAGTCTTCTAGTGCTATACGCAATATCAATCTATCAACCTAATTAACAATTATTGCTTTCATGATATTAGAGACTGTCGGTTTTTGACCTAGTTTAGCCCACCACTTCCACCATGCCACCCCGGAGAGATCAATCTCTTTGGGGACCGCGCAACTAGTAGATTAGATCTCTCACCGTCAAAAAATTCTCGGCAGCCGCTTGACCGGTGTTTTTTCTTCTTTCGTCGATCATAGATCTGATTGTGCCGCCCACCTCCATATGCCGTCATCACGAGCCTCTACTCCAACCTCTACATTGACTCATCACCAGGAAATCTTTACCGACGGTCGTGCCAATGATGCTATGTGTGGCGCCCCAAGGGACGCCTTCACGTGTCACACCGACTTCTCCGTCCGCACGTCATCACCTTGTCAGCTCATCTTCACCGACATGAACTGAGACAATTGTGCCCGAGTATGTGCATCGCCATAAAAAAAGGGCCGCATCTGCATCGTCGTTTTTCATCATAGCCGATAATAATCTACACCAACAACTCCGCCACACGTGCCACATAGTTGCTGCCACCACCATTCAAGGTCTTTGTCAACGCCAAAGGGTTCTGCGTGCCGTGTTCTTGCATGTAGATGGATAAAACCGGTTTGATCCCCGGCATCTACATCCTCTCGTTCAACAAACACGAAAGAGCTTCTACATGTGGATGAATAAAATGGGTTCAATCCCGGACATCTACTATTGCTACAGTTCAACCGCCATCGACAACCACCTAATCGCCATCGTCATTGCTAGAGTTGCAGTCTAATTTTATTTGCACCGCTTGTGCTTAATTTTTTATTGCAACCACTTCGTCTACTCCGGCGGATACGGACAGTACACGGAAGTCTTTTGTACCTCTCCCTCCGACTCTGTCTTGTATGGTTCGTGATGGTCCCTATCTTCGCACGTCCGATATTGGTAACACCAACGTGTGCCTTCGTTCCCAGCGCGCTCCGAGTTTGGCAAGCTCGGGACGACGTGTTGCCTACCTCTACTACCATAACTCCAACTACGTCTATCTCGAGTTGACTACCGTAGCAACCTCCTTTTACTAATGTCGAGGGAATGACCACGGCAGATGCTGCAATCGGCAGCGAGTAGTAGAACGAAGGGCAAGGGCGGCCTGCCATCTGCGGTGCGAGATGAGGGCGGAGACTCAGGGTTTTACCCAGGTTCGCCCCAGGGTAAAGACCTACTCTGCTAGATTGTATTATGGAGGTGTTTACGATGGGCGAACTCGGCGACTAGGCGGCGAGTTGCTTGGGTGTCCGAGGAACGATCCTTCTCACCCCTTGGGGAGGTTTATATAGGCTCACCTCCCCTAGGGTTTACATATCTCAACCAATTCGGTTACAATTCTGCCAATCGTTTAACTCAGACCGACTGGGCCTATCTACTCGCCTGGGCCTTCAATCTCCAGTCGCCTGGTACCTTGATGGGCTTTGATCCACTCGCCGTTCTGCAGGCCCACTCCGCGCCTTGGGCGGTCGGAAGCGTCCGTGAGGATACCCCAGTAGGCATATCCCCATCAGTAGTCCCCGAGGCCGTCGTTGATTTGGCGCGGATGGCTGCTGGCAGTCGGAGTATACGGCTTCAAGTTGGCATCCAGTCGAATCGTCGGCGGGCTCCTGTACGAAGGAAATAATCCAGCAAGCCGAGTCGCGTCTCGGGTGAATCGAACCAACGGGTCGCAGCCTCGGCGAGTAATTTTAGCGAGCCGAGTGGCAGGAGGCGGTCGGTGTGGTCAAACTAGCCGTTAAGGTAACCGCGGTAACTTTGCGTAATCATCGCGATGCGGTCCCTGATTTGGCGGGCAGCTCCGCTATATAAGAGGTATGGTAGGCTACCGAAACCAACCGCCCACCATTTCCTCGAGTCACATCCTTCGCCCGCTGATCCCGCGATCGATCGACCCAGCCTCCGACCTCCAAGCAAATCCTCAGCCATGGCCCTTCCATTGAACCTTGGGCAGATCCAAGTGCACCAGAGCATGGGCCTCCTTCGAGGAGGCCGGAATCCTGGGCAGTCATGGCGAATCCCGCAGGAGAACGACCGAATCCTCGCGAGAGAGTTCATCGCCGCTAGTCACCTCGGCGGGGCTTAGGGTTTCCCACTTCTCTATTCTTCCGCTAACCTGCGCTTACTCGAGATCCAGCCCTCGGATCTGGGTCCCCATAGCATCGGCAGCTCGCCATCTTTGTGGCGTTCTGAAAAGTTATTGGGCTGGCCCTACTTTCCCTTGTGGCAAGATCTGTTCCATGGACGGATCAGCGCGAGAAGCGGACCCAATGCTAGCCAGGCGGCTTAACCTTCAGCTGAAATCCAAAGCCTCCTTCTTCGACCTGATCTTGCCGGCCAAAGCGGCGACTGAAAAAGTCTTGGTTTTACGTGACCGAGGCGACCCGGAGACGAGGCGGTGATTCCACGGTACTCGGCCGACCGCTCCGGCAGCGCAATCTCCGTGTCGTAAGCTACCGGCGACGGCGGATGGCCGTCGACGAGATGCTCCAGCCATTCGATGCGAAGAAGAAGGGCTCAGACGGTGAACACAACTGCTGGCTTGGCGGCGTCTCGTTCCACTCGCCAACGCGAGCATTATATGCCAAGACACGGCGAAGACTCGACGAAGGCTGCCTCGCCGAGTGGGCGGAGGACTACCTCTGGCGTCGAAGAGGATCACCAGGCGGCATACACGGATGCGCAGGCGGGCTCCTCCATACACCGGCGTCCGGCTCAACGGTAATAATCTGATCATTCGCGATGCAGCATATGCAATCGCGGTAATTCTAACTTTCTTCCATGTTTAACGATATTTCAAGTGGTGGAAGGGTGGCTCCCACCGCCGATTTAGAGTTCTGGGCCATCCGCCCAGACAAGCGAAGTCGCCTCCGCCAAGGGCAATGAGGACGACGAGACGAATCCAAGAAGAGATCGCCCACTAATCCGAAGACCCGCGGGCAACGTCAACGCGAGCTCGAGGCGAGCAAGAGCCTCGGCGCCATGATGATGACGAGGAACTCCTGAGACCACCTCGCTCCGTCAAGCCACTCCCGAAGAAGAAGAAGGAGAAAGAGGCGAGGGCCCCCGAGGAGGAGGACGAACCGCCGAGGATGGTCTCACCGCCACGCCGTGCAGTGGTTCAGATGCCCACTCGGCCGACGATGGGGCTCCGGCAACCGCTGCGCTGGACGCGCCATCCATGGAGGCACCTGGCTTCACTACCTCCGCCTCAAGGCCGGTCTCCGGGCTAGGCTCGGCCGAGGCGACCGCCTCGCAAGGAGGCTCGGCGTGGCGGTTTCGCCTTGAGGAGGCCCGAAGGCGGTCTCGCCTGCAAGGAGGCTCGGAAGGTGGGCGGTTTCGCGAGGAGGCTCGAGCGTGGCGGTCTCGCCGCAAGGAGGCTCCGCCGCAGCTCCACTCCACGAGGGGCCTCCGTCGAAGGTGTCCCGGAGGCACCAACCGCTACTCTCGTCAAAGAAGCCTCCGTGTCTTGGGCCCTGGCGTCTGGGCGGGCTTAGTCACCTGGCCCCAGCTGAATGGAAAACCGCCGGCCTCCGTCTGGCTGCGCTTCATTCCGATCGCCAAGTAAGTGCACGGCCTTCATCTTCCTTTCTTAATATTTAAATTGTTTTGACTGAGTTGTCTCGATACATAGAACCGGAGTGAAGAAGATGGGCCACCCGACGGTGGCCAAGGTGCCCTCGCCGCTAGCGAGGAGGACCCTTCTAAGAGGAAGGCGGACAAGTCGCCGCCCTGAAGGGTAGCAAGAAGGCCAAGGCGACGACATTGTCGCCGTCTCGATGACACGGCTGCCGGCTTCGGGCTCAGCTGTGGAAGCAACCGCATCCACGAAGGGGCATTCGTTGCCGAGGCCGGAGGCGAGCTCCCTTGGAGCGGGCGCGTCAATCGCTACCTTCCCCCGCTTCATGACCAAGGCAGCCACGGCGAGTGCGGCTGCGACTGCGAGCCCTGCTCCAGAGATCGCCGGCGCCGAGATTGACCAACGTCGCGGTCATACACCGGCGCTGCTTGCGTCTGTGGACGCGGCGCAACTGCACAACATGCTTGGCGCGGCCATCCAGGTACCTCCAGTCCCCGAGGATCAGGTCGGTGTTTTGCAACGGCCTGATTCTTTTTAGTTTCCTGTTTTGCGCGTTCGAGTCCAGTCCCCGAGTGCGCACTCGCTAAATTTTAGCGGGTGGGCACTTAGGAATTTTTTCAACCGCCAGTCCCCGAGTGCGCACTCGCTAAATTTTAGCGGGTGGGCGCTTAGGAATTTTTTCAACCGCCAGTCCCCGAGTGCGCACTCGCTAAATTTTAGCGAGTGGGCGCTTAGGAATTTTTTCAACCGCCAGTCCCCGAGTGCTGATTTTGAAGATGTCTGGTCTGCCTGGAGTCGGCAGAGCGATTGGCGCGGCGGCGTCTTGAAGGCGCTGCTCTCCAGGAAGCGAACAAGGAACTTCAGGTTGTGGCTGCGCAGGCGGAGGTGGCTCGCCAAGGGCTTGTCCCTGCTGGTGAGCTGGAAGCGGTGCGGTCTGCATTGGGCACCGCCGAACAAAAGATCGCCGACCTCGAGCGCCAGCTTAAGGAGGCGAAAGAAGAAGCGAGTTCGGCGAACGGGCGAGCGAAGGCTGCCGTTGTGGCTGCGGAGGACGATCGAAAGGCGTCTGAAGCCATCATTGTTGGGCTTCAGAACGACCATACATCGCTTCAAGGTTTCATCACGGGGCTCGCCCGCCCTTTGCTTGGTGAGTGCGTATTCCTTGCCTTTACGATTGTACTGTTTGTGATTTCCATTGTACTCATAGTTATCTCCTTCTCGCAGGTCGTGTAATCGGCTGCCAAGAAGAAGCGGACTCTCTTGACGCGAGAGTGCGTGAGCATGCTCGTCGACCGGCGACTGTCGGCGACCATACGCGCTACCTCCAAGAGATGTCGCCACGGAGGTCATTCCAGTGACCTCGTTGAGGTGTGGGAGTGCTCGGAGAAGGCGCCCGTCGAGAGTTCATGACGCCGGTCGGCGTTTCGCAGAGCATCGACCTTGAGCCTTGGGCTCGCCCACTTCCCGAGGACTTCGATCTCGATGATGTGACGAGTGGATATCCTTCATCGACGGGCGGTGGATCTGTCCGAGGTCCTAAAGCTGCAGGAACGTGCCGCCGCGTACTCGGAGCGCGTCTGGTCGATGGGGGACCTTCTCCCTTACCAAGGAACGGTCATCGCGCCAAACGACCCCGAGCCGCCGCATCGCGACTTCAAGGTTGAGCAGCCTTTCCGCTCGGCGATGGCGGGCGAGCTGACGACGTATCCATCGAACCCGTACACCGCGTTCATCCGTAAGCGCCGGGACGCTAGTGCTCTGGCTTGGAAGCCTGCAACGTAGTTTAGTTTGCCCGAATGTGTTAGCAGCAGTTCTGCCGAGCAGGCATATCTTGTAATGTAAGACAACGCACATGCGATTGAATGGAACGTTGTGTTCATTTTGCTATTTGTTTGTGTATGTTGGATTGATTGTGGATGAGTCCCCGAGCGCGTCCGCCCTTTTATGGGGTTCACCTTGTATATGATGTTTGTTGTTATCATGTATTTTGTTAATTTAGTCGACTTCGCCGGGCTCGGAGAGCTACCGCATGGCGACTCCTTGAGTGCTCAGATGCTTTACCGTTTTCCGTCTGTGAACGGGTCCGGGTGGCCGAGTCCCCGAGCGTGGTACTTGGTAGTTCAAAGGCGACTCGAGGGTGGTTGAGGACTGAGCGTTTGTGTGGCGTCGCTCTGCCGCCCGTGGGTCGGTCGCGTGGAGTCCTGGCACGCCTCTCTTACTTTTTCCTGACCGATCGAGACGAGCTGGTATCGTCCCGGCGTGGTACTTAGTCGTTCGAGTCGCTATGCCGAGGATGCGGAGGACCGTCGCTGTGGAAGCGATGAGATGTCTTGGTTCGTAAAACCAGTCGAGCTAAGCGACTCGATGGGGCTCGGTTGGCGTTTTCGTGGACGATGCAAGACCTGAAATTAGTCGGTGCTCTTACATCGCACTACTTAGCCGTGCGGTCGCTGTACCAAGGTTGACTTGTATTTTAGCATGACGTGTTAATTACAGTGAGTGGCACAAGGTATGGAGAGTAGACGAATTTTTCAGGAACCGTTTCTTTTATTCATAGCGACTGGAGAGTACATATGTGGGGTTCTAGGTATAGAACTTCCGGAGGAGGTTTACATTCCAGGGCCGCTTGACGTCGAGTTCACCGTCCCCGGACGTCGACGAGGTAGTAGGCGTCGTTGCAGTCTGCGCCCGATAGCGAACGGGCCTTCCCATGGAGGGGAGAGCTTGTGCATGCCCTTCTTGTCCTGGATGAGGCGTAGCACCAAGTCGCCTTCCTGGAAGGTGCGGGTTTTCACCCGTCGGCTGTGGTAGCGACGGAGTCCTTGCTCATAGATAGCGGTGCGCGATCGGGCGAGGTCGCGCGCGTCGTCGAGTTGGTCGAGCCCATCTTGGCGGGCCAGTTCGTTTGCGGCCTCCGTGTAGTGGACGATCCGCGGCGAGTCGTGTTCGAGGTCGGTTGGCATGGCGGCTTCGCCGTAGACCATGAAGAAGGGGTGAATCCGTCGATCTTGACCGGTGCGGATTCCCCGGATGACGGAGGGAAGCTCTTGACCCAGCATCCGGTGCGCCGAGTGGTACTTGGGCGCGGTTTCGCACCGTGGAGGATGCTTTGGTTGGCTCGTTCCGCTGGCCGTTGGATTCGGGTGCATCGACGCGAGGTCGAGCCGGATGTGATGCTCCTCGCAAAATTCGGCCATTGCTCCCTTGGCGAAGTTTGTGCCGTTGTCTGTGATGATGCTGTTAGGGAAGCCGTAGCGGTATATAAGCTCGCGTAGGAACTTGGTGGCGGTCTTCCCGTCGCATTTCCGGACTGGCTTGGCTTCTACCCACTTTGTGAATTTGTCGACGGCGACCAGCGGTGGGTGTAACCAGAGGGGCCTTCTTGAAGGGCCTACCATGTCCATGCCCCACGGCGAATGGCGGTGATGGGGATTGTTTTGGCGCCGAACTTGGACGTGCGTCTGGTTGGCGTGCCGGCACCGGCGCATCGCTGGGCGATATCGGCGTCGGCGTGTCTGATGGGCGAGAAACCGTGTCGCATGGCTTTGGCGACCAGGGAGCGCGCGGCAGCGTGGTGGCCGCAGTCGCCTGAGTGGATGTCGTGTAAGATTTTGCGTCCTTCGGCTGGTTGGACGCAGCGTTGGAACACGCCGGTGACGCTGCGCTTGTGTAGCTCGCCGTCGATGATGGTGTAGGACTTGCATCGGCGAACAATCATTCGAGCGCTTGTCTCGTCTGCGGGCAGGTTGCCTGTCTCCAGGTAGGCGATGTAGGGCTTGGTCCAGTCGTCTGGCTCGGTGACGAGTGCGACCAAGGTTGCCTCTGGTTGGAGCGGGACTCCAATGTCGATCTCCTTCGGAGGAGAGACTGACGGCGTGAAGATGGTGTCTAGGAACACGCCGGCGGGTGGTGTGGATCGAGCTGACCCGATGCGGGAGAGGGCGTCGGCCTCCTCGTTTTTCCTCCTGTCGATCCACTCGACCGAGTAGCCGGTGAAGTGGCCACCCACCTTGTCCACCTCTTGGCGGTATGCCGCCATGGTAGGGGAGACGGCGTCGCAGGTGCCGGCGACTTGACCCTGAACGAGGTCGAGTCCCCGTAGCACGAAGGCGATTGACGCTCATTTCCTGCGCGGCTCGCATGCCGTGGAGTAGGGCCTCGTATTTGGCCATGTTGTTGGTGCAGGGTGTGAATTCGAGGCGGAGGATGTAGCGGAGCTTGTCACCTTTTGGTGAGGTCAGCACTATCCCGCTCTCGCGCCGTCCGCGTTTTGGACCCGTCGAAGTGCAGGCTCGAGTGGAGGTACGGCGGCTTCTCGCTCTTGGGCCTCCTCCCGGTCGGAGGAAATCGGCGGTGCTCGCGACTTGATCGCCCTCGTGGCTCAGACTTAATGTTGTGGACGCCGATCTCGGGCCCACTTGGCGACCCGCCGGTCGCCTCGCGATTGCGGATGATGTCTTGTAGTGGAGCGGAGAAACGACCGTGATGGGATGCTCTGGAAATGTCTGGCGGCGCTGAGCTCAAGACCGCGTATACCAGCTTTTGGTGGTGGGTATCGTGGCGCGACTCGTTAAGACCTCGCTGATGTAGTATACCGCCGCTGGACTGGGCGCTCTTTCCTTCCTCTGGTCGTTCGACGACCATTACAAATACCGACGCTCGGACGCCGCGACGTAAACCAGCATGGGCTCCTTGTCGACGGGTGCGGCGGTAGAGGTGCGGCAGTAGCACCTTTTTTGAGGTCGCGAGCGCGTCGTCCCTCCTTGTCCCCGGAAGGTGGGATTCTTCGCATCAGGCGGTATAGTGGCATCGCCTTTTCGCGGCGTGGATGAAGCGATCGAGCGCTACACGCCCGCCAGCTTCTGGACGTCGCAGCACTCGGGTTTGCCGAGCAGGCGATCGTGTCGATCTTTGTTGGGTTTGCTTCGATTCCTCGTTTGGACGACGTACCTAGCAATTGCCGGCGGGTACACCGAAGGTGCACTTACTGGGTTGAGCTTTATCTTGTACCTCCGCGGGTTGGCGAAGGTCTCCGCTAGATCGGCGAGTAGATCGCCTTGGCGGCGGATTTACAACCACGTCGTCGATGTAGACGTGGATGTTGCGCCAATTTGGCTCGCGAGGCATTCTTGCATGCACCGCTGGTAGGTCGCCCGGCGTTCTTGAGGCGAAGGTCATGGCGGTGTAGCGAAGGCTCGAATGGCGTGATGAACGCCGTCTTCTCTCCTCGACAGCCATTTTGATCTGGTTATACCGAGTAGGCGCCGAGGAAACAGCGACTCGAGCCCGCGGTGGAGTCGATGATTTGATCGATCCGCGGAGGACGAACTGCTCCTTTGGGCAAAGCTGTTCAGGTTGTGTAGTCGATACACATTCTCCAGTCCGTTTTCTTTTCGACCAGGACTGGGTTTGCCAGCCACTTGAGTATTTGATTGGCGAATGAAGCCGGCAAGCAGGCGCACTTCTCGGCAATTGCTCGACGGCGCTCTTCATTGAAGGGCCGTAGCGACCGCTGACTGGTCGCACTTTGGGGTCGGCGTTTAGTTTGTGCTCGTGAGCTCCCTAGGGACACCGGGCATGTCGGAGGGTTTCCATGCGAAGATGTCCCTATTCTCACGAAGGAACTCGATGAGCGCCTTCCTATGCTGGGCTCATGCCATCCGATCGTCACCGTCTTGGGGTCGCTGGGACCATCGGCTGTGCGGGTGTGCGTCGTGGCCTCAAAGGTTGAGGTGTTTGTGCCCTCGAGTTGGGCTTCTTGAGTATTGTGGGGTCGTCGTTGTTGACCCGCCGCGTATTGGCGAGCTCATCGGTGACTAGCTTCCGCGCGATCACGGCGTCGGCGAGTTCGGCTCCTTTGGCCTCGCATTCGGCGGCCATGTCGGTCGCCGTTGATGGTGATGACGCCGCGGCCGGGGAGCTTCATCGCGTTATGCGTGGTGGGGTGCTGCCATGAATTTGGCGAACGCGCCTGTGACGCAATGGTAAGGGCTGTCGAAGGGCACCAGCTCAAGACGATCCGCTTCGCGGAAGTTCGCCGGAGTGCGAAGGTGACGGGTAGCGTGACCTTGCCGATCGGGTACGCCTTCCGACCGGGGCGATGCCGTGGAACGTGGTGTGGGTTGTCGATCATCGATGCGGGAGCCGCATCGCTCAAGGTGTCGAGGTAGAGGATGTTGATGGAGCTGCCGCCGTCCATCGAGTCTTGGGGAGCGATGTCGCCGACCTTGGGCTTGACCACGGGCGACTCGCCCCGGTACTCGACGTGGCGCGCAGTGGTCTTGCGGCTCGGTGATAGGTTGCTCCGACCAGTTCGAGGCGGGGACGTCTGTCTGGGCCACCGCGTTGACGGCGGCGCTGGCGATGACCTTCTTCTCGCTCGTGTTGAAGCCGGTGAAGGTGTGGAGTGAGCCGCCACTTTGCGAATTTTCCGCCATTTTGCGGGTCGTTGTCGGTGTCCTCCCGCGTGCGTGCCTTCTCGATCTCCCCGAGGGTGTGGCGGTCGGCGGTGGTGTGCGCGGGCTTTCCTTCCCGCTGTGAAACGCACATGGTTGGTTAAGGAGGGCCGGGATCGAACCTTGGTTTGTTCTTGTAGTTCCCGCCGGCGTCTTTGCCCTCCGTCATGGCGGTAGCTCTTGGGTCGCGTGCAGTATGCCCAGCATTGCGGCAAGTCGACTTCGCCCATCGTTGCGGCGCTTGCGTGAGGCGAGTGCCCGCTGTAGCGAGGTTCACTGGCGGCGTCGCTGCCGTCGTCGTTGTCCCCGGACTCGTCGACGCCTTGATTGGGATCTTCCTCGGCGTATCGCTTGGCGATCTCGAGGAGGTCGGGATGTTGTCGGCGTGCGGGCGTGTCGCTTGAGTTTGGCGACTAGAGGCTCGTGGCACGAGGTCTTGAAGCAATGGATAGCGGTGTCCGGTGGATGCCGACGCTGTATACGAGCTCTTGCCACCGTTGGACCCACTGCGGGTCGACTCGCGGGGTCCCCGGACGCTCGTTCGGTCCTCGATGGTGGTGGCGCGGGTAGGAGCACTCGAAGTGCTCGACGGCGTCTCGCATTTCCTCCCGTGAGTCGATACTGCCCCGGGAGCGTGTTGATCCATTGCTGCACGTCCCTCCATCATCGCTGGGAGGTAACGGCGGCGAGTAGGTCGGTGTGACCCGCGATCCCCATTGCCATGAGGTATGTGTCAAGCCGGACAGCGGGGTCGTGAGGAGTCGTATTTTCGATCTCCTTGGCGCCTTGAAGTTGGTGGGTACTTTTCGCCTCGGATCATTGGTCCGGCACTTGGGCCCTAGTCGATCGAAGCGACCCCATAGGCTCGCCATCGCGGCAGTAGTTAGGTGTGCCGCAGTCGTCGCTGGCGGCGCGCCGATTCTGTTGGCGATATGAGTGCGAAGCGCCGATTGGCTCTCCATTGGCGGCGACGAGGTTGGTCGCCGCCTGGGATCGTTGTGGAGAGGCCGCATTCGCGGTCGTCGTTAGAAGCCGTGGCTCGGCGGCGGGCAATTGAGGGTGTTTGCCATCGCTGGGCGGCCGAGGCCGCCCTGCTTCGAGGAGCGCGAGTACACTCGCCCTGCGTCGGCGCGCTTCGCTGTTCCACGGCCTTCGAGTAGGGCCTCGACGCATGGATTTGGCGCCGCCGCCGTCGCCGTGATCTGTCGGCGCGCTCGGCCTGCGAGGTTGTCCATCGGGTGGAGAACGTGGAAGGCCGTTGCGCCGCGCTCCGTGAGGAGACGACTATCCGCGGCTGGTCCCAGGAGGTGCGGTTGGGTGGTGGCGGGCACCCATCGCCGTCGATCTGGCGGGGGCGGTTGCTTCTCCGGCGGCGTTCGCAGATCGCGCTCGGCGATCGCGCCGGGTCGCTTATCATCGTCAAAGTTCAGGCACGCCCGAACGGTGGGATTCAGCGTGACTGATCCGCTGGTGGTAGCGTGACGTTCTCGTTGCCACCTGCCGAGGCGAAATTTTTCGCTCGGCCTGCTCTTTGCGTACGCTTCCGCCAACTTTAGGCGGAGTTCCTCGACCTCCGTCGCCGTGGCGCTTGGAGGATCGGGTGGAGAAAGGGTCCTCCGGTGGATCGGTACGGTGGCCATGTAGGCCGCGGCGTGGCGACTGCACCGTCGTGGAGGTCGGCGGAGTTCTCCGACCCGAGTCGGTCGAAGATCCCGAGGATGGAGGGTCTCGAAATCTCCCGTTGGAGACCTGGCGATGGAGCCTGCGACGAGGCCGCGGTGATGGATCCGGCGAGTGGCCGGGCCGCCGAAGTCGGCGTCGTCGAGGGTCGCGTCTTCCGCGGCCGAATTCGCCCACGTTCTTTGGGGCGAGTCGTACTCGGGCGGCGGTGGATCGTGCGGATCTGGCTCGGAGAGCCGATCGCGTGGTGGCGACTTCGCGGATGCGAGCCGAGTCCTCCGAGGTGATGGCGTCGGTGAAGCCGACGAAGAGGCTGATCGTCGACCGGCGGGATCACGCCAGGCGTGACGGGTCGCGCCACGGGACGTAGCTGCTCGGCAAGATCCGGAGCATCTCGCCGATCGCTATCATGCGGCGGTGGCGACCGTCTCGCTGATGGGCAGATTGGATCTCGCCGCAACACCGGCCAGACCGCCAGGCCCACGGTGGGCGCCATCGCCGAGGAATGACCACGGCAGATGCTGCAATCGGCAGCGAGTAGTAGAAACGAAGGGCAAGGCGGCCTGCCATCTGCGGTGCGAGATGAGGGCGGAGACTCAGGGTTTTACCCAGGTTCGGCCCCCCGGAGGGTAAAGACCTACTCCTGCTAGATTGTATTATGGAGGTGTTTACAATGGGCGAACTCGGCGACTAGGCGGCGAGTTGCTTGGGTGTCTGAGGGAACGTATCCCTTCTCACCCCTTGGGGAGGTTTATATAGGCTCACCTCCCCTAGGGTTTACATATCTCAACCAATTCGGTTACAATTCTGCCAATCGTTTAACTCAGACCGACTGGGCCTATCTACTCGCCTGGGCCTTCAATCTCCAGTCGCCTGGTACCTTGATGGGCTTTGATCCACTCGCCGTTCTGCAGGCCCACTCGCCAGCCTTCGGGCCAGTCGGAAACGTCCCGCTGAGGATACCCCAGTAGGCATATCCCCATCAACTAATTTATTACTCTGGCAACTTCTCCCGGGCTCAACGACGACACCGACCACAACTACATCACCAACACACCAACAACACCATCGACCATGACTACAACGCCGTCACTCTTGGCTACATTAACATCGGCATCAAGGGCTATCATCCACCGACATCTTCTCTAGTTGGCGCCTTTGGCTTATGCTCCAATCGGACTGTCCACGATGCTCCTGCTATTTATGTCACTACCGATCCTCCTGTGCGCATGGAAGAGGTGGGGGTGGGGTTAGGGTATGCCACAGTTGTATTACAATAGATAATGATTGTTATATTTGGTAGTTTAGGTTTTTATCTCTACTAGGATTCTTAGTCTTCAAGACTTTTAGTACTATATAAACAGGCCAATGGCTTATAATGTAATCACGCAATAGGCAATATCAATCTATCAAAACAATCAACTATTATTACCTTCATGCAGGTCTGGTTGATTTGGCATATGCAGTCTGGTGTGAGGACGTAGGACTTGACACAGTTTAGGTCCGTAAACAGATAACATTAAGACCCCTTGGACATGTGCATGTTGAATTGTGCTGGTTTTGGGAGAGATTGTATAGCTCCAATTAAAGGAAGCTCCTTAACATTCGCTTTCAAGATGAACCACTATATGAGAGGACTTCGACTCAGTGGCAGATCTCGCTTGTGTGCTAGGGGTTGCACGGTACACCGGGTTAAGAAAAAATCTTTGTAAATAGAAATTTAATTTCCCCATGTATGCATCCTTAAAAGGATGATTTTTCTCTCTTAGTGCACCGGTAGGCGCCCTGGTGCTAGACTCTGGCTCTGCCACTGCTTGGACCTCCATACATCCCTGGTTCCAACGATATCAAAACTACAATATTATGGAATTAAACTGATATGCATAAAAATTTAACCAAAATATATGTTTACTTGGACTTATGTTGAACTAAATAAAATCCTCTGTTTTGCTATCAGATCGATTAATACAGATTGTCAGCAACAGGCAAACATGTTACATGACCATTTTTGTAAAATGGCATCGATAAACTATGTATTGGAATTGGAACTTATTGAAGAGGTTTAAGTTGGTTTGGAAGAAAGTATATTTGTAGTAAACTCTTGGTATAGTATTAGTCAAATTTGAAAAGTACCATTATTTGACCAAAATACACTCATGTTACAAACATGACTTTAGGGTTAGGAAGTGGGATTTATGAGGGACAGAAAAATCTTTGTGTGACCTTACGTCCTTATGGTGGTATATTATGATCGACTCTCTGCAAGGAAGATGGCCAGAGGATAGCTAATTGATGGGAGATGAATAAGAAATGAAGCTTTTTGTAAGAGCTGACATTTGTGGCTATCCACGATAAATTCCAACAACCATAATAGAAGGAGGAGAACCACATGAGATTGCGAGAACAGTAGAAGCAATTGAGAATGCATCATCAACATGAGTTGATAGGGTTATTCGCAAAAAAAAACATGAGTTGATAGGGTTGACAAGGTTGGATCCCAAGAAAGGGTCTATACCACAGTGTGATGCCGCTTTCAATGAAGTTGTACTAAATCATTGACACTTATTATATATCGAAGGTAGTACATTGTTTGGCCTAAAAAGTATTAGTTATATAATTACGTTGTTAGTCTCCACTAGTGAATACTCACAACATTATAAAGACACATGTGTGCCGGTGTTGTTCATCGCATTTGAGGTGGCCAGATAAATTGTGGCATCGAGAAAATTTCTAAAATATTAGATTTTTTTTGGAAAATAGGAGTAAAAGTAGAGGCATGGTAGGCTACACCTTCACCATCTATATTTTTCAAAATTATTATACTCCCTCCAATCCATAATAAGTATTGCTGATTTAGTATAAAATTGTACTAAATCAGTTACACTTATTATATATCGAAGGTAGTATATTGTTTGGCCTGAAAAGTATAGAAAACTAATATGGATACACATACACAGACAATCATAGACCATCCCGAGTCCCTACATCATGTGGGCCCGGAACAAGCACCCCTCGGCCACCCTATGGCCCGGCCCTGAGCGTACTGTTGGAGGCACAACTCCCGTGCTTCACTCAAAAAGTCGACTAGTAGTTTCTTAAATGCCAAAATCTATATTTGGCTACAAAATTTTAACGAAAATCGGAGTTAAAAGAAGAACACAAACTTTAGTTTTATTTGGAACAGACTTGGATTTCGGCAAACACATAATCATATTGGCCCATGCATGCCATGCAGATTCAGCAGAAAACGATCAGCAACGCGTCTGCTGCAACATACAATTCCTTCCTATACGAAGAAAGACACCAGCAGGATAGCTAAGCAGAAGTGAACTTATATAGAATAAATAACACACAACTTAAAATCACACCTAAACTGTAAAACTATCGACTAAAATTTGTACTACATAGATATGGAATTATCTGGTTGAAGAATGTCTTCGAACCCAAGGAGCCGTTTGTTTTATAGTTCCTGTTTTCCTACGGACAACCGAGGACAAGGAGTACATATTTCATAGCGAGGTTTTACAAACATATATTCATTGGCTCTTTCTTAGTTTTCAGATTCCTACAAACCGTACCTCATCTAAAATAAATGCTACGCGAGATAATAACTTTTACTACCTTTAGAAAAAAAGTAACAAGCGTATATGCACGTGATTGCAGTAAGTTGCAGCATGTTCCCTCCATTGTCCACCTGCAAGCTAGGCTGGTTGTTCGATTGTGAATTAAGTACTGTATGAGATTCGTAGCCATTATCAGATGGATTGATTTGGTTTTGGCCCATCCATAAGCTACCAATTTCTCCACATAAAAACCAGCCCGGCAGGTTGCGCTCCCGTTTGTCAGTAGAAGATTGGATACGAGGATATATGAGCCGATGAGGGGTGGATCGGAGATCGATAGAGATCACTGGACTGGGAACGGGATGCATCGGAACATTGATCTGAACGAGAAATGGCCCTTTCACAAGTCCTAGCATTGCATGCGTTCCAGCCATGATTTTCTCAATTCTGCAATTGCCCATGTCGCCACTTTCTTCCTCTTCCAACTTGGACATCTCTGATCTCTACTTCATCAAAACACCACCACTCTTTCACCGTGCCCTCGTGTTATCAGGTAGCAGCGCCATCGGTCCCCGAGCCTGACTGAAACTGAACCAGAACTCCTTGGCAAAGGGACATCGTCGTACTAACAGATGATTAATGTCCTCAACAGCCTCGATCAGTGATCACTGGCACATGCGCTTCTTGAATTGTGCTAGTGTATTAAATTGATGTTTTCTTTTTGAAACGCCGGGCAAATCTTTTTGCCCGTTTCGTTAATTAAGAAGAGGAGAGTTATCCGGTTAATTACGAAAAATCATGTAAAAACCGATACAACAACAGCTAGCACACATGCCGGTAGCCGTGACCGAAGTCGCCACTCTACCACACCAAAGTCGCCACTTCGCTCCCAAACCAGCCCGAGGCTGCGCATCCACTGAGCACACGGCTCGGCCGCCCAAGCGATCGGAGCAAGACACCCTAAAACAAAAGATCTTTGGAGCCACTTAGGCTACAACCTCACCACCACACACACATGGTGCCACACACCGAACTGGTCGACAGCCCCACCCGGCATGAACCCAGCAAGGCTGGCCTGCACTAGACATCGGGGATTGTCTTCACGGCAGCAGAAGTCTTTTTCCTTTTCTTTGAGGCACCCTTGGACGACTCGTTAACACCTCGGTTTCTTTGGACCGACGGCTATCACCTCTGTCAGGTTACTAGAATCTTTAGAATGACCTCACAGATCAATATTAGTATTTCATGTACACTTTGTCTTTACTCAAATAATTTTCCGGTCGGTCATTCATCGTCAAATTGCTTCAAGCCAATCACGCTTAACCTAAAATTTCTTTAGAGACGAGCCCTAGAAAAGAAGTTGTAACTTGTTGGTATTGGTATCCTATTAATTCTATTAAGTCATATGCCAGGATTTTACTACACCCACCCTTATAAGATTGACTACTTCGTCGATCAACCAAAAGCTAGAAACGTCTCCTATTGGCACGCGTCTGTGTGTCCATTGCCAACATATGTGTCATGTCGTGTCCGCTCTAGGCCACAAGCGTCATGCATCACATGTCTGCGCCCCTGACCCGCACACATCCGTGTAACCGCGAGGATCGATTCTGATACCACTTGTAACACTTCAGCCTCTCCAAACCTACGCCTGTCACCCCTTGTAACACATCGGCCTCTCCGGACCAGCAGCTATCACCCCTGGCAGCTTTCTAGGATCTCTACACTGGCCCCACAGACCAAGACTACTATTTTCTGCACACTTTGTCTCACTCGTGCGCATCCAGAAACAACTTTCTGGTCGGTCCCCAACCTCAAATTGCTTCAGGCCAAGCATGTTTAACCTGGAGTTCCTTTACGATGTGTTTGGATGTAAGAATTAAGGCCTATAATCATCCATTTAGAATTTTTGGGCTGAATTCGATCGGTGTGGTCTTGGAATTACAGTGTGGAAAGAAGAGACAATTCCAAGCCACGACCAGCTAGTGTCCGCCTAGCCTCAAATCTTTCCGAGCTCACCCGCTCAGAAACTTGTGGAATCGCGTCTCCGTGTACCCCTTCGCTAGGCTCATGACAGAATCGAGCAAGCAGCCGTGAGTTCCCACAGCCCTCAACGCTGCCACGTACCTGCATCCCCCATCGCTGCCGCCAGTGAGTTTCCCGCCGCCCCGCCTTCCCTGCTGTCTTCCCCCTTCCCAGGCTCCTCTCATCACCCCTTCCCCTTTCTCTCCAAATGGTAGGGGGAGGCTTCCATAACCCTAATCGGCCGGTGGCAGCGGCCATGAGCATGCTCTAACCCCAAACACCGGTGGGAGCTCGAGCGTCGGCGGAAAGTGAATGGCGGTGGCTCCCTGGTCCTCCTCGGTCTCCCCTCTCCCTTCCCCACCTCTTCCCCTTCTCTTCCTCCATTAATTTGATACGACTATTTATCAATGGAACCACATCTAATGCATAATATTTGATCTTTCTAATGTGTAGATTTCTCCAAGAATTTGCAGCACCTCAGTCCGATTCAAGTTATACACTTCATATTCTCTATTATAAGTTGATGTGTGTATACAAAATTTTGATTTGAAATTCATATTTTCTATGAATATCAATATGATGAGATATGCCTTTATTCGGAATAGTTAATGCTATTATGTGTGAAAAAATGTGTACATTGCAATGTACATTCATACTATTTTGTAGACAAGTTTATGTTGTCCAAAGTCAACAAAATGAACAATTCTATAGTCTGTACATCCAAACAAGAATCGGAATTGGGTGCCACCCTTCGATTGCAGTCCATTTCCTACAAATCTTGCAGTCATGTTCGATTTTAATAGCAAATTTCATGCACATCCAAACAATAGAAATGGAATTGCAGTCCATTTTCTTTCCATCTTGGATTTGGAATTTCATGACCAATTCAATTCCGAGCTAAAATTCATACATCCAAACACAGTGTTAGAGATGAGCCTCAGAAAAGAAGTTGCAACTTGTTGGTATGAATATCCTAGCAATCGTATTAAGCCATACGACAGGATCTCACGGACTTGAAGTTGGATAGCTTCTTATTCGGTTGTACGATACGACCGCTATAGCAAGGAGAGGCATTCAAAACTCCTATGGTGCTGGCGTGAGCATAAATGGCATGTGCGTAGGCTTTGTGACAAAGGCGATGAACTTATCAAGAGTCCATGAATCAGGCGCTATGAGGACCAGGTCTAGGAGGTCTTCCCGTGGAGACCTAGGAGCAACGAGAACACCAGAGTGGACGGCCGGCGCTAGCAGTAGCGCGGTCACAGGCATTCCCAAAGGCGCAGGCTCAAACTCAACAGAGATGTCACACACTAGGTAGGGCGAGTCACAGACAGGTAGATTAGATGTTGTGACCCCATGGTGTGACGGACATGAACGTCGGGGAGGGATCCATAGCGGTTGGCATGCCCTCGCTCCAGGCTTCGTCCCCTCCATGGACAGGCACCATGCCTTGTATCACAACTAGCCCCACAATAGCATACGGTGATCGACCCAACAACCACATGAGGGAGAGGCCCATCCACAGGAGAACAGGGGAGGGGGCACGCGCCAACACCGGCGAGGCGAGGTCGAGTCTGGCCGCGAGCTCTTCTGTGTGCACCAGGAATGAGGAGGCACGGACAAGCTAGGAATGCAAAGCAGCAATGTCCTCCTTTAAGGGTTGTGAAGCCTTATTGAGGGCGGTGTTGAAGTCGTCATGAAGGAGGCGTGCCTTCTAAGCAAAGGTGTCGCGAAGACCCACCACGGTGAAAACGGTGTGGTTGATTGGCACCGTCGGGGCAGCGAGGCAATTCGGTGATGCCCAAGAGCAGCGCTCGACATGATGTCTCCACAACGAGTGGAGGATGTGCACACGCCATGGACAGTTGCTTAGAATGGGCTCCTAGGGCTGTTGGGTAATACGTAGCCTGAGCTAGCATGCCGACGTAGGCAGCCAGACATGCATGAGGCTGATTTGCGATGGCAAGGGAAGAAGCGCTCGCGGTGGAAAGAATCGTCATAGGAGATATATTATATCGGGTTCCTGCACTTGGAGGCACGTTAGGCGGGGGAAAGCATCTGGAAACACTACCACTTGGTATGGCTAATGAAGCGGAGGAAGTTGGCTATGCGGCCAAGCAGCATGGGCAAAGCTACCGCTTCCACGACATGAGTGCTCGCCATGTTGTGGTCATCGCTACCGCTGTTGAGTGACTGCTGGCCATTTTCGCTCATCCCCAGGGGGATACATAGTGTGGGAGGACGGAATGCCTCTCACATCAGTGTCGCGCAGCTGGAATGAGGTTGGGGTACTGATGGTGGAGCGCAGTCACTTTGGAGCATTGAAAACCTCGGCTTGAGCTGCACTACAAGGGCGAGGTGAAGGAGGTGAGGAGTGAGGAGTCCAACACCTCTTCCAAGTCAGCCATGGACACCTAGGATGGACGTAGAGGAGAGACAGGCGCAGAGGGAGCATCTGGGACAGGATTCAGGCTTGAGCTTTAGGCGATAATGGATGAGTGTAGCATCATCCACTGATTTGCAGAGATGGGCTAAGGGGAGCGGGGAGACAAGAGACAGCGGCCGAAAAGGAGGTAGATGAAGCTGTTTGGGCGGTGGTGGTAGGAAAGGTATCAGAATGTAGAGCGTGACTGTGGGCATTAGAGGAGACTCCATGCATCCTACATCACGACCTACAAAACAACGGCATAGCTTTGTCGATGGAGCACCCAAGACACGCCGGAGGGGAAGCGGGAACGGCGGAGCATAGCATGGACGCGGCGACCGAAACCTAAGCTCGGGGAAGGGTTGTGCGCGGCCACATGAGGGATCTAGAGCCGAATCGAATTCGATAGGGCGGTAGAGCGCAATGAGACTGAGCAAATCCACTCCTCCCTGGGGACGGAGGTGGCCAGAGCACGCCGGCAAGAGCGAGCGAAGGAGGCGGCGAGCACGGTGTTGCGAGAGAGCCGCATTGGTTTTATTTTTCAAAACCTCAATTTTTGGAATTGTAACTTCAAATTGATGTTTTGAAACTCGTTAGATTGTAATACCTCCAAAGAAAGCTCATTAACATTTGCTTTCAAGATGAGATGACTCTCTATGGAGAGGACTTGGATCTGCATACATCTCGTAGATCCAACAACAACAAAATCAAAATATTAGCAAAACTGATATGCATAAACATATATCCAAAATATATTTGTTGAAACTTTGTGCTTGTTGGTTGTTGCAACTTATTTGCTGAAGCTTTGTGCTTGTTGCTTGTTGTATTGAAACTAATATGCTAAAAAATTTGCCCGTTGGATGGTGTAAGAAATATATCGGGCTAGTTTTTTTTATTGTGAATCAAGTATGAGATCCAGAAGCATTGCCCCATGTATTGATTTGGTTGGTCCATCCATAAATTCCCAATTTCTCCATATAAAAGCCAACTCCCGGCTGGAATGATGGAAGCTAGCACACTCACAGTTATCACTAGAAGAGTGGACATGCGGATGAGGGGGAGTGTTGTCGGGTATGGTTACTGGACTAGGAACAGGAAGCATCGGAACATTGATCCAAACCAGATACCATGTCTGAGATTGCTCATTTGCAATCAGGGAACCATCATGTGCGAGGTTGGGATCGCGTGGTTCGGTGTATGCAATCAGATGGGAGCATGTGGGATGTAGTACTAGTTACTTGACTTCAATGATCGTTCTTTGTGGAGCGTGCAAAGGATCGATGCCACTGATATCTCCTACTATGTCAACATCGTTTTGCTTTTTGGGTTGTTAGCGAATCTTAATTTAGGCTCTTATAATATAAAGCTTCTCACAATTAGGAGAAACAAGCAACAAATATAGTATAATATAATTCCACACAAATATTACTTTCTTTGGGAGTACTTAGGGACCACTTGTACATGTGTATGTTGAATTGTGCTACTAAATCTTGCCACTTGTTTGATTCTATACATCCAAAGAAAGCTCTTTAATATTTTCTTTTCAAGATGAACCATTATATGTAGAGGGCTAGGACCTACATACACTCTCTGTCTCTAATGATAACATAACAACTAAATGTACATTATCTCATTCTTATTTTTTGTAAGGTAGAAAACCCCGAAGAGCTATATTTCACTAACACAGCACTAAATGATGAATCACATTGGATGGATCCATCCATGCCAATTGACATATGAGCGCCACAAAATCCATATGTAGGCATGAGAAAGCCCCGAATGATCACACACACACAAATGGCTCATACATATCTCCAAACTTTCACCCAAAAATAGGTACCGCAAATTCCCATGGTTAACTTGTTGAATTGCATGCGACTAAACTAACCATGATAATTTAGGCCACAAACCGAAAGAAATCATAAGTTCATCTTAAGAAACAAAGTGATTTTACCTCGGATGCAATAGGTTGCATAATGTACATTATCTCAAAAATATATCCCTACGTCTTTAGGCTAAATATAGTCATCATTCAACTAAACAAGCATGATTGTTGAATATGAAACCATCCTGGTAGTATTGAACTAAAATCTATAAATATGAAATCATCCTCGTATTATTGAACTAAAGTATATAAACATGTATAAGATATCACATGTATCTTCTACCAACAACACCCACGCTTGAAAACATGAAAACAATACAGCTCAGGTACTCAATTAGTCATTTGCATTGCTTTTATAGTAATAAGGAGAAAAAGCTAGCTCGAAATTGATTCGGGTAATTTCCTGTGACTATTTCATTTCCTATGTTTATTAAAACATGCAAATAGTGTTTAGGTTAACTTAAGTATAAATTAAGGCACAACTTTGCATTCAACACTTATAATGAAACGAAGCATCGAATATTTTAGTTAGCCTACTCATTACTCCCCCCGTCCCAAGGGAAGTGGCACCCTCATTTTTCATGTCTATATTTTTACCACTAATTTAACCAATAATATGTGTCTCACATCTTAAAATTATACCATTAAAAACTTCATTCAAACACGAACTCAATGGTACAAATTTCATGACATATAATCCATATTTTGTTGGTAGAATTGACGGTCAAACATAGACCTCAAAAAATGTGTGCGCCACCTAAATAAGGAAGGAGGGAGTATATGCTTGTAGCCTTGCCGCTAACGACACCAATTTTAAGTACATAACTACCACATTCCCTAACACAAAGCTTTAGTGGAATATTGGCAACAATCTCTCTAAAGGTCCGAAGTTAGAAAACTAAGAGTTCAATTCGTACAATGAAAAATCTGAAACTTTGCAAGTTAATCATTGTCACATGGAATGGATGAAAAAAAGAGAAATGAAGTCTGACCTAACATATCAACATTCATTTTACCTTAACACCAGAAAATCCATCTAGTATAATTTTAAAAAGCAAAAGGCTAGCTAAAAAGTATTGTTCTAACTTATACAGGTAAAACTTGGAAAGTATATTTTTAAAACAACAATAGTGCAAAAACCAAATAGTCCAAACATACTGCTTATATACTTAATTTTGTTAAAGAGAAGAATTATACTCGTGTTTTGTTAGGACTTACATAATTCTTATGACATCAAATCAGTGCTAATTAAATCGATCAATATTTATTGTGAGATCAATAAGCTAGCAGAGCAAATAATCCCAAATATAACAGGAGTATACAATACATAGTACAGTGAATTAATTGTTCAATATCTGATTGTGAGATCAGATAACTATGTGAGAAAATAAGCTAAAGACAATTGTTTAGTAAATCTAGCGGCACGATTGTGTGGGCTATTCGTCTAGTTATGGTTATTGTATGCGTTACCAAGCTCGTTAAGTAAAAAGTAGGTCCTAGAACCTTGACAATACTAGGTCAGGATGTTGAAATTATATGCATTTTACTTATTTCTTGATTTGCATCTTTATGTGATGAATTTATTCCACCCATGGTATGCCTTGGAAAACTAAGGGCATCTATGGAATACGAAAAATACATGGATTTGAAAGACAAGAGTAACTCTTCGGTTTCATCCAAATCATGAGGGTATCGTTCGAGTCCCTATATTTCAGTTAAAAGAACAATGGATTGCAAAACACATCAAATTGCCATGGGAATCATTTGGACGAAACCTATGTGAATGTGTGCCCCTACTAGGAAAAAGCTTATCAATATGCGCCACCGTTACCTCGCCACCAAATTATATTTCTATGGCGCAGAAATTTCAAATTTCTGTGGCGCATATTGCCAATATGCGCCACAGAAAATGGGCCAGATCTAGGCTGGAGGTGGGGATCACCGGAGATGGTGGTGGCCAGAAGAGGGGGGTGTGTGCAAACCTATTTAATAGAGAGAGAGAGCATGTTTTTAATACTCTCTCCGTTTTAAAATATAAGATGTTTTAGCTTTGTGAAAGGAGTGTACCTAAATCCCTTTTAGTGTGTAGGTTTGAAGTGAATCTACACAATAAAAGGGTCTGATTACACTCTTTTCATAAAACTAAAACATCTTATATTTTAAAATGGAGGGAGTAGCATATATTTGCAACTTGTGAAACAGGCAGGTGCAACTATCATCAACCGTATGTTCTCCTATATAACCATGATGTTGTCGAGCATGATCGGCCCAGTTGAACAAGTGGACTTCTGTGGGCAACTAGTTGTCTTTATTGCCCCTAGCCAGTATGGACTATCACAAGTAAGCCAACTAACACCAGAGTTAAATAAACACGTTGTAATGATAGTATGCTTTATACATCCTCAACTTCCAGAAATAAAGGTAGGTATTGCCATACGTTTTCTTAAACAAAGTAAATTAATTTTCATGGGACCGATTATCTTCAAATCATGAAATAAGTAAGCAATAGCCGTGAATTATTCTCTAACTTAAGTGTGAGATAAACGGAGAACTCCCGTACGATCGCTTCTCTCTGCCTGTGGGCCTTCTCTTTTCTTTATCGCTGGAAGTGGGCCTTGCGATGCGTCGTTTCCTCTCGCTGCGTGTCCGCTGCTGGACTTCGACATCTGTGCCAGTTGCCGCGCGATGCCTGGGCGTGGTCGCTTGGTCTCTGTCTTGTACTCCCTCCGTTTCAAAATATAAGATGTTTTAGGTTTGTGAAGAAAATATATCTAGACTTGTTTTAGTGTCTAGATTCACTCTAAACCTTAGTGAACATACATACTATAAGTAGTCTAGATACATTTGCTTCATAAATCTAAAACATCTTATATTTTGAAACGGAGGGAGTAGGTCTCTGTCCTGTGGGTCAAGAGGCCCGTGTTTGTGTGTCGCTAGCTGTAGCTTGCCTGGGCAGTCGGTGGTCAAAGCCTACCCTGGCACGCATTTCTCCGCCGCTTGATCTCGCCCTCCACCATCCCGCCACCGCCCCCATTCCCCACGCCCAACCTCACGGCACATTCAATCGCCGTCAGCTACGCCGCCCGGCGGGCGACGAGAAGAGCAGTAGCGACGGCACATTTAATTTTTTATGACTCTTTTAAATTATCGACAAACTTTGTCGAACGACGGGTATGAAGATTCTTAGCTCGGAGCTGAGCCTCTCTAAACTTTCACGGCAAAGAGACCACCGTCTGCGGTCGTTAGCTCCTCCCGTTAAATGAACTTGTGGTGTCACGGGTCCCACCTCGTTGTCGTGATAACACCTATGCCGTGTGCCGTTGTCAACTTTGCCGAGTGTATTTTCTTTGCCGTGTTCCTTTATGGGTCTTTGCCGTGTATATTTCTTTGCCGTGTTCTTTTTTAGAAATTTACCGTGTTCACGTACTTTGCCGTGTATTTTCTAAGTTACACACGGCAAAGACTGTCTTTGCCGTGTTCCGGTGCTTTGGCACACGGCATAGACGTGTCTAGACGGCGGCGACATTTTTTCCCGTAGTGAAAGTACTAGTGCTTAAATGGAAAACGGTTTACTTTTGCAAGCACATATCTATGCACCTTGAATTGTTCACAGAATAACAATAGTTCAAAATTTCTCATTGTCCATTGATGATTGAGATCTTCCAAGCAATAGAACTCTGGGAAATATTTTTCTCCATGTTTTTTTGCATGCACAGACAGTTAATGATGACTTGGTTGGACTCGCTGACGCTGCCCTATCGCGCTACTACTACCAGAAGTCAGGTGCGGTACATGTTAGCAAACATTTATGCATAGCAATCTATTTCCAATCAGATTTCACACTGTGATTTGGTTCATGTCCTAACCCTTCTCCGTCTTAGGTGACACCGAAACTGGCAAGGAGATTCGCATGCGTTCAGTCCTTGTCGTCAATGTAAGGGCAGCTGCAGCCCTGCACGTAAGTAACTACGAAGGAGATACATTAAGTAAAAAAAATAAGGAGATACATGAAGAAAATCTTATCTTATAAGTTACATTTGTATTTCCTCTGTCTTAAAATAGATGTCTCAAGTTTTCAAAATTTTAAATAAATCTATATACTAAATAATGTCTAGATTCATCTAAACTAAATTTTGATAAATCTCAGACATTTATTTTACAACTGAGGGAATAGTTTTATCTCCAAGCAAATCTATAGCATAGATTTGAGAGTGTGGGATTTCATTTAACTACATTCGTAATACTATGATCAAGCACAGATTCATACCTTAAGTGCCTTGCCAGGCACATAGGAGTATATGTGACTGCACTTCCTTTTTCAGTATATTGAATTGTTATGCTATCACCACTCGAATCTAATTAAGACCCCCCCTCCCCCACCCCACCCCACCCCCACCCCCACCCCCCACCCTCCCGCAAAAAATCTAATTAAGAACCGGGTGTGTGCAAACCCATTTAATAGAGAGAGAGCATGTTTCTAATACTTTCTTCATTTAAAAATATAAAATGTTTTAGCTTTTTTAAAGGAGTGTATCTAAATCCCTTTTAGTGTGTAGGTTCATGTAGGTTTGAAGTAAATCTACACAATAAAAGGTTCTAGATACACTTTTTCCATAAAACTAAAACATCTTATTTTAAAACGGGGGAGTAGCACATATTTGCAACTTGTGAAACAGGCAGGTGCAACTATCATCAACCGTATGTTTTCTGATATAACCACGATATTGTCGAGCATGATCGGCCCGGTTGAACAAGTGGAGTTATGTGGGCAACTAGTTGTCTTTATTGCCCCTAGCCAGTATGGACTATCACAAGTAAGCCAATAACACCAAAGTTAAATAAACACGTTGTAATGATAGTATGCTTTATACATCCTCAACTTCTAGAAATAAAGCTAGGTATTGCCATAAGTTTTCTTAAACCAAGTAAATTAATTTTCATGGGACCGATTATCTTCAAATCATGAAATAAGTGTACTAGCTAGTGGGGCGTGTAGGTGTGAATCGGTCGTGTCCTGGCCAAAAAAAAATAGTGATGGACAACCTAAATTTGTGATTATTGTCCTTGGTTTTCTTTGTGTAGGCAATAGCCGTGAACTATTCTCTGACTTAAGTGTGGGATAAACGGAGCACTCTCAGCAATTTGAGGTGCCCATATGATCACTTCTCTCTGCCCATGGGGCTTCTATTTTCTTTGTCGCTGGAAGTGGGCCTTGCGATGCCTCGTTTCCTCTTGCTGTGTGTCCGCTGCTGGACTTCGACATCTGTGCCACTTGCCGCGCGATTGCCTGGGTGTGGTCTCTTGGTCTTTGTCTTGTAGGTCTATGTCGTGTGGGCCAAGAGGCGCGCGTTTGCGTTTTCGTGTAGAAATCTCACGTTTCTCCATTCTGATTTGCTCTTCTGGTCGGTTTGTGGATTTTCTGCCTCCCATTGGTTTTGCAGCATCTTCTTTTTGTTCAACGTATCATGTGATGGCTTCATAGGGCGTGCTCCCCGATTGTTTCAATGGCCAGTGCCTATCCACAGGAGGGTCTTCTTGCAGCGCGTCCTGTTTTTATGTCCCCTGCTTTGCCGCCGGCGCCGGCGCCGTGATTTGGAGGATGTGACCGCTTTGTCGGATGCGGGCCGTGCCGGTGGTTGTGGTACTCCTCGTGACATGAATTGAGAATTTCTAGGTAAGCAATCTATGATCAACATTTATCTAGAATTATAAACTGTAAGAACAAAAACTATGTAATTCAACAACACAATCATACGGTGATGGCTCTTGACTTGGCTTGAGGACGAGGTTTGCTTCACAATGGAGACATGAGGTCCAAGGTGGGGCGACCTTCCCATGTCTTATTTCTCTAGGTGACATCGGGCTATGCTACATGTGGATATGGTGAGCCTTGTTGAGCTTCATTTGTAGATTTTGACTGATTCCTATGCCGTCTGCAATTTTTTGCTGATTTTGTAATTGGATAATGTTGGTGTAGATGCAATTCAAGTCTGGCTATTCACACACCGGACAGTTCCATCCGGCTAGCCCGGCGCTCAACCTGTCATTATCAGCGAGAGGTGAGTTGGGATTGTTGCTCCAAGATGTTGAGTCGGACGTATTCTTCTAATTATTAATGACAGTCATACTATCAGGACGATATCGTGACTGCAACCACAAGATTCTGGATGCTACTTACTATATTTTCTACAATTGGCTAGGTGGTGACCTAATTCGGTACAAATCTGCCAAATGGGGACTTGATTTCTTACAATTGATGACATCGGCATGGGAGTGAATAGCTGGAGATCCATATGTTTAAGTATCCTTGCTGACATCGAGATGGCTAGATTTTTTTATCCTTTAGGCATGCTTGGCTAAGGTAAATATAATGTTTTCGATAGAGAGAAATACCAACTTTGTTTATTTCATTTTGATATTTATGCCCAATTACTTGATTAATTGGTTGTCTTCAAATGTCAAAATGAATTGCTAATTTCCATTGTATCATATAGGAACTTTTTAGTCATCTCTAGATTAATAACTCTTTTCATTTGGATAGTAAGTTAGCTTCTCCTCCTACAACTAAATAAATGGTGTTTTAAGTTTCTTTATGTCTCTTATTTTGTTAAGGTGGTATGTCCAGCATTATATTACATATGTGATTAACAAGACCTACTATTATCGACACAAAAAAATCATGAAGCTTACGAGATAAATAACTACTTGCCTCTTTCTTAGACCGATCAAATCAACTCATCACATTTTGATCAATGAGATGCCTGAATTGAGGTGCACTACAACATGGATTTATTAAGATGGCAATGGAAATCAATTGTTTTGGCACATGAAGTACTAAAATAAGGTGAGCACCAGATTGAGCAGACCAACATCGTTCAGATAGTTGCTCGGTCGAAGGAATGGGCCCTGCCCGTCGAATAATTCTAAAAGTTGGAGTTGTTGATAAGTTTTTCGTGTGGTAGCATAAGTTGATTTGCTTTTATAGTAGATATCAATTATAACCCTCTTATATTTTCATGTCTTAGCATTCTGCTATGCACTTGCTATTTTCAGTTTGAAAAACAATATGTGTTTTTATGTTCAAATGCTTGCAAACGTGATCCTGAGCAGTTGAATATATCTCCCTCTCCCAGTATTTTCCAGTTTTACACTTTACTATATACTTAATATAAATGGTTTTCATTTTTTGTTGGCAGGCAAACTGAGTTATTTATGGAGAATCTGGGTATGGTAGATTTTGTGAGGTAGTTCACGTATAGTTTTGTAGCCAGGTGATTGCTTTGCTCCATGTAATTATTTAAGCACCGTTGATCATTTTATTCTTCTTTGGCACACATGTTATTAGGTCATTTTCATATATTTTCTAGACAGTAAGTGCCAAGGTTAGTTCATATCTGTATAACATCCACTTGTTTTCGTTTGTGTTGAAAGAAACATAAAGGACGAAGAACACTATTATATATCTTCCAATGGAAGAGATCTATTTGCATATCATTTTTTTTATCAATGTCGTATTCAACATCGGTATGGCGCCCCTGCTCTTTAGATTGTGTTGCACGCTTCATATTAAGAAAATATTATGCGCTTATCTTCTGATATACTAAAATTAATTCAACCTACTCTTCGGGATTTGCCTCATCTCTTTTTGTTTGTGAAAGATCAAGATTTCTCTGCCCATGAGGTCTCCAAATATGGTAACCCAAGTGGATTTTTTTTATTTCTCATTTAGATGAGTCTTTCGGGTAATATCAGCATTTAATTCTGCTCCACTAAAGCCTAACTCTCACCGATATGACTGACACTTGGTCTGATCCTTGAGCCCACCGACAGATGCGCCATGACACAACGCTAGGACGGCGGCACGGTAGAGCGCACATATACATCTTCTGAGGTGGAATCGCCATGTTGTCGGTGACATCAACTGGGAGCGGGCGAAAAGATTGCATGTGTTCTGGATAGCAAGATATATGTAGCTCTTTCTATATCTTTTAGCCTCTTTTTTGCATATCTACATATTCTCTTTTATTTATATATATTAATGTGGCACACTATTTTCCTATTTCTTACCTTTCAGAGGTGCGCCAAAGATGACCTACAGGAGGGGATTAGATGTGTTTGCACTTGATGTTAATAAGGAACCAACTACGGAACCAACTTCAGAAACTAGAAATAAGGTGTACCAGGAAGTGTTTGATAATCCCATCTCTAAACGGTTTATATGTAGCTACTTTTATATCGCGCTCTCTATTGTGCATTTCTTTTTCATACAGTACGAGTTCAGGCGACTAATAACTTTTGTCTTCCTCAGGGCTTACTTCGTGTGTGGGCAAGAAAAGTTTCATGTTCTTTCATGAAATGTGCGCTGGTGTTCAAATGTTTGTGCTGGTGTTCAGATGCAAGCTTGATAATCTAAAAGCAATGTGCATGTAAGTATTTTTTTGCATGGCTTTCTCTATTGCACGCCTTTAACCAATGTATATATCGTGCAATCAGATGGCTAATACGGTTCATTATTATTTTTCCTCAGGGCTTACTTTGACCATTACTTCTATTGTTTGTGGTCACACATTCTATTTGTAGAAGTGTTGTTGTGCTGACTGTGTAAATTGTGTTGTGATGCTTTTAATGTATGTTCCTATCCAAGACGTATATGGGTTTGGTTTAGTTATATTATTGCTACCTGTTCACTTAGTGATGAGCTATGGTCACTGTGTGTTTAGTTTCTACTTTGTGTTTTCAGTTTCAGCTTATTCATATGAGTAAAAAGAACAACATTCAATGTATAAGCCAAACCGAACCTAAAGTTCAGAAACACCATACTATGTTTCTTTAACTCACGAAGAAGAACTTAGAGCTCATTTATGCAGCCAGGTAGCATATGTACAAGAAAATTTGATTTTAGCAACTCAATGAAGCATAACATATTGTTTGATAGTTTGATTTGTCTCCCATGGTTATCAATGTATGTCTTGGGCCGACCTGATTAAACTGGTACATTGTGCAGCCTGTTTGCACATAAATATCAAGCCCATTCTTAAATCTTCTCGGTGGACTGCATTTTTTATGTATCCTTAGATTCGCTTTCCTACTTACCCTTGTGTTATAATTTTTTTTTGAAAATTTCACTGATCTATTGATAATCATTAACAGTAGTACAAAGAGTACCGTCTTATAGTTTGACACATATGGAGTACGCCAACCCTTGTGTTCATCGGCTAGCACAATTTGTGTTTTCCAATAAATATATCAACCACTACTTTTATAACATGGGCATTGGCTAACATTAAAAACTACTCAAATTCATGTCAACGTCAAATCTTGATCTATATAGAAATGAGGCAACGCCACGGGCAATTACTATTGAACTCCCTCTAAATTTAACATCCCTCATAGCGTCTAAAAAAATCATTCATATGAGTTTCTAAACTTGTTTCTCATATCCAAACTAGCGGTTGGATCATATCTCTCAGACTCAACTCAGTGTCTCTAATTAAGTAATCATGCTATTTAGCTCCTTTGTTATTCTCATTCTCAGACCTTCTTTATTTTCATTTTTGTAGGTTTTGGTGTCAAGTTACGCCATGTGCAGCACATAACACTTATGTTCTAGCATCATGAGCGAGATCACACCTTATTCTTGCTAGCTTATGTTAATTGAATTAGAGGTTAAAGCATCATCATAAAGAACATCATTTTATTGTTTTATGGTGGATGTAAAGCTGTGTTTTGAAAAAACAGATAAGCTGAAGCTAGGTGGTTCCAGTGAAAATATTCTATGCAATATATAGACAAATTCAGCCTCACAGCAAAGTAATAACGTCCTTGATTTTAGAGATCGATTTTTCCCATAGGGTGTTGCGCAATATCCATATTGCAATTGAGTTCTTTGGTCCATGGCCATGATTTTTTCCCCGTTACCCATCTTGGATGCATTTATTTATCCTTTTTTTATCTTGCTCGGTATTACTAAGTGAACAATGCTAATTTCTTATTTTCTATTGTATGTTCATATACATGGAAATCATATGGCATGGTCTCCGTGGTTACATTGCATTCTTGCCCATTAGTAATTTGAGAGCAAGCCTTCAATTTTTACCGCTTTTTTATCATCTCAAGAGATGTTTATGCTCCATCATTGGACTATCAGAACTGATCACACTATTATTGTTTTCAGTAGACCATTCTTTTCAAAATTCTATAGTGCAACTATATGTTTGGTATTACTATGAGTAAATATAGCAATTATTGTTCATAATTTTAAGATATTGTGCCGTGACTTCATTAGGCGGTCATCTATTTGGCAAATTCCTATGAATATCACAGTACATGAATGTATCAATAGATTAATTCCCTCGATTACATTAGCAAGTATTAAATATGATTTATTATTGACATAATCAAACATTTTATGGAAACATAGTTTCTCAGATCTACAGATCTGTCCATTGCCTCGAGGCACTCTCTTCAGCTCTTCTTTGAGGAACTTTTTGATGGGCTACTGAAAGGATACGGATGTCTCCTAGAGGGGGGGGTGAATAGGTGATTTAAAATTTTCCTAGAGAGGCTCAACAAAGGCGGAATAAAACTAGTGTTTACTTTGTTAAGCACAACCTAGAACAACTAAGGTTCACCTATGTGCACCAACAACTTATGTTAAGCAATACAAGCAACAAAGAGATAGCAAGATATAGATTACTTCAAGCACGAAGGCTATCACAATGTAAAGTGCATAAGTAAAGAGCTCGGATATAGAGATCACCGAGGCACGCGGGGACACCGATATTTTACCGAGTTCCTCCTAACATGGAGTACGTCTCGTTTGGAGAGGGGGTGGTATCAAACCACCAACGCCACAAAAGGCCTCCTTTATTCTCCGGTGAATCTCACCCCAACGGGATCGATCCACGCTTCCACTATCGGTGCACTTGTTAGTGGCAACCGGAACCTCTCACAAGGTTGGGGCACTTCTCCACAACTTAATTGGAGGCTCCCAACAAATGCCACAAAAGGCCACAATGCCACCAAGACCACAAACCGTCTAGGGTTCCAAGAACCCAAGAGGGACAAGCTCCAATGAGCAACTCAAACCAAATCCTCCGACGAGAACTCAAACCGATACACCAAATGCAAATGGCAAGAACACCACAAAGATGTTCAAATCCCTCACTCTCAAGTTCCAACAAAGCTACTAAAGCTATTGGGGGAACAAGATATGAGGAATCAAAGAGAGACACAAAATCCCCCAAAATCTAGATCCCCAAAGATACACTCACAAAGAGATGTTTTGGTTTGGTCAAAACGTAGATCAAGATCACCTCCAACAATCCCTCAAATATATGCAAGAATCAATGGAGGGGTGTGTAGAAATCAAGCTTAAAGAGTAAAGAAAATGGGGGCAAAGCTTGGACAAGAAAAGGAGGAAGAAGTAACCCTAAAAGACAAGGGGGCAAATCTATTTAAAGAGAGGGGCCAAATCTGCCCGTTGGGGCATTTTTCCTGGACGGACCAGTACTACCGGTTTTAACCGGTAGTACCGCCCGCGCCAGGAAAAAAAAGGAAGCAGCAGCAAGTGGTGGCGGCGCACGCGGGACATGGCGAGGAAGAGGGACCCAGCTGGCAGCAGTGCGGGAGCAGAGCAGCAACGCGGCAGCCAACAACGCAAGTGAGCAGCGTGGCGCAGCAGCAGAGCAGCGGTGGGGCCAAGCAGCATGCGCGGCAGCAGCAGCAATCGCGAGCGGCGAAGCGCACGCTGACGCCCAGCGGCGGCCAGCAGCGATGGCGTGGCGCGCACGCGAGCGGCGTGGAACAGCTTGGCCAGCGAAGCGCTGAACAGCCGGGCGCAAGCAAGCGGCGATGAGCAGCGAAGCGGCGCGTCTGGCACGAGTCAACGCGGCAGCGGCGGTTGCAGACACGAAAAACAAGTCGAGCTAAATCTGGATCTGGATCTAAAACTGGAGAAATAAACTGGGGAAAAGTTTCTGGGCCGACCGGTACTACCGGCCCACCCGGGCGGTACTACCGGGCCGGCCGGTAGTACCGGATCTGGGTACCTAGCAAGACAGAACAACGGGCGTTTCAGCCGGCGGTAATCAAGCCGTCTGGGCGTACTACCGCCCGTAAAACAGATAGACAGGCAAATATTCAAACTGCAATAACTTTTGACTGGAAGCTCCGATTGACCTGATTCAAATTGCGTTGGATAGAGGACGACAAGGGCTTCCCAATAACAAGTGGAAATATTGATTATCATCAAGTGAGAAAGTATCAAGTAGAATAATGTGATATACCTCACTTGGTGAGAAACCGAAAAGCCGCATAAACCAAAATCACAACAAGATATATATGGGAGATCCGATTTTGATGAACAAGAGATTGTTATGGAGATTACCACAAGCTCTATATCCTCACATGGATAAGACCAAATAACAACCAAATACGATGATGCAAGTATGCAAAGGTTTGAGCTCTCTCCGAATGATGTGACCGAATTACTCATACGAGAGCCCCTCTTGATAGTACGATTATCTATCCTAAACTCGGTCTCCTACACACAACAAGAGACCGGCAAAAAGGAAAACCTATCAAGATTATACCTTTGACTTGAGAATTCCACTTGAGCTCGATGTAGACGATCTTGCCCTTCTCAAGATGGAACGCCTTTCTTAATTCCTCATCATCGACCTCGCATATTGAGCTTGCCCAACATATCTTGTTTGCATTTCATCGACCTTGAAGCCAACACATGCTCCAAGCGACGCCAATGGACAAATCCTACAAGTATAACTTAATCCACACATTAGCCCATAAAGATTGTCATTAATTACCAAAACCACACATGGGGGCCCAACATGTTCTTTCAATCTCCCCCATTTTCGTAATTGATGACAATCCCTTTAAGAGGGATTATATATGGAATATTAATGAATAAAACGGTAATACCAATATCAAATGATACAAGAGTATGTGATATTGGTACCACCACCATATATATAGCAAACTCCCCCACAATCTATGCATGTGTGATGAACTTGAATTTCATTGCATATATTGTCAATCATTATCATTGGTGGAGTTTCCTCTATATATACCACAAGCAAAGCAACAATAAAGATGGACGAGCATGAGAGGCAAATGCACAAGAACAAACTCAATGCATAAACCAACTTCCCTTAAACCCTCTAAAACTTCTCCCCCATTGGCATCGATTGCCGAAATGGGTGACAAGTTCTAGAAGGCAAATATAGTAATAATTCCTCCACAGGTGTGACTTCGCACATATCCAATGATGAATACTTGGGAGGGAGTAAAAATATATCGAGGATCCGAAAATTGCTAAAGGAATAAAATAAAACGACGCATCACAAATGATGCAAGCAATCACAAGATCCGACAAACCAATTTGAAAACAACAAATGAGTCCAAATGGAAACAACAAGATGTTATAATATGAGCAAAATAGTGTTTTAAATAACAAATAGAGAAGCTCCCCAAGATTAGTGCACAATTTAGAATCGTTGTATTTCAATACAAAAATGCACAAATATGGAATCCTCACTTCTCCATAAACATTTAAGGCACAATAAATGAGAAATAAGACAAATGAGCATTATTAAATAAATTAGATGAGCTCCCCAAAGATAATGCACCAATTGTGATAATTAGATTTGGGAACAAGGTGCATAATCATGGAATCCTCACTCATCCAAGTTCATTTAATAATACAAGGCATGAGAGAACAAATATGAGTGCCCAAAGATGCAACCAAGAGGAACAAGCACTCATAGGTAATTAAATTTGGAAGCCACCGAAGAATCAAAAGAAATAGAAAGGTGGTCTCCAAAGATTAAAAAATCGACTAAAATTATCTCCTCATATGTGTATATGTATCTAATTGTAAAACATCACAAAGACATATGCCAAATAAGAAATATGCACACATAAAGAAGATTATACAAGAAAGTACATGAAAGGCAAAAAATGAAGTCATAACATATATCAATAAGATTTTTGCTTTAAAGCATGGCCAAAGGCTCACATATATCTTATTGTACATTAATGAGCTTCAAACATCGACACACTACATATATTACAACTATCACCAAGGGAAAAGGAGAAAGTTGGAATATATGGAGAAAGGCAACAAGTATCATAAGATAAAATAGACTAGCAAAAATCTCACTATTGCATATGAGAGAAGTTGATGAAATGATAGGCAATAAAATTGCTAGATTGACATGTTTGGGATTGGAGGATCATATGCATGATTTTTTATAGTCCCAACTATATGTACTCATCTCAACTTATACACATTTACAGTAGAGAGTTCTATTAAAACCATGGCTAGAACTACAACAATTACAAACACATGAATTCATGCTAGAAGGCAACCGACAAACGGTTGGAATCAAGATATGTGAGCATGAGAAAGAGATACTTGTTACCGAGATATAATTGGTAGGATGTAGAGGATATGAATTCGTTGGTCATCCTATAGCTTGTCTCAAATTTTCTTCTAAGCATCACTTCTTCAAAATTGAGAGACAAGCGTCCAATATATCTCCAATGTACCTAAAACACATTTAAGTACAAAATGGTCCCCAAACTTATTCGGTCCAAAGTAGTTAGTGCAACTACAATACATAGGAGATATTCCACATAAATATGTGCATATTGATATGAAATTGAATTTCATGCACAACTTAGCCGATTGGATTTAGTGGAGTTTCCCTTATATATTGGATCAAATAAAGCAAGCATGCCATAATATAGATATGTAGTAAATATGCATACACAAGGCTTTCAAGAACCAAAAATGAGATACAATTTGAACAAAAACACCAAGTAAACCGAGATGGAACACACAAGAGTGTGACAAGACAAGCGGTGTCCAAATTGTATCAAAAAACCAATTCAACACATGAAAGATCACAAGTTCAACAAATGAACTAGGCTAACGCCAAAAGAGCAAAAATAGATAAAAATAAAAATGCTCAAGGATTTATCTCATTCTAAAATGGTCAAATCAAGAAACAAGGAATGAGACAAAACCAACTCCCAAAAAGAGCAAGGTTCCAACAAGAAACCAATCTCCCCAAACTTAACATGATGGCACAAAATACCAAAACGAAAATATTGAGGTTCCAAGCACATAAGACCCGATATGGATCAAACAAATAAGCATAAATATGAGTGTTTTAAATAATATAGGAAAGCTCCCCCATGGATATTGCATTATATAGGATTTTACTTTTGAATGTAAAATGCACACAAACGAGATCATCACTACTAACTACATTAAATAAAAACACAAGAGGATACCAAATAAAAAATAGAAGGAACCAAAATTAGCAAGGAACACATGGGAGCACACAAAACATTTACTTGGCCAAAGATAGGACAATATTAAGCAAAGGCCAAAGTGAATATGATCAATAAATTCTACCATAAATTGGGTACTCGTTGTCCAAGGAAAAAAAGGAAGCAGCAGCAAGTGGTGGCGGCGCTGGCATGTATGGGAGAGGGACCCGGTGGCAACAATTGGCAGAGCTGCAGCCAGCAGCGCAAGTGAGAAGCGTGGCGCAGCAGTAGAGCAGCGGTGGGGCCAAACAGCATGCACGGCAGCAGCAGCAGCAATCGCAAGTGGTAGTGCGCAACGCGAAAGCGCACGCGAAGCGATGAAGGAGAAACGGCAGCGGTCGGTCTTGAGCAAGCAGCGCTAGCCGCATGCAGCTTGGCGCAGGCGATGAACGCGATGCCGGCGTCGCGCATGAATCAACGCGCAGCGGTGGTTGCAGACGTGAAAAACTAGTCGAGCTAAATCTGGATCTAGATCTAAAACTGGACAAATAAACTGGGGAAAAATTTCTGGGCCGACAGGTACTACCGACCCACCCGGGCGGTACTACCGGGCCGGCCGGTAGTACCGGATCTGGGTACCTAGCGAGACAGAACGAAAATGGGCCGTTTTCAGGCCCGGGCGGTAGTACCGGCCCGTCTGGGCGGTACTACCGCTCGGCCCAGAAAACAGATATACATGCAAATATTCAAACTGCAATAACTTTTGGCTGGAAGCTCCGATTGAGCCGATTCAAATTGCGTTGGATAGAGGACGACAAGGGCTTCCCAATAACAAGTGGAAATATTGATTATCACCAAGTGAGAAAGTATCAAGTAGAATAATGTGATATACCTCACTTGGTGAGAAACCGAAAAGACGCATAAACGAAAATCACAACAAGATATATATGGGAGATCCGATTTTGATGAACAAGAGCTTGTTATGGAGATTACCACAAGCTCTATATCCTCACATGGATAAGACCAAATAACAACCAAATACGATGATGCAAGTATGCAAAGGTTTGAGCTCTCTCCGAATGATGTGACCGAATTACTCATACGAGAGCCCCTCTTGATAGTACGGTTATCTATCCTAAACCCGGTATCCTACACACAATAAGAGACCGGCAAAAGGGGAAACCTATCAAGATTATACCTTTTACTTCAGCATTCCACTTGAGATCGATGTAGACGATCTTGCCCTTCTCAAGATGGAACGCCTTTCTTAATTCCTCATCATCGACCTCGCATATTGAGCTTGCCCAACATATCTTCTTTGCATTTCATCGACCTTGAAGCCAACACATGCTCCAAGCGATGTCAATGGACAAATCCTACAAGTATAACTTAATCCACACATTAGTCCATAAATATTGTCATTAATTACCAAAACCACACATGGGGGCCCAACATGTTCTTTCACAAGGGGCGCTCGAAGATTACCAGTATTTCTCGTTGGAGTTGGGTGGAAGCACTGATGTTTGCGGGCACGGACGGGGACGGCGACCTGGGTCACGAGAAAGAAAACGAAAGGCATCAGGGGATGCGCCAGAACATGCTGGTCACGCTCGTTTGAAGAAGAGGCAGAGGGGCGGTCGAGTCTCACCGAATCAGTCGCCGGAGGTCGTTGGTACCGCGGCGGTTTGAGCTCGAATGCGCGCAGCCTGGTGGCGGAGTGAGAGAGGAAAGTGGGGGGAAATGACCGCGGTGGAGAGGTGATTAAGTAGCCAGGAGCGGAGCAAGAATTACGCACACAATCAACACAATCAATCGATTTAAAACGCGACAGTGAAGGAGGAAACGACCGGCGACGACGTGTTCATCGTGCGGGTTCTGGGGAGGACGATGACGACGTGGCGATGGGGCCACTGGTCAGTCTCTGGTGGGTTGGTTCGGCGCGGGTGAGAGAGAGGGGGGAGGGACATGGCCCGGGTGGGATATTTTGGCTACTAGGCCGAAAGGGTGGCGCCGGCCCATTTCTTATTCTATAACCTTTTTCCATTTCTATTTTGATTTTCAGGAACCAAATTCAAATGAGTTTCAAATAAATTTGAATTCAAACCATTTCTGGATTTTTGTAAAGTGAATTTAGTACACAATTAGCTGCAGAACAATATTGTACACTTGAAAATAATTTGGCACATTGGAATTTTTAAAATATACAATGTCTTTATCAATTGCTTAGTAAGGACATAAAAATGGTTTTAAATTGTTCTTTGTTTTGAATTCTTTGTCCAAGCTTTGGAAAACATCAATAAACCATAGGATCAATTATCTTCGGTTTAAAACATAATAATCTCATATTAGAGAGTAACGTTGGGCCAATGCCTTGCATACATAAAATAATAGACACTCAAATGTTTCTGTTTTGAAATGACTTTGAAAATGATCCTAAAATGATTATGAATGCTTGGATGATATGCAAACTTTGAAATCATGATTTTAGGGATGTTACAGTTTATTGGGAGTTGGAAGCATGACTAGAGCTTACTCATACAAGTGGAGGCTAGCAAAAGTCTGGGAGCAACCAACTAAGAGAGCAATACTGGCCATAATCATGCAGAGCGACAAAACATTACTAATCAAAGCATAAAGTGGTACTACAAGTCAAGGACTAAATTATCATAGATTCTATGGTGACTTGTTCATAGTCATAACATGGTGTGAGCATGTGCAAAGTCAACCCAAACAAAACATCAAAGGAGAAAACCACAATACTATGCTTTTGTATGCTAAAACAAAAACATAATTTCTTCAAGGCACACTAAGCAATCCCAATTGTTTGAAACAAGACCTGCTACAACAATAATTACTAAGCATAAGGTCAAAACAACACCTAGCATGTCATGCTAAAGTCTAAGTCACAGTCAATGCAAGCTCCTCTTGCACTTCCAAGCAAGAACTTTCTACTCCTTTCCAACACCAATCGACTTATTTGAAACAACACAGCGAGAACGGGGGTCCAAACTACTTTATTCAAGCAAACTAAAAAAAACTAAGCAAAGCAAACGAAAACTAAGACGCTCCAAGAACAACACAACAGTGCATGAAAGAATAAAAACGAAGTGTCTATACAGACCTGAGCTTTTTATTGATGAAGAAGGGGATGCCTTGGGCATCCCCAAGCTTTGACGCTTGTACCTCTTGGATATTTCTTAGGGTGACACCATGGTGGCATCCCCAAGATTGAGATTTTGTCCATTCTTCATCTCATTACATCATTCTCTCTCTACACCTGAAATTTTTCCATCATACAAAACTTCACACAATCTTCATTAGCAACATTAGTGTATTCAAAAGATAATAGACCTTTGGGTTTAGCTTTGGAACAGAAAAAATTCACTAAAAACACAAGCTACTGAAGCAACTTCCTTTAAAAATATCAATTCCCCAAAAGAGAACTCAAAAAGAAATCGATAGGAAGAAAATGGAAATAATGGCAGAAATCTGTCAAAACAGACCAGCAGGTAGAAACCAATTTTTTCTAAAATCTTATGTTGCTCAAATAAAAAATTGTTGATCTAAAGAAAGTTATCTAACATACTGGGGGATTGATACATAAAATATCAGCCCAATCCTACTTATAGAGACTCCTCACGAATGTTTATGGTGGAGGACATAAATCTGTTTCAGGACAGCAGCTCCCCAAATCATACTTCCCTCTCATTAGAGGTTATTCTTGCCACAAAAAGCAAACAAAAAGGATAATGAGAGGTCATTACTGAAGTAATAACTTCCAAGACTCAAGGAAACTCTTTGGTTATCTCCCAACAAGTACGTTTCTTTTACGCCTTTAAGTTAGGCATGATAGTTTGAGAAGATGCCCACATAATAACTATGAATTGAAATAAAAGAGAGCATCAATAAGAAAATTCAGAACACATTTAAGTCTAACCCACTTTCTATGCATAGGAATCTTGTAAAGAAACAAGTCATGGAAGCACAAAGCAATAAGCATAGGAGATCAAAATAAGTGCAACTTCAAGTTTTTAAACAAAGAGGGGAAACTTAATATTATTGAGATACATAAGAGCATGTTTACCTCTCTCATAATAGCTTTCAGTAGCATCATGAATTAACTCAACAATATAACTATCATATAAAGCATGCTTTTCATGATCTACAAACACATAATTTTTATCAATCTCAAAAATAGAGGGATTAAAACCTTCAAACCCACTTTTAGCAATTTTATAATAAGGTACCTGATCATTCAACATAGGACCATCATCTAGAGGTTTATCATAAATATTTTCAAAGAAAAACTCTTTAGTATCATGCATTTGGAAGTTAGGCACAAATATAGGATTGTCATAGATAATAGGAGCATAACTATTATCACAAGTTTTACCCATAATAGATATTTCAAAAGAATCCATAGGAACATAACATTCATCCTCCTTTGGTAAACATGGGGGACAATCAAATAATGTAAGAGGTAAAGAGTTACTCTCATTAGAAGGTAGACATGGGTAGATCCATTCTTCCTCCTCTTGACCATCACTCTCCTCCTCTTTTTCATCTAATGAGCTTTCAGTTTCAACAATTTCTTCTTCCATAGGCTCCTGCAAGGCATTAGTCTTTTCCATTTGTGGAAAGAACCTATTAAAATATTCAAGAATATAGCCATTTTCTTCCTTGTAATTATCAAAGCAAAATTTAAGTATCTCAAAAACCTCATACTCATAAGGTGCATCATCCGTATTTTCAAGGAAACTGGCAAGTTCAAATGCACCCTTGAAGGCAATAAATTCTTCAATTTGTTCCACATCATAAAATTCATAATTTCCTTTAACATAAAAAGATATGGTAACATTATCATTATACTCACATTGAAAAGGCAGGTGTTTATACCTCCTACAGCAACACGATTTATCAAAGCAATAAGTAACATTATAAGTAGAGCACACCTCTCTAGCAATATTATTCAATTTATTAATTTGTTCCCATAAGTGTTTCCCTATTTGTGACAAACGATGCTCCCTATAATAATACTTTTATTCTTCCGTGTAACACCCCAGCATTAGAGCTTAGAAATAAGCTGAACTTAGATGTGTGCATTGCATTCATGAATCAGAAAATCCGGAGAATTTTCGCGTAAAACTAAAGAAGCTATAGAGGGATTGATATCTCTGTTGTTCTGATGGAAACATCAGGGCAGGTGCGATGGATATCGACATGACCCCTATTGAATCTTTGTGTTTCGAGGGGAAAATAATTTAAACATATTTTTGAATTTCTTATTTGAATTCAAATGAATTTATAAAATTCACAAATTGAAATTTGAAATATTTAACAAATTGTTGGATTTGAAACAAAAACGAAATTGTGTTATGGATAATTATAGCATTCCATAATTGATATTCAAATACGAATAAACAAGATATACTTTATAACAAATCATAAATTAATTCTTATTTATATATAAGATGTAAATATTTACTTGAATCAAATTACAAAAAGAAGGAAATTTAACTTTATTATAATATAAAAAATTACATTGTCTTTACAATTGACTAATAAGAGAGAAAGTTTTAACTTTCTGAATACAGTACCATGTTACAAGTTAATTTACAAAGTTCTACTTTCAATAAAAGAAAGTTACATAATAATAAAAGAAACCCTAACTTATACCCTGTATATAATATTTCATCTTCCTTTCTTCTGATTGTACTTCTTCTTCTTCTTCTTCTTCTTCTCATTTCCTGCAAACACAACAAAAAGAAAATAAAACAGAACAAAAATAAAATAAAAGGATGTTAATTGGTTAGAATTTTACTCTCAGACATGGCCTAGTGATGATAGTGCCTAATTCATCATAGAGTATTAATCAAGGGGCCATGTTAAGAATCTGTTCTTATCAGGAAATTTTGCCTCAGTACAACCTCATTGGCGGTGAATTATGGGGAAAGTTTCACCAAAGTGGTAGAAGTAAAAAAGAGGAGTATCAAGATATTTGGTATTGTACTCATCCAGAACAGTGCAAGCAGCACACACATACACATGCAAATTGGTGTGCTGTCAACATAGGAGGGGATGTGAGAGGGAGTATTAAACACATCCGTTGCAACAAAGACCCTTTCTACTACACAAAGCCAGTACCACTTTGTCTTCATTCCCAATCTTAGTCCACAGCTATATCTCTTCACCTCAAGAACACACAATAAATAGCACCAGCACTCGTTAGAGTTCCAGCATATCAAACCACAACTCACCAACACAATCCCTCAAGAAACCATCCAAAATGGTCACCTAATGGATGGAGTTGAATTGCTGGAAGGCAAGAGCAGCAGCACCAGGAGGTGCAGGCTAAGATCAAGGGCAGCAGCAACACCAAGAGGTGCAGGACAGTGCCAAAGTAGACAAGATCAAGCATCCTGATATGAATCTAGATGATCAAGAAGCAATAGTAATAAGCCAAGATCTTCAGCAGGCCATAGATCATTTCCCAACAGCATGTAACAAGAAAAATCATTAGCTTTGCCCACTAGATCATACAACATCTGTCCTTATATCTTGCATACATATCTAGGGATTCAAAGAAAATAATACACCTCAACCAATTCCATCTACCCTTCCACTAGATCTTTATCTAGGAGGATTGGATGGAGAGATTTGAAGGGTTTCGCGGCATAGTAAATCAAAATTTTCTACGGAGCGAACAGAGGGAAAGCCAAGATCTAATCTAGGAGATGCAAACAACGAGAGAGATTGGATTAGATCTTCATACCCTTGAAGATTCGCACAGCGGAATGTTCGTCGGAACGTGGGTGATGTAGTCGTACTCGCTTCTCCTCCTCGTGATCCGATCCGATCTAGCACCACAAGTGGCGGTGCCTCCGTGAGATGCACACGTGCAGCACCTCGACGTCTCCTCCTTCCTCGGACCAGCGAGTATGGTGGAGAGATAGATTGGATCTACAACACGATGGCGTGGTGTATATGGTGGAGAATTTCTGCTGCAGGGCTTCGCCTACAAACAGTCGGGAGGGAGAGAGGAAGGTAGCAAGGCTGCTAGGGCTTGGAGGAAGGTGTGTGTAGGGGGGAGGGGCGCACCACCCCTCTATATATAGAGGGGGGGCGGCCAGCCCTTGCCCCTCCTCCAAGCCTATCTCTAGTTTAAACAATTTAAACTCTCCCTTATCTAGAAATCCTATCTCTAGTTTAAACGATTTAAACTCTCCCTTATCTAGAAATTCTATCCCGAGATTTAAACGAGTCAAATCTCTCTAGAATCGGCTGGGCCCTATGGGGCCTTGTGCCCCTGGCCCAATGCGCCAGACACTCCCTCATAGGCCCATGCCCCTCCCGGAAGGTGGGGCCACGTTGGTCCCTTCTCGGAAGGTTCTAGAAGCTTGGTACAATACCAATTAACCGGAACAATTCCGAACTCCAAAACTGCACTGCCTTATATGAATCTTATTCTCCGGACCATTCCGGAACCTCTCGTGATATCCCGGATCCCATCCGAGACTCCAAACAAAAATTCATAAACCAATTATCCAATCTATCCTAGCGTCAAGACACGTTAAGTGTGTGACCCTGCGGGTTCGAGAATATGCGGACATGATCTTATATCAATAATCAACAGCGGGGTCTGGGCACCCATATTGACTCCCACACATTCATCGATGATCATATCGGATGAACCACGATGCCAGGATTCAATCAATCCCATATATATTCCCTTCGTCTCGCGATATTTTACTTGCTCGAGATTCGATCGTCGGTATCGTCATACCTAGTTCAATCTCGTTCACAGCAAGTACTTTACTCGTTCCGTAATCCGATATCACTTTGTGATTAACTCCTTAACCACATGCTTGCAAGCGGTGTTGATATCGATTACCGAGTGGGCCCGAAGTATATCTCTCCGACTTAGGAGGGACAAATTCCATCTCGATACATACAACCCAACAGATACTTTCCGATCACCTGAGAGACACCTTTATGATCACCCTCTCATAGGATGACGTTTGATGACCTCAAATCTTTCTTCCAATACCAGGGAGTTGCATTATCTCATGGTCTAAGGAATACAATATTTGACATAGGAAAAGCTTCGCAAAGACGAACACGATGACACGATCTAATTGCTCTGCTTTGTTTGGGTCTATCCACCATATCATTCTCCCAATGATATGATCTCATTATCAATTGACAACTCATGTCTATGGTTAGGAAACCTTAACCATCATTGATCAATGAGCTAGTCCATAGAGGCGTACTAGGGACACGGTGTTGTTCACAAACCACACAAGTATTAAAGTTTCCGCTTAATACAATTCTAGCATGGAATATAAACTTTATCATGAACAAGAATTATAATAATAACATCTTTATTATTGCCTCTAGGGCATAATTCCAGATCTCCCACTTGCACTAGAGTCAATAATCTAGTTTACATTTGGCAACAATCTCACACCCATGGCAATCGAGGTGTTGATCATGTTTTACGTGGAAGAGGTTTAGTCAATGGATCCGCGACATTCGAGATCCGTATGTACTTTGCTAATCTTGGATCTCCATCCGCTATATAATCTCGGATTATATGAAACTTGCAGTTGATATGCTTGGTCTTTGGATGATATCTTGGTTCCTTAGCGAGTGCTATGGCACGATGTTTGTCACACAATATCTCCGTGGGTCCAATGCACTTGGAACCACGCCAAGCTCGATGATGAAGTTTCGATCCAAACTCCTTCACTTGACGCTGCGGCAGCCATGTATTCCGCTTCTCGTAGATCCCGCGATCACGCTTTGCTTGCAGCTTCTCCACTCACAGCTCCTCCATTCAAAATATAAACGTATCACGCCTGAGATTTAGAATCATCCTTGTCGGTGTCGAAACTAGCATCGACGTAACCTTTACGACAATTGTTCATCACCCCATAGACTAAGAACATTTCTTTAGTTCTATTTAGGTACTTTAGGATGTTCTTCACGGCTGTCCAATGTTCCACTCTGGATCACTTTGATATCTGCCGTCAAACTAAGAGCATTGAACACATCCGGTCTAGTACACGGCATGGCATACATGATGGAACCTATGGCCGAGGCATAAGGCACTTTGCTCATAGCTTCCCTATCATTTACCGTAGGCTGGACCGAGCCTTGCTCAATATCTTACGACAACATAGGCCTGAACCTTTCTTTGCCTTATCCATTCTGAACCTTTTCAGAACTTTGTCTAGGTATGTACTTTGGCTTAAAGCTATCAGGCGTCTTTGTCTATCTCTATAGATTTTGATGCCCAATATATAAGCAGCTTCACCTAGGTCTTTCATTGAAAAACACTTGTTCAAATAACTCTTCACATTGTTAAGCATGTTGATGTCATTTCCGATAATCAATATGTCATCCACATATAGTACCAGAAACGTCACCGAGCTCCCACTCACTTTCTTGTAGATACAAGATTCGTAGCAATTTGGAACAAATCCAAAGCTCTTGATTACTTGATCAAAACGAAGGTTCCAACTCCGAGATGCTTGCTTTAGTCCATAAATGGAACGCTGAAGTTTGCATACTTTATCAGCATCCTTAGGATCGACAAAACCTTCGGGTTGCATCATATACAACTCTTCATCAATGTTGCCATTGAGGAGCAGATCTTGACATCCATCGCCATATTTCATAATCATGAAGCGCAATTGCTAATAAAATCCGAATGGACTTAAACATCGCTACGGAGAGAAAGTCTCATCGTAGTCAACACCTTGAACTTGTCGAAAACCTTTGCGACAAGCCGTGCTTTATAGACGGTAACATTACCATCCGCGTCCGTTTTCTTCTTGAAAATCCATTTGCACTCAACGGCCTTTCGGTCGCTAGGAGGATCCACCAAAGTCCATACTTGGTTTTCGCTCATGGATCCCAATTCGGATTTCATGGCTTCCAGCCATTTCTCAGAGTCTGGGCTCATCATCGCTTCCTCATAGTTCGTGGGTTCACTCTTCTACCAACAAGACGGTCAAGGAGTTGCCGTACCACTCAGGAGGGGCACGCGACCTTGTCGACCTGCGACGTTCAGTAGAAGCATCATCCGAAGCTGCATGATCCTTGTCATTAGCTTCCTCTATTGTTGGTGCAGGCGGCACTGTAACAATTTCAAGTGTTGCGCTACTCTCCAATTCAAGAAAAGGTTCAATAACCTCGTCAAGCTCTACTTTCCTCCCACTCACTTCTTTCGAGAGAAACTCCTTCTCAAGAAAGGAACCGTTCTTCGACAAACACTTTGCCTTGGTTCGTGATAGAAGGTATACCCAATAGTTTCCTTAGGGTATCCTATGAAGACGCATTTCTCCGCTTTGGGTTCGAGCTTGTCCGCATCAACTTCTTGACGAAGCTTCGCATCCCCAAACTTTAAAGCGACAACTTAGGTTTAGCACCAAACCACAGTTCATACGGTGTCGTCTCAACGGATTTAGATGGAGCCCTATTTAAAGTGAATGCAGGTTTCTAATGCATAACCCAAAATGATAACGCAAATCAAGAAGAGACATCATCGATCGGACCATATCTAATAGGGTTCGATTCCTGCTCGAACACACCATTGCGCTGTGGTGTTCCGTATGGCGTGAGTTGTGAAACGATTCCACTTGCTTTAAGATGCGTGAGAAAATCATAACTCAAATATTCACCTCCACGATCGGATCGTAGAAACTTAATCTTTACATTACGATGGTTCTCCACTTCATTCTGAAATTCCTTGAACTTTTCAAATGTTTCAGATTTATGTTTCATCAAATAGATATACCCATATCTACTTAAGTCATCGGTAAAGTGAGGAAATAGCGATATCCACCTCAATGAAACACTCATCGGTCCGCATACATCGGTATATATGATTTCCAACAAGTCCGTTGCTCGCTCCATCATACCGGAGAACGGGGTTTTGATCATCTTGCCCATGAGGCATGGTTCGCATGTGTCAAATGATTCAAAATCAAGAGACTCCAAAAGTCCATCAGAATGGAGTTTCTTCATGCGCTTTACACCAATATGTAGGGGTTCGTAGCATGGAAAACAAAAATTTTCTATCGCATACAAACAAACCAGCCAAGATCTATCTACTAGATTGTAGCAACGAGTCGATGGTATAACTTACCCTCGAAGATTCCAAAGCGTTTAACGAGAGCAGATTCTCGTGGGTGATGTAGTCGTACTCTTCCCGATCTCAAGATCGTGTAGACGATCCTTCCAGCGCCACGTTCGGCGGCGCTCCGTAGTCGGTCACACGTTCGATACTCGCGAAGACCTTCCTCTCCCTTGTTCCAGTGAGCGGAGGTTGTAGCACTCTCTCGCATGATTCGGCGACTGGCGTGGTCTAAGTAGAGGGAAATCATGAGGCTTCGCTTAAGCGGTGCAGTATGGTGGAGCTTATGAGAGAGGCTATTAGTGGTCTAGTAATTAGACACACCAATTAGAAGGCTCTAAACCAATTAGAAGGCTCTAAACCTGGCTAAAGCAATTAGAAGCTCTAAACCAAAACGGCTCTAAACCGGAGATCTAGAGTAGAAAGTTATGTGTCTATGGGAGGAGCCCTGCCCCTCCTTATATGGGAGGGGGTCCTTGGCGCGCCAGGGAGGGAGGGAGTCCCTCCCCAACTCGGACCAGGGCTTGGGCGCCGGCGTGGAGGAGGCCAACTCCTCCTCCAGTTGGTTCCAACTCCTCTTGCTTGTTTCCCAGTTTCTTGTTTTGGGTTTGACTTTCAAACTCGACATTTGACTTTTCTGTTTTAGGAGTCAATTTAATCCTTTATTTGGGACAGCAAGAACACTTAGTACATGATGCAATCATTCAATGAGCAATGACACATTCATGTACCCTTCCCCAGTCTTGGACAATCCGGAACCTTCTAGAACATTCCGATGAAAACACGGAATCATTCCCGAACTCAAAGCGGGACTTTCCTTATATGAATCTTATTCTCCGGACCATTCCGGATCACCTCGTGATATCCCGGATCCCATCCGAGACTCGAACAACATTCGGTCTCTTTCTCATAATACCATAACTACTCAAACAACGTCGAATCCTTAAGTGTGTCTCCCTACGGTTCGTGAATTATGCGGACATGATCGAGACACTTCTCGAACAATAACCAATAGAGGAATCTGGAAATTCATATGGCTCCCACATATTTCTCGATTACTTTGCGATCGAATGAACCACTTACATACGATACCAATTTCCCTTTGTCTCACGATATGTTACTTATCCGAGGTTATGATCGTCGGTATCTGCATACCTAGTTCAACCTCGTTCGATAAGTACTCTTTTCTCGTTCCGTGATATGTGATCCCTTGTGACCAAGTCACATGCTTGCAAGCTAATTGGATGACATTCCACCGAGAGGGCCCAGAGTATATCTATCCGTCATATGGATGGACAAATCCCACTCTTGATCCATGTGTTTCAACCAATACTTTCCGAACACTCAATGCCACCTTTATAGCCACCACATTACGGTGTGGTGTTTGATGACATCAAAGCATCCATCCGTAAAGGTGATATGCATGATCTCATGGTCGAAGGAATTAGGTCACTATGTATCAGAAAGCATATAGCAATTGAACTATTGAAATGACTTGATCTTTATGCTACGCTTATCTATAGGAGTATGTCCATCACATCATTCTCCTAATGATATGATCCTGTTGTTAATAACATCTCTATGTTCATGATCGAAACCATGATCATATATTAACCAACAAGCTAGTTTAACAAGAGGCTATACTAGGGACTCTTATTTTAGTTTACAAATCACACAAGTATTAATGTTTGGTTAATACAATTATAGCATGGTATGTAAACATTTATCATAAGTGTGAAGATATGATAATAACCACTTTATTATTGCCTCTTGGGCATATCTCCAACAGTCTCCCACTTGCACTAGAGTCAATAATCTAGTTTCAAACCTTTGTGTATATAACACCTATGGCTTTCCAGTGTTGTATGTACACGATTGCTAGTGGTCAACTGATCTCCGGATCTGACACTTCCAGGTCCGTGTGTAATTGCATGTCTTTGCGTCTCTACGCATCACTCATTCTCTAATGAGATGGCTTTGTATAAATTTGGCCTTTCGGTGTGACCTTTAGTTCTTTGGGGTTAAAACATGTTGATAATATTGTCGCACAATATATCTTCATAGTATTATCCCATGAACTACACCTAGTTTGATAACAAACTACTTGACACAAATGCCCTCTTTTGCTTGCTAAAATAGCAGTCATATACTTAGCCTTTTGTTGTAGTATCTGTCACAATGTCTTAACTTTGGAACTCATCCAAATCCATTATGGAACTTACTTTCCATTATATTGTGCCACCCTTAATTTAGATTGAGATAAACTTAATTTGCACTTTGTGACAAAACTAGTATCAATGTAGTACTTCTACAATGAACTAACCATCTATTTGTCACTTCTACAAACAATATATTCTTAGTTCTTCCAAAAGATCATAAGAATATCCTTACTATTGTCCAATGATCATCTTACAAATCATTCTGGTATATGCTCACAACATTTAGAGCATAGGACATATCTGGATTTGTACATATCACAGTATGATTGATATAAATACTCTTTGTGATTTCATACATCAAGTATCAATCTATACTTGATTATTTGTTTCACTTTATCAAATGTCAATACACTTGAATATATCATCAACATTGAACTCTTTCAATCCTTTCTGTGCGACAAGAAACTTTCTTGTAGTTTCTATATTGAACTCATTCAATATCTTGTCTATGTACTTCTGGCATAACCATATTAGCATCTATTGATGCTAAATATTTGGGTTTTGCCTAAGTCTTTCATCGGGATGAAATTCTTAATATGTGTTAATAAAAGATACATTATTTCCAATCAACAATATGTCTTCCACATAATGTATTAGAAACATGTCTTAGCGCTCCCACTTAATTTCTTGCAAATGCAAGCATCTTCATTGTCTCGATGAAATTAAAACTCTTTTAACAGTTTCATCATAGTGAAGATTCAACTCATATGCTTACTTTAACCATTGAAGTTCGCATATGCTTTTAGCATCCTTGAATTAACAAAACCCTATGGACCGTGTTATGCACATGTCCTAGGTAACGATTCTATTAGAAGAACTTGTTTTGTTTATTCTACTACCATATAACAAAATTATATGTAGTGGTTGCTACATTAATCCGTCTAGACTAAATATCACTATGAAAGATCAAATCTTGTCATAGTCAACCTTTGAACATTTTGTGAACTCTTTCCCAACATGTCGACTATTTCATAGATGTGAAACATCCATGTCTATTTCTTTATAGATCCAGACACAACTATAAGGTCTTACACCTTTCTCGAGGGTCGTTCAAGTTCAAAACTTGATTTTCTCGTGTATGGAACTATCACGGATTTTATGGCTTCAAGCCATTTTACGGAGTCAGGGCCCATCATCGCTTCTTTGCATGTAGTCGGTTCATTATTCTCAAATAATGATTCAACCCTCAAATCTTGGTATTTGATTGTTTACCCGACCTACTTGTTTCAATAGGAACTTAGATCTCCGTGATCACAACCTTTGAGGCACGTGAGCCATGAGCTTTGTTGCTGCCTCCGGAACACTTTTCGGCGTTGCGCAACTCTGCACATATAGCTAAGGGTCTTTTAACCTTATCAAAGTTCTATTGTCCTCCCACTTAACTTTTCACGAAAAATTCCTTCTCAAAGAAACTTGAGGTTCTAAGCGACAAACACTTTTGTCTCCGGTGTTATGGAGAAATACTTAACAAAGACAGATTCATCCGACTTTGGTTGCAAACATCTTTCTTATGCATAGCATACCAATGTTTAAGAAAGGACTACTTGGGTTTTATCCCAAACCATAACCTTATATGGTGTCATTTTCAACGGATTATGATGGAGCTCTTTTCAGTGGAAAAACAGTAATCTCTAAAGCTTTTAATCTTTAAAATATAATGGCAGTTTTATAAATTATACCTTTGATCTTACCATGTCAAACAAGGTTTAATTACATATCTCGAACGCTCCATACTCTTATGGCGTTTCGGGAAAATGCAAATCCATGGAACGATTCCTTAAATCTTAGGTATTATGCTAAACTCTGTAACTCAAATATCTTCCTTTATGATCTTTATCATAAACTGTTTATATTCTTGTTACAATGATTTTGCACTTCATCTTGAAAGTCTTTTGAACTCTTCAAATATTTCACACTTCATCCTTATTAAGTAAATATTCATATATTCACTGAGAAAGCATATGAAGTTGAAATCCATCGCTCTTGACTACACATAATGGATTTCATACAACAATATGTACTAGTTCCAATAAGCTAGTCATTCGTTCCCTTTCGGCCTATGAACGAAGTTTTAATTATCTCTAGGAAAGTTTCACAAGCGTCATTTGATCAAAATCAAAAGACTCCAAAATTCCATACATATGGAGTTTCTTCATGTTTTCTTTCCAATATAATTTAAACGGCGATGTCACTTCCTAAGTGATCTTTTCAATCAATTTGTCTTTCGACATCTTTAGCATTAGCTTTATGGATGTGATTTTTTCAACGAGATTTGTGAATCATCCATCTTTTATGGATTACGGCAATTATTTGAACAACCCTTTTGTTCTCATAACACCTGATAAAACAAATCTTGAAGGCAAGCTTTGATGTTTAACGAGCAACACAATAACCCTTTATTTTGTTCTCGATGAACATCATCACATATTCTTTACTTAGGCCATTGTAGTTCATGAATTGTGTTGTTTCGTATGACGATTCACACCAACAAATTCAGTATCAAATACTTAAGAACCACATTGTTTAATAAGCAAAGAATATATCCATAACATGTATATCATCTATATACTTAAATTGAACAATTCTAATCTTTTCTTTTCTGCCATATATTTATGAGATTCTCTTTCAGTATTTCCTTTTCTGTTTGAAAGAATCTATCAATATCAATAGTGGAGTCATACATATGACATATAGTCCAAAACGTGTATAGTTAAATACCAATGTCTTTGGACTTGCACTTTGAAGTAGATCACCATCATCAAATGTTTGGTGTTCTTTCAAATTCCTTTATTTAGTAATCTTCTTGGTGTAGTAAACATTTTACCTACATCAAATATTCACCCTTATTATGGATTAATCCATGATCAAGCTACTTTTAGCTTGTAACAGTGAATCGCAAGTATAATGTTGCTCTCCAAATCTTTTGGAGGATTAGGACAACTAGTGTCTCCAACCTTTTGCAAATTCTCATCAAATATGAGAACATGACTTTTGCCATATTATACTCTATCATGTTGCAACCAAAACTTTGTTTCAGATATCACAATATCTTCCACACATCATGGTTTCAAACAACTCTTTCGGATCCTAGATAACCTTGATATTAAGAGAATCCTTTGAATATCAAGAATCGTGGAGACAAACATGATACTTATATACTAACATTGGAATTGTTACTCTTGTTTTAATACCAATTATTAAACTTCATGGAGTAACGGAACTTCTTGAAAGTTTGCAATAGGACTTTTAAACTTTAGATTAACACTTCAAAACAATACGATACCAGTTCGTAAAGTAACTAACCAGAATTCTATAGCTCTATCATCTCAATTATAACTAAGCGCAAGGTGGTAGCGGATGCCAATGACTACAACAACTATGCAAATTCACTTTGATTTAGTTTATGATAAATTGAGTTCTAATTAATAATTAAATTAATCTAGGTGAACTCCCACTCAAAACAATATCCCTCACATTGTTTTAGTGATCACATGAACCAAATCCACCACATCAAAACCGATCATCACGAGAGTTGATATAGCTTCAATGGCGAACAATCGACATGTTCATCATATCTACTATATGACTCATGCTCTACCTTTCGGTAATCCGTGTTCCTGAGGCCATGTCTGTACATGCTAGGCTCGTCAAGATCAAACCTTAGTTTCTGCATGAGCAAATCTGGCTTGCTCACGTTGTATACACTTGCAGAATCTAGCACACCCGATCATCACGTGGTGTTTCGAAACAACAAGCTTTAGCAACGGTGCTAACTAAGGGTGAACACTTTATGATTTGAAATTCATGTGCATGAGGGATCATCTTATAATGCTACCGTCGTCTACTAAGCAATACAAGATGCATAAAGGATTAACATCACATGCAATTCATAATATGTGATATGATATGGCCTTTTCTTCTTTGTGCTTCCGATCTCCATCTTCTAGCACGAACATGATCTCCATCATCACCGGCATTGCATCAAGGTCAATGACGCTACTCCATGGTTGTCGTCCACCGGCTTCAACTATTACAACTACTTTGAATAGACAAACAGGTCTTTACATAAATTAAAGACAACCATATGGCTCCTGCCGGTTGTCGACTTACAATAAGGAACATTGCATACATCAAATACAATCACAATCATGGCCATATCACATCACTGCACACCCCTGCAAAACAAAGTTAGACGCTTCTACTTTCTTTGCATATTTTACGTGGTTTGGGGCTTTCAATAAGTGTCGTTCTAACTTACGAACAAGAACCACAACATTGATACTAGTATTGTTGATCACCCGTTGTAAATTGGATCTTAACTATGCTAGGAGAAACATGCACCATAAAGCCACTTATGCAATACAAGTTACATGTCAAGCGTGGAGCAAGTCTCATGAACGATGTCATGTAAGGTTAGCCCGGGCCGCTTCATCCCAACATACCGCAAGATACAAAGTACACAAGAAGCAATCGACAATAAAAGCATCAACGCCCACAATGACCATTGTGTTCTACTCGTGCAACAGATCTACATATAAACCTGGCTCTGATACCACTGTAGGGGTTCGTAGCATGGAAAACAAAAATTTTCTATCGCATACAAACAAACAAGCCAAGATCTATCTACTAGATTGTAGCAACGAGTCGATGGTATAACTTACCCTCGAAGATTCCAAAGCGTTTAACGAGAGCAGATTCTCGTGGGTGATGTAGTCGTACTCTTCCCGATCTCAAGATCGTGTAGACGATCCTTCCAGTACGTTCGGCAGCGCTCCGTAGTCGGTCACACGTTCGGATTTTCGACGAAGACCTTCCTCTCCCTTGTTCCAGCAGCAATGGAGGTTGTAGCACTCTCCTCGCGATTCCAGTGACTTCGCTTGGCAGTAGTATGGTGGAGCTTATGAGAGAGGCTATTAGTGGTCTAGTAATTAGACACACCAATTAGAAGGCTCTAAACCAATTAGAAGGCTCTAAACCGCTGGCTAAAGCAATTAGAAGCTCTAAACCAAAAGCTCTAAACCGGAGATCTAGAGTAGAAAGTTATGTGTCTATGGGAGGAGCCCCCCTCCTTATATGGGAGGGGGTCCTTGGCGCCAGGAGGGAGGAGTCCCTCCCAACTCGGACCAGGGCTTGGGCCCGGCTGGAGGAGTCCAACTCCTCCTCCGGTTGGTTCCAACTCCTCTTGCTTGTTTCCCCCAGTTTCTTGTTTTGGCAGTTTGACTTTCAAACTGGGCATTTGACTTTTCTGTTTTAGGATTCGATTTCCTCCTTTCTTTGGGACAGCCAGAACACTTAGTACATGATGCAATCATTCAATGAGCAATGACACATTCATGTACCCTTCCCCGAGTCTTGGGACAATCCGAACCTTCTAGAACATTCCGATGAAAACAGGAATCATTCCCGAACTCGAAGCGGGACTTTCCTTATATGAATCTTATTCTCCGGACCATTCGGATCACCTCGTGATATCCGGATCCCATCCGAGACTCGAACAACATTCGGTCTCTTTCTCATAATACCATAACTACTCAAACAACGTCGAATCCTTAAGTGTGTCTCCCTACGGTTCGTGAATTATGCGGACATGATCGAGACACTTCTCCGAACAATAACCAATAGAGGAATCTGGAAATTCATATGGCTCCCACATATTTCTCGATTACTTTGCGATCGAATGAACCACTTACATACGATACCAATTTCCCTTTGTCTCACGATATGTTACTTATCCGAGGTTATGATCGTCGGTATCTCGCATACCTAGTTCAACCTCGTTCTTGATAAGTACTCTTTTCTCGTTCCGTGATATGTGATCCCTTGTGACCAAGTCACATGCTTGCAAGCTAATTGGATGACATTCCACCGAGAGGGCCAGTATATCTATCCGTCATATGGATGGACAAATCCCTCTTGATCCATGTGTTTCAACCAATACTTTCCGAACACTCAATGCCACTTTTATAGCCACCCATTACGGTGTGGTGTTTGATGACATCAAAGCATCCATCCGGTAAAGGTGATATGCATGATCTCATGGTCGAAGGAATTAGGTCACTATGTATCAGAAAGCATATAGCAATTGAACTATTGAAATGACTTGATCTTTATGCTACGCTTATCTATAGGAGTATGTCCATCACATCATTCTCCTAATGATATGATCCTGTTGTTAATAACATCTCTATGTTCATGATCAGGAAACCATGATCATATATTAACCAACAAGCTAGTTTAACAAGAGGCTATACTAGGGACTCTTATTTTAGTTTACAAATCACACAAGTATTAATGTTTCCGGTTAATACAATTATAGCATGGTATGTAAACATTTATCATAAGTGTGAAGATATGATAATAACCACTTTATTATTGCCTCTTGGGCATATCTCCAACACAATATGACCTAGACGACAGTGCCACAAATTAGTATTATCACTATCTACTTTGCATCTCTTAGCATCAATGTTATGGATGTGTGTTTCATCCCTTTCGAGATTTAGAAGAAATAAACCATTCACAAGAGGTGCATGACCATAAAAGATGTTACTCATATAAATAGAACAACCATTATTCTCCGATTTAAATGAATAACCGTCTTGCAATAAAGACGATCCGGAAATGATGTTCATGCTCAACGCAGGCACATAATAACATTTATTAAGGTTTAAAACTAATCCCGAAGGTAAAACTAAGGAGAGCGTGCCATCACATCAACTCTTGATCCGTTGCCAACGCATCGTCACCTCATCCTCAAGCCGTCTATTACAGAGCTCTGTTTGAGTTACAAATATTAGCAACCGGTATCAAATACCAGGCACTACAGCGAGGGCTAGTAAGGAAAACATCAATAACATGTATATCAAATATACCTTTGATGGTGACCTTCTTGTCGCTAAGTACTTGGACAGCTTCGATGACCCTTGTCCTTGCAATAGAAGCACTCGGTGTCGGTTTAGGACCAGACTTGAGCTTCTTATTAGCAGGGCAGCGCTACCGCCGCCTTTCTTGAAGGCTTCCTTGCACCCTTACCTTTCTTAAAGGTGGGGGCTTGTTGCCCATCAACATATGATTATTCTTTTGATGTTCACCTCCGCTACTTTCATCTTAGCAAAGAGCTCGGATCATATCGGTGGAACCAATCGATTGTGATCAACTACAAAACTTTGTAGCTAGGAGTGTCAATCTTGAGATCCTCTCGAATCTTGCAGTCCAGTTGCTCAAGGCGTTGAGTGTATCCGACATCTTAATGGCGTGCTCACTAACGGACCTCCCTTCCTCCATCTTGTAGTTAAAGAATTTCTTAGAGATCTCATATCTCGAGCGGGCTTGAGTCTGAAACATGTTTTTCAGCTCCTCGAGAATCTCAAAGGGCCCGGCGAACTCCTCAAAACGATTTTGAAGATCCGATTCCATAGCATACAACATGACGATCTTAATCAAATCATAATCATCCTTGCGTGACTGATAAACAGATTTTTCATCAGCCGGCGCATCTATAGCAGGGGCGTCACCTAGCGCTTTCTCAAGGACATAGTCCTTTTGTCCGCCAGCGAGAATGATTCTCAGAATGCGGAACCATTTGGTGAACTTAGACCCATTGTTTCTAAGCTTTTCTATCTCAGCAAAAACGTTGAAGTTGAAGTTGGATTTGGCCATTGGATCTATAGTATTTGCAAGTACAATTTTAGACTATGTTCATGATAAATAGTTCAACTTAATCAAATTACTAGATGAACTCCCACTAAATTCAACATCCCTCAAGTTGTTTAGTGAACACGATCCAAATTCACCACACCTAATCCGATCATCACGAGAAGAGATGTGGTTTCAATGGTGTACAACAAAGTGTCGATCATATCATTCATATGACTCATGCTTAACCTTCGGTTCTTGTGTTAGAGGCCATGCCGTACATGCTAGGCTCGTCAAGCTAGACCCAAGTACTGTGCAAAAACTGGCTTGCACCCGTTGTATGTGAGCGAGTCTATAGCACCCTATCATCACGTGATGCTTGGACACGACGAACTTTCATAGCGGCATACTTGGGAGAACACAGTTTTATCTTGATCTTTAAGTGAGGAATCATCTTATAATGCTACGTCGCGATCTAAGCATAATAAGATACATAAAGGGATAAACATCACATGCATATAACTTTATGTGACATGGTATAGCCAATCCTCGCGCAATGATCTCCATCTTGTGCGTTCGCATGATCTCCATCACTCCACCATGATTGCCTCCACCACGAATAGCAACTACAACTATTGCTAACTACTTAGCGATAAAGTAAAGCTATTACATGGCGTATAAGAAGTTGACTCGCAGGTCATACACAATTATAAAGACAACCATATGGCTCCTGCCGGTTGTGTACTCATCGACATGCAAGTCGTGAAACATTACAAAACATGATCATCGCATACAATATACACATCACATCTTGGGACATACCATATAAACTTTATCATGAACAAGAACTATAATAATAACATCTTTATTATTGCCTCAATGAGCTAGTCCATAGAGGCGTACTAGGGACATGGTGTTGTTCACAAACCACACAAGATGTGATGTGTATATTGTATGCGATGATCATGTTTTGTAATGTTTCACGACTTGCATGTCGATGAGTACACAACCGGCAGGAGCCATATGGTTGTCTTTATAATTGTGTATGACCTGCGAGTCAACTTCTTATGCGCCATGTAATAGCTTTACTTTATCGCTAAGTAGTTAGCAATAGTTGTAGTTGCTATTCGTGGTGGAGGCAATCATGGTGGAGTGATGGAGATCATGCCGGAACGCACAAGATGGAGATCATTGCGCGAAGATTGGCTATACCATGTCACATAAAGTTATATGCATGTGATGTTTATCCTTTATGTATCTTATTATGCTTAGATCGCGACGGTAGCATTATAAGATGATTCCTCACTTAAAGATCAAGATAAAAACTATGTTCTCCCCAAGTATGCACCGCTATAAAGTTCGTCGTGTCCAAGCATCACGTGATGATCGGTGCTATAGACTCTACGCCACATACAACGGTGCAAGCCGCTTTTGCACACGCGAAATACTTGGGTCTAACTTGACGAGCCTAGCATGTCGTACATGGCCTCTAACACAAGAACAAAGGTTAAGCATGAGTCATATGAATGATATGATCGACACTTCGTTGTCCACCATTGAAGCCACATCTCTTCTCGTGATGATCGGATTAGGTGTGGTGAATTTGGATCGTGTTCACTAAACAACTTGAGGGATGTTGAATTTAGTGGAAGTTCATCTAGTAATTTGATTAAGTTGAACTATTTATCATGAACATAGTCTAAATTGTACTTGCAACTCAGATCTGTAGATCACATGGCCAAATCCAACTTCAACTTCAACATTTTGCCGAGAAAGAAAAGCTTAGGAACAATGGGTCTAACTTCACCAATTGGTTCCGCAATCTAAGAATTATTCTGTCAAGGACAAAAGGACTATGTCCTTGATAAAGCGTTAGGTGACCGTCAGAATCGCGCTTACCGATGAGAAAGTTGTCTATCACAACAAAGATGATTATGGTGTTATTAAGAGCACCATGTTGTTTGCTATGGAACCGAGCTTCAAAATCGTTTTGAAACCTATCCCGCCTTTGAGATTCTCGAGGAGCCGAAACCATGTTTTACTCAAGCCCGCTCTAAGAGATATGAGATCTTTGAGAAGTTCTTTAATCGCAAGATGGAGGAAGGAGTTCCGTTAGTGAGCACGCCATAAAGATGTTTACACTCAACACTGAGCAACCGGAATGCACGATTCCAGAGGATCTCAAGATTGACAGGTTCTCGCAATCACTCCTCCCAGCTACAAAAGTTTTGTAGTGACTCATAATCGATTGTTTCATCGATACGATCACCGAGCTCTTCGCAGTCAAGGCTGCAAGTGGACATCAAGAAGGATAATCATGTGTTGATGGTCAACAAGCCTCCTTTAAGAAAGGTAAGGAGCAAGGAAGCCCTTCAAGAAAGGCGGCAAGCGTTGCCTTTGCCGAGAAGAAGCTCAAGTCCGTCCTAAACCGACACTAAGTGCTTCTATTGCAAGGACAAGGGTCATCGAAGCTTAATCGTCCAAGTACTTAGCGACAAGAAGGATGGCACCATCAAAGGTATATTTGATATACATGTTATTGATGTTTTCCTTACTAGCCCTCGCTGTAGTGCTCGGGTATTTGATACCGTTGCTAATATTTGTAACTCAAACAGAGAGCTACTAATAGACGGCTTATAGGATGAGGTGACGATGCTGGCAACGGATCAAGAGTTGATGTGATGGACGCCTCTCCTTAGTTTTACCTTCGGATTAGTTTTAAACCTTAATAAATGTTATTATGTGCCCGTTGAGCATGAACATTATTTCGATCGTGTTTATTGCAAGACGGTTATTCATTTAAATCGGAGAATAATGGTTGTTCTATTTATATGAGTAACATCTTTATGTTCATGCACCTCTTGTGAATGGTTTATTTCTTCTAAATCTCGAAGGGATGAAACACACATCCATAACATTGAGGCTAAGAGATGCAAAGTAGATAGTGATAATACTACTTATTTGTGGCAATCGCTGCTCAGGTCATATTGGAGTAAAGCGCATGAAGAAACTCAATTCGATGGACTTTTGGAGTCTCTTGATTTTGAATCATTTGACACATGCGAACCATGCCTCATGGGCAAGATGATCAAAACCCGTTCTCCGTATGATGGAACGAGCAACAGACTTGTTGGAAATAATACATACCGATGTATGCGGACCGATGAGTGTTTCGACGCGCGGTGGATATCGCTATTTCCTCACTTTTACCGATGACTTAAGTAGATATGGGTATATCTATTTAATGAAACATAAATCTGAAACATTTGAAAAGTTCAAGGAATTTCAGAATGAAGTGGAGAATCATCGTAACAGAAAGATTAAGTTTCTACGATCCGATTGTGGAGGTGAATATTTGAGTTATGATTTTCTCACGCATCTTAAAGCAAGTGGAATCGTTTCACAACTCACGCCACCCGGAACACCACAGCGCAATGGTGTGTCTGAACGCCGGAATCGAACCCTATTAGATATGGTCCGATCAATGATGTCTCTTACTGATTTGCCGTTATCATTTTGGGGTTATGCATTAGAAACCGCTGCATTCACTTTAAATAGGGCTCCATCTAAATCCATTGAGACGACACCGTATGAACTGTGGTTTGGTGCTAAACCTAAGTTGTCGTTTCTTAAAGTTTGGGGATGCGAAGCTTACGTCAAGAAGTTGATGCTTGACAAGCTCGGACCCAAAGCGAGAAATGCGTCTTCATAGGATACCCTAAGGAAACTATTGGGTATACCTTCTATCACGTAACCAAGGCAAAGTGTTTGTCGAAGAACGGTTCCTTTCTTGAGAAGGAGTTTCTCTCGAAAGAAGTGAGTGGAGGAAAGTAGAGCTAGACGAGGTTATTGAACCTTCTCTTGAATTGAGAGTAGCGCAAAGACTGAAATTGTTCCAAAGGTCACCGCACCAACAATAGAGGAAGCTAATGACAAGGATCATGAAGCTTGGCGATGTCTCATCGAACGTCGCAGTCGACAAGGTCGCGTGCCCCTCCCGAGTGGTACGGCAACCTGTATTGACCGTCTTGTTGGTAGAAGGCGGTGAACCTACGAACTATGAGGAAGCGATGATGAGCCCAGACTCTAAGAAATGGTCGGAAGCCATGAAATCCAATTGGGATCCATGAGCGAAAACCAAGTATGGACTTTGGTGGATCCTCCTAGCGACCTAAAGGCCGTTGAGTGCAAATGGATATTCAAGAAGAAAACGGACGGATGGTAATGTTACCGCCTATAAAGCACGGCTTGTCGCAAAGGTTTTCGACAAGTTCAAGGTGTTGACTACGATGAGACTTTCTCTCCGTAGCGATGTTTAAGTCCATTCGGATTTTATTAGCAATTGCTGCGTTTCATGATTATGAAATATGGCGATGGATGTCAAGATCGCTTTCCTCAATGGCAACATTGATGAAGAGTTGTATATGATGCAACCCAAGGTTTTGTCGATCCTAAGGATGCTAGTAAAGTATGCAAACTTCAGCGTTCCATTTATGGATCAAGCAAGCATCTCGAGTTGGAACCTTCGCTTTGATCAAGTGATCAAAAGCTTTGGATTTGTTCCAAATTGCTACTAAGCTTGCATCTACAAGAAAGTGAGGGAGCTTGGACGTTTCGCATCGTATGTGGATGACATATTGATTATCGGAAATGACATCAACATGCTTAACGATGTGAAGAGTTATTTGAACAAGTGTTTTTCAATGAAAGACCTAGGTGAAGCTGCTTATATATTGGGCATCAAAATCTATAGAGATAGACAAAGACGCTGATAGCTTTAAGCCAAAGTACATACCTAGACAAAGTTCAAAAGGTTCGTAATGGATAAGGCAAAGAAAGGTTCAAAGGCCTATGTTGTCGGTAAGATATTGAGCAAGGCTCGGTGTCCACTATGGTAAATGATAGGAAGCTATGAGCAAAGTGCCTTATGCCTCGCCATAGGTTCCATCATGTATGCCATGTTGTGTACTAGACCGGATGTGTTCAATGCTCTTAGTTTGACGAGCAGATATCACAGTGATCAAGGAGTGGGACACTGGGCAGCCGTGAAGAACATCCTAAAGTACGTAAATAGAACTAAAGAAATGTTCTTAGTCTATGGGGTGATGAACATCTTGTCGTAAAGGTTACGTCGCTAGTTTCGACACCGACAAGGATGATTCTAAATCTCGACAGGATACGTTTATATTTTGAATGGAGGAGCTATGAGTCGGAGAAGCTGCAAGCAAAGCGTGATCGGGATCTACATGAGAAGCGGAATACATGGTCCGCAGGCGTCAAGTGAAGGAGTTTGGATCAAACTTCATCACTGAGCTTGGCGTGGTTCCAAGTGCATTGGACCCACTGGAGATATTGTGTGACAACACGGGCGCCATAGCACTCGCTAAGGAACCAAGATATCATCCAAAGACCAAGCATATCAACCGCAAGTTTCATATAATCCGAGATTATATAGCAGATGGAGATCTGAAGATTAGCAAAGTACATACGGATCTGAATGTCGCAGATCCATTGACTAAACCTCTTCCACGTGTAAAACATGATCAACACCTCAGTGCCATGGGTGTGAGATTGTTGCCAAATGTAAACTAGATTATTGACTCTAGTGCAAGTGGGAGACTATTGGAATTATGCCCTAGAGGCAATAATAAAGATGTTATTATTATAATTCTTGTTCATGATAAAGTTTATATTCCATGCTAGAATTGTATTAAGCGGAAACTTTAATACTTGTGTGGTTTGTGAACAACACCGTGTCCCTAGTACGCCTCTATGGACTAGCTCATTGATCAATGATGGTTAAGGTTTCCTAACCATAGACATGAGTTGTCAATTGATAATGAGATCATATCATTGGGAGAATGATATGATGGACACACCCAAACTAAGCGAAGCAATTAGATCGTTTCATCGTGTTCATCTTTGTGAAGCTTTTCTTATGTCAAATATTATATTCCTTAGACCATGAGATAATGCAACTCCCTGGTACCGGAAGAAAGCTTTGAGGTCATCAAACGTCATCCTATGAGAGGGTGATCATAAAGGTGTCTCTCAGGTGATCGGAAAGTATCTGTTGGGTTGTATGTATCGAGATGGAATTTGTCCCTCCCAAGTCGGAGAGATATACTTGGGCCCACTTAATCGATATCAACACCGCTTGCAAGCATGTGGTTAAGGAGTTAATCACAAAGTGATATCGGATTACGAGTAAAGTACTTGCTGTGAACGAGATTGAACTAGGTATGACGATACCGACGATCGAATCTCGCAAGTAAAATATCGCGAGACGAAGGGAATATATATATGGGATTGATTAAATCTCGGCATCGTGGTTCATCCGATATAATCATCGATGAATGTGTGGGAGTCAATATGGGTGCCTGCACCCGTTGATTGTTGATAGAAGATCATGTCCGCATATTCTCGAACCCAGGTCACACACTTAACGTATCTCGACGCTAGGATAGATTGGATAATTGGTTTATGAATTTTGTTCGAGTCTCGGATGGGATCCGGATATCACGAGGTTCCTAATGGTCCGGAGAATAAGATTCATATAAGGCATTGCAGTTTTTGGAGTTCGGAATTGTTCCAAGTTAATCGATATTGTCCGAAGCTTTAGAACCTTCCGGAAGGGGACCAACGTGGTCCCACCTTCCGGAGGGGCATGGGCCTATGAGGGAGTGTCCTGGCCGCATTGGGCCAGGGCACAAGGCCCCATAGGGCCCAGCCGATTCTAGAGAGATTTGACTGCTTAAATCTCGGATAGAATTTCTAGATAAGGGAGAGTTTAAATCGCTTAAACTAGAGATAGGATTTCTAGATAAGGGAGAGTTTAAATTGTTTAAACTAGAGATAGCTTGGAGGAGGGCAGGGCTGCCCCCCTCTATATATAGAGGGTGTGCGCCTCCCCCACACACACCTCCTCCAAGCCCTAGCAGCCTTGCTACCTTCCTCTCTCCTCCCGACTATTTGTAGGCGAAGCCGCAGCAGAAATTCTCCACCATATACACCACGCCGTCTTGTAGATCCAATCTATCTCTCCACCATACTCGCTGGTCCGAGGAAGGAGGAGACGTCGAGGTGCTGCACGTGTGCATCTCACGGAGGCACCGCCACTTGTGGTGCTAGATCGGATAGGATCGCGAGGAGGAGAAGCGAGTACGACTACATCACCCACGTTCCGACGAACGTTCATTGGCGAATCTTCAAGGGTATGAAGATCTAATCCAATCTCTCTCGTTGTTTGCATCTCCTAGATTAGATCTTGGCTTTCCCTCTGTTCGCATCCGTAGAAAATTTTGATTTACTATGCCGCGAAACCCTTTCAGTTCACAAACCACACAAGTATTAAAGTTTCCGCTTAATACAATTCTAGCATGGAATATAAACTTTATCATGAACAAGAATTATAATAATAACATCTTTATTATTGCCTCTAGGGCATAATTCCAACAAGATTCTCTCAGACTTGCATGGAAGTGCCATGCAAGGTTCATCATAGAGATTTAAAGCCATAGGAATATCTGTTCTTATCCAAAATATGCCTCAGCCTATGCATTATGGGAAGAGCCAAGAAATCAAGCACATATCCATTTTATTATTCTATCAAGTCAACTCTAGTATCTATTCTTATCATATTGCTTTATAGAATGTGTTGGGAGAGGGACAAAGCTCTCAGGCTGGGTAGTAATGCTACTCCAGTATCATCCTAGAGCTAATATAAAGCCAAGTGAAAGAATCTGTATTTCGGCCACTAAAATAGCTTCAACCTTTTTGCATCATGAGCCTAATATCTAGTTTGCCAGACAAACATAACCACAGCTGCTAGGTTATAGGGCACATTCCCAGAGGGTAGCATCTCTGTACCTAGCAGATATCATAGTTTCTTGAGTACAAGCTCAATATCATGTTTTTTATTGAAACCCACAAATCATTTTCCCAAACAAAGTATCTAGGAATCATCTATTGGATCACCTTATCATTAAACAGATCAAGCAATACTTCAGCCTTTACATCATTGGCAGGGGCTATGTACCAATACACCATCTGCTTTTGTCAAGTTATATCCCACAAGGATTGATAGCCACAACTAGAACATAATCAGAAAAGTCAAGATTCAGCCAGCATATTTAATTACATCTGGTTCATCGTCAAGAACTACTAGAACATGCAAATAGTACAAGAACACATTTATAGTAAAAGAATATTACCAGATTGTATAATCTTATACATTGAACCAATATTTGAGCTAGCAAAATCAACTAGTACAAGTACACTAAGAATAATGCATAACCACCTATATCTCATAATTAGGAGATCACTAGCACACCAAAATCCATAGCCTAATCTTTATAAATGACATCTGAGCATATTTCCACTAGAATATGAAACCTGAAAGGGCACTACAATTTAAATCAAACATCAGCTAGAGTTCCTATAGCTAACAAGATAGCACCACCATAAACCAATTTAAACCATAACTGCTAGGGGTAAATAATCAACCAAGTCAAAACAACACCACAAGTAAGTCAACAGATCAACAAACACAATCATGCATGACCAATATAATAACACAGAGCAAAATCATTTGTCATTGTATTCACTAAAAGGGCCAACTACTTTAATTTTGCAGTAAGCACAACATATAAACTAAGAATCCAGAATCATTTAGGGAAATTTAGTAACTCAACACCATCTAACTATTTATAGGACAACATCGCAAACCACTACTAGAGTACATATTATATTAGCAGTTGATCACTGTAATCGACAGAGAGGGGAAAACATCCAAAAATTAATAGCGGAAAAGAGGAGGGAAGAGAGATATCCACTTACCCGGAGGTCCTCGCTCAGCAAGATGAGGAATCAGAGAGGTCGAACGCGAGGCTAGTGACACGGCGCCACGGTGGGCACCGAGGCGCCTACACCGCGCCGAGCCGTGTCACCAGCGGCAGAAGCACGCGGAGAACATCACGGCCAAGCCACAACACCGCCCAACCACCGTGCCAGGGCAGGGCTAGGGTTTTCAACCGAGTGTGCACGAGAGGCAGGGAGGAACAAATCGAGCAAAGGGAGGTTGTAGATCTTAGCACGGCGGACCAAAGCCCCATCTTACCGGCGCCGGAGAGGGCGGGAGCAGCCGGAGCCAAACGGTGGCACGACAGCGCCCACGAGGTCATGGGCGTGCGGGGTGCACTTAGATGCGAGGAGGAGGAGAGGACCTATAATACCCCAAATTTTGATACTGACTTTTTATTCCTATTGACTCATATGGAAAAAATAAGTAGGAGAATATTTACTTTTTTTTGACATGTAGGAGAATATTTACAAATGACTTGAGAATGAAAAGTGGAGAAAAGAAAATAGAAAGAACAAAAGAAAGCAAAAATGGTGTGTGCGTGTGTTCTAGTGCTTTTGAACTAGCGACCAGTTGGTTGAAAGCATGTAGTAGTAACTTTAGGCCAACAAATCTTTGTGATGTTAGTAGTACGTGATTAGTCACACTTCTTTTATCCCTTCGGTGTGAACAAATAAATGGGCTGGGCTGGGCTTTTTGAACGCGAGACAGACATGTTCTGCAGTTGTTTTGCCTTGTTTACTTGGCTCGAGTTAGACGCCACCGTCATTGCTTTGCCCTAGGTTGTTTCCAGCGCTACTGTCCTCTGTCCGTTGCTGTGTTCTCCTATTCTGCGACGCCGCCGCCATCAGATTGTCGCTGCCGCTGCAAGATTGTGCTGCTCGATCTCGACAACCATCTCCATCAAGTTGTTCCGTCGCCGTCTTCCCTAGCCAGACATCCACCTCTATTTCGGTTAGTTCCTTTTTGTTAGCAACGTCTTGCTTCATAACATTTTCTGTAGTGTGCGTGGTTGGGTTTGTGAAGGAGCAGATTTTCCAACCGTTTCAGTCTGTAGTTCAGATTTGATTTTTTGGCATCACATTCATGTGCTGAATAGAGTGTCAGAGGTGTCCATTTCAGAAAATTGTTGGACTATCTGTACCATACCTGCTCAGATCGGGCAGTTCAAAATTAACACTAGAGCCGATTAGTTACTTCTCTGTACCTAGGATCGCCGGTATCCATTTTTTTACATTCTATTATTTTCCTTTGAGATGTACGTCTAGGGGACGTACGAAAGCTTCAGGTTTCTACAAAATAGCTAGCAATTTCTAATTTGTAAATGGAGCAGCCCGTGAGTCATTTGCCTATTTTGGGCCAGGTATCTTGTGTTGTTGTGAAGCTCCATGTCCGACGTGTAGCAGTTGTGTCTTGTCTTGCTCATAAAAGTGGCTACTGTTTGAAAGCTGCTGGTTTTTTTAAATTCTTGGACTGTATACGCTGTTTGAACTGCAAGTTAATTCTTTTGTAGGGCACTAGCCGAGAACATGGTTCTTTGGTTGGTTTACAGAAAAATAAATAAGAAAAAATGGCAAGTAGATAGAAATAATTATCTTTTTGACCACATGTTTTTCCTAGCCTTTTGAGGGTTGTTCTATGATTAATTTGCAACGAAATGCTTGTGGGTTGATTGCTTAGGAGCGATGTTGTATTTTATTTATATTCTTTTGAAGTGATGATGCGAGTTAAGTGTGAGAATTGTTTCAACAACAGGTGTGGGTACTTTCGGTCCGGGGTCCTATAACTCACATTTTGTGCCCCACGGTTAAGGCAAGTTCATGACGGATAGTGAATTTTATGTATCTCTCTTCACTAGAATTTTAATTAAAGAGTTGTATTTTATGTCTATGATATATCATTGATGTTAACGATAATGATGATGGCATGTGCATTTATCCATACTTGCATACTATGATGACAATGATGATAATGTGACCTACTTCGGTGGGCACAATGCGACCTTCATTGATGGGTTGCGACCCACTTTGGAGGCACCCTCCATGAGTTGGAGTGAGTGGATGCCGACGGGTGTCCACTCAAGCGGTACCGGTATTCGCGATGAGATGAGATGAGCATATAGTCATGTAGGACATCATACTGGGTACTAATGGATCAATGATGTTTAATGATGTCTTTGTGTTTTTATTTATGTAAATTTTACTATTTGTTCTTGAACTTGTTGAGTCTTTGTACTCACCTTTGTTGCTTACATGTTTTTAGGTAAACCTTGAAGACGTCATGCATGGGGAGATATGGGGGTAGAACACAACACCTACATCACACCACGACCTCACATTTATCACTTTTTCTTGGATCTATGCTTTTAATTGTTTGGAGACAAACTATGTCATAGTTATTAGACTATGTCGGCTAGCTATTTTTCTTCCTGGTCTTCATTACCGGTCTTGTGTGCGAATGTTAGTTTTTAAAGTTCTGGTATTGAAGTGTGTCCGTTGGTTGAATGTTGCGGCTACATTTACTTGTGATGTATCCTTGTCTTGTGCTATATATTTTATTTCCTATTGTGGATGTTCTGAAAACATAGGAGACTCTGCCGGATTTTTCTTAAAAAGTCTTAGTTATTTCTATGTGTAATGTATGTGGTAGCATCTCAAGTGTTTGCTTAGCTTGGGGTGTTACATCTGGTATCAGAGCGGGCTGTAGGTCCGTGGTATGAGAAACATAACAAATAAGTTTAAAATTTGACACATTGGTGCACAATAGGATGGGTTGGGTCCTGCATTGCATTTACTCTTATGCTATATTTTACTGTTGATCTCGTTCATTTGTATGTTGTTAACTTCCTAGGGGTAGGCCAATTGCTGCAAGAGGCTTGCATGCCTTGCATAGAATACTAGTGTATGCATGTTGTTGGCCGTAAGTAGTTGACTATCGAGAGAGACGCAGTCTCTTTGAGGTTGATGATTTCAACAATGGAAGGGGAAATGCGATCATTTATGGTAGTCCAATAAAAGTGTGAATGACGTCATGAAGATTTTTGGATTAATGGATATATATATGCTTCTTTGTTTGGACCGATGAGGAGACAACTAAAGGGATAGGTTTCGGCATCAAAGTTGGATTTTAACATAATGATACTATGGGCGATAAAGGTTGGTTTATATGGGTCCACTTGAAGTTTTAATTTATGTCTTAACTAATACCAAAGGAATTTGAGAGAATAGTCTTCTAATCTTGAAGATGAGTTGGATCAGGTGATTGGTATTCAGAGGAATAAAGCTATATTTGATAATCTGGCTCGTGTAGTAGTGGAGTAGATAAGATTATGTTATGAAGACTGTTGTGGACTCAAATAAATATGAGAACCTCTTTCCTCTCCTTTTCCTCTAAGCCAACATTCGACTTATCTCCCTTATTCTCATTGACCTATTCTTTATAGTGCATCATCGCCTTAGTTTGATGATGTTTATCTAGTAGTGGAATTTTCGAAGTTGGCTTTTTGTCTAAGGTTGGTGAGGGTATTTTGAGATCATCTACTTATGATGTCCTCGGCCAACTATTAGTGTTTCTCATTTAACACCTTCTATTTTACCCATTCTCTATCGATTGTCTTCTACTTTGACTTTCATTGTTGCCCCTTCTCTAACTGATGAGCTCAAAAATTGGTGCATGTGTTATTCTCCCTTGAGGCAACCTATTTGTTACCCCCTAAAGAAATTGTTTCTAAAAGCTTTTTCCTTGTTCCTATTCTAGTTGAGGAGCTTTCTAGATCCAGTTGCTAACCGTCCTTGAAAGGTATACTATTTCATTTAAAATTGTGTCTTGTAAACACAACCCGAGTGTCCTTGAGAGATCGATAGATTAGATTTTATAGCGGCTCTGCAAGAACAATAGATGGGAGTCGATCTCGATCCCTTGGTTCGTGCCCATCAAAGCTGTTTGCAATACCCGTGAGGATGCCCGAGTGCCAACCTTGTGTGATTCACTAATTTAGCTACAAAGTAAATAATTTGGGTGCGGAATGGATTGCCCCCACACCAAATACCCTTAGTATTTGTTCTTGTTATGCTGGATCGGGAATCATCGTGTATCTTTTCCTTAAGTTAGTTGAGAGACAATGTTGTGCAGCCTGAACCATAGAATGGGAAGACATCACACATGTAATGGATGCAACTGCTGCCAAGCGTAGGAGATGCAGTGAGGATAAACTTTTATTCGATCTTATGGTACCTTACCAGAAATATTCTCTTCTAGACCACCACGCGAGTTTGAAATATGTTTTGTTTTGGTTGCTAGATGTGTTTCAAAGTAGAATGTTGAGCATTCTGTGGTCCTGTAACATCTACATTTTTTTAAAAGTATTTCATGAATTCGCCGATGAAAAGGACATTGTTCCTGACCTATATACCATGCTTGTTTCCAAGTTCTTAGATAGCAGAACGTAAAGTTTCACATTGATCTCAATCATGGCGCTTGACCTACCTATGCTCCTTATCAGTTTTTATGATGATTTCAAGAAGAATTGAATAAACTATTGGAAGAAATGCTATCCTAGGATTTGTTTTGACGTACCATCTCATTTTAGGAAGCATGTGTTTGCTTATAACAAAGAGGTATGGTAGTTGGCAAAATCGTATGGATGAACAAGTTCTTAATGCGACAACCCTCAAGGAAAATATATCATTGTCCTGCATCAAGGACTTGTCAGACCAGCTGATTCGAGCCGTGTTCTCCAAGATTTATCTCTAGTCTGGCTAATTCATGTGCAGAAATAGGAAATAGGAAATTGAAAAGATTGCCTTCTTCTCTAGGTATGGGAATTGTGAATATACATGTCTTCTAGACTAGCCAATGCCCTTGCCGTCTTTGTGAGAACAATGAGCAATATGCTACATATCTTCCGTGATAACTTCACGGAAGAGTTCATTGAAGATATCCTCATATATTCAAAGATAGAAGAGCATGGAGTGCCAATTGAGGCTTGTGCTGGAGATTTTGAGGAAAGGGTAAAATTTATGCAAAGCTAAATAAATATAAATTTTGGTTTTGTTAGGTTGTGCTTATGCAAGATGGCAAGATTATTCCTTATGCTTCGAGACAATTGAAAATTACGCATGAGTAGAGCTATCCTACCCATGATCTGGAGCTTGCGGCAGTGGTGTCTGCACTCAAGATTGAGGAATTGTCCATATGGAGAATCTTGTGATATTTTTACCAATCACAAGAGTCTCAAATACCTCTTCACATAGAAAGAGTGAACTTGAGGCAAAGGATGGTGGCTATAATAGTAAATGAATGTGACCTCTCTATATAGTATAACCTACATAGGGGAATGTGGTTCTAGACGCTCTTTGTCGCAAGTATGTTCCTCCCACAGTAGATTGACTTGTTGATGATGTTGCACGAATGGGCATCTCTTATTGTTTTTCTAGTGTAGCGCATTAGTCAGCTATTCCAGTTAGAGTGAGAGGCTCAAGTAAGTGTTTGGCTATTACAACAAGTGTGAGATCGTATTCAGCAGGAAAAAACTAGAGAGTTTGCTATACATGGGACTGGTGTTGTTCGGTTTTATGGCGGCCTTTGTGTCCCAATAAAATGTCTCATGTGAAGTAAGACATTCTTAGGGAGGAACATCGTACTTCCCGGTATTGTTTATCCCAGAGAGATAAAGATGTATCAGTACCTGAAAGCAACTTATTGGTAAAAAATAATGAAAGTTAATGTGGTCGAGTATGTACCTTCTTGAGAGGTTTGTCAGCAAGTAAAGGCTGAGTGTAGGAGTCCAAACAGACTAATGCAATCCTTAGAGGTTCCTGAATGGCCATAGGATACCATTGCCATGGATTTTGTTGTTAGCCTACCTCGTATGTAGTGGGGAAAGATGCAGTTTAGATGGTCATCGATTTGGAAAAGTTGCTTATTTTATCCCTATCCGCACCACTGACTCCGCGAGTAACTTGGCACCTATATATGTACAGTAGATAGTAAGGTTGTAGTGGGATCCTAAAGCCATAACTTCTGATAGAGATGCTATGTTTGTATCAAAATTCTAAGAGAGCCTGCAAAGTGCTTTGAGGACACGACTGAGACTTAGCACGGCGATCCTAGACAGATGGCCAGTCAAAGCGTACAATCCAAATACCCGAAGATATGTTGAGGTCTTGCATCCTATCTTAGCAAGATAGCTCGAAGGATCACTTGCCACTTGTAGAGTTCACTTACAATAATAATTATTAGGCTGGCATACTTGGCACCTTATGAGGCTCTATATGGAAGGGCGTGTACATTTCTATGGTTGGAATGTTGTGGGCGAAGAGGCAGCGTTAGGAGCAAAATGGGTTCAGCAAGCTACATATAGGGTAGCTGAGATCAAACAACATATGTTGGTAGCAAAGAGTAGGAAGAAGAGTTACGCTGATTCTAAGAGGTCCAATGTTGAATTTCAAGTTGGTGAGAAGGTACTCTTAATTACTGTCACGCACAAATGGTGTTATATAAGATATGGAAAGCTTAGACCGCAGTACATCGGATCTTTCATGATATTCGCACAAGTGGGGGAGCTAGCCTATCGACCCGAGTTGCCCGAGACAATGTAAAGTGTACATAATGTGTTCCACGTCTCTATTTTGCTGAAGCATTTTCGTGATCCAAAATGACAGATGATGATGGATCCAATTACGATTGAGTAAGATTTAACCTCTGAGGTTAGAATCATGAAACATGGGATGCTAAAATTTGCGAAGATTCTTTGGTCGCAACAAACTGAACGTGGGGCAACTTGGGAGGCTGAGTCTCGTATACGCGAGAAATATCTAGACTTCTTTATGGCTGGTATCTGATGCATGATCTTGTTCCTATGTGTTATGATTAGTTGTGCGATTACTAAACGAGGAAGAATTCGGGGTCGAATTCTGTTTAAGGGGGTAAGAATATAATACCCCAAATTTTGATACTGACTTTTTATTCCTATTGAATCATATGGAAATAATAAGTAGGAGAATATTTACTTTTTTTCGACATGTAGGAGAATATTTACAAATGACTTGAGAATGAAAAGTGGAGAAAAGAAAATAGAAAGAACAAAAGAAAGCAAAAATGGTGTGTGCGTGTGTGCTAGTGCTTGAACTAGCGACCAGTTGGTTGAAAGCATGTAGTAGTAACTTTAGGCCAACAAATCTTTGTGATGTTAGTAGTACGTGATTAGTCACACTTCTTTTATCCCTTCGATGTGAACAAATAAATGGGCTGGGCTGGGCTTTTTGAACGCGAGACAGACATGTTCTGCAGTTGTGTTGCCTTGTTTACTTGGCTCGAGTTAGACGCCACCGTCATTGCTTTGCCCTAGGTTGTTTCCAGCGCTACTGTCCTCTGTCCGTTGCTGTGTTCTCCTATTCTGCGACGCCGCCGCCATCAGATTGTCGCTGCCGCTGCAAGATTGTGCTGCTCGATCTCGACAACCATCTCCATCAAGTTGTTCCTTCGCCGTCTTCCCTAGCCAGACATCCAACTCTATTTCGGTTAGTTCCTTTTTGTTAGCAACGTCTTGCTTCATAACAATTTCTGTAGTGTGCGTGGTTGGGTTTGTGAAGGAGCAGATTTTCCAACCGTTTCAGTCTGTAGTTCAGATTTGATTTTTTTGGCATCACATTCATGTGCTGAATAGAGTGTCAGAGGTGTCCATTTCAGAAAATTGTTGGACTATCTGTACCATACCTGCTCAGATCGGGCAGTTCAAAATTAACACTAGAGCCGATTAGTTACTTCTCTGTACCTAGGATTGCCGGTATCCATTTTTTTACATTCTATTATTTTCCTTTGAGATGTACGTCTAGGGGACGAAAGCTTCAGGTTTCTACAAAATAGCTAGCAATTTCTAATTTGTAAATGGAGCAGTCCGTGAGTCATTTGCCTATTTTGGGCCAGGTATCTTGTGTTGTTGTGAAGCTCCATGTCCGACGTGTAGCAGTTGTCTTGTCTTGCTCATAAAAGTGGCTACTGTTAGAGCATGACTAACAGCACCCGTAAAATTCGCGCTGGTCAATTCCGACAGTGTACGGTGCTGGGCAGTCGGCGCGATCGATCAGTACCACTTGGACCGCCTGTAAAATAAATTCACGGGCCACCTTACTTGGCCCGCCCCAACCTCTACAAGTAGGGGCAACTGCGGCGGAGACGCTCCCTCCGCCGCAAACCCTAGCCGCCACATCTAACTCCGGCGAGCAATTGAAGTGACACCCGGCTCGGAATCCATGGCGTGCAGCGGAGGAAGCTTCGGCCTCGGGCGTTCGCTGGAGGAGGAGGAGGCGCGGGGTGGCGTGGGCCACCGGGCGGCGCGACGACGAGGCGTCCCTCCATTGCTCAAGAAGCGTGCCTGCCGCCGCTGGACCAACTGGGGGATATGCCCCGCCGTCGCTGCCCCCTCTGGCGGCGGCCGCTCCTCCCAGCGCTCGCTCCGGTCCTCTTCCCCATGAGCGGCGGCCCTCGGCATGGGAGTACGGGGAGGGCTCCTCTGCCTCCTCGGCCTCCTCTACCCCCGCCGTCATAGTCCGCCCCCGTCGCGGTGATTTGTAGGAGGTCACAGAACCGCTGCCGTTATCGCGACGTCCGGCCAAGCGGCGACGAAGGCGCTGGAGGAGGAGCTCGCAGCAGCCATCGCGGCAGTCGAGCTCCTCAAGTCGCAGCAGCAGCTGGAGGAGGAGGCCGCGGCCAAGCGCGTCGGGGCGGTGGAGGAGGACAGCGAGGTCGACGACGACATGGCTGTCGACCTCATCGTCATCGACTAGAACGGTGGCCGGCGGCGACTAGGACTACAGAAGCTCGCATTTTGGGCATCTGGACGCGGCGGCGTCCTCGGGCGAGCTTTTCCCCATCTAATTTTAGTTTCTTTTAGTGTAATTTTTCTGTAAATATGAATTGCTACTCCTATGTATGAACCTAATCGACGAACGCGCGAAGCTGTTTCCTGAGAAATTTCGAATCTTGCGAGTAGGGGCTAGGGTTTACAGTTGCTGTTCTGTGCCGCCGCCGTTCAGCCTGCAAATCGCGAGTATAGAAGCCTATACTCGTGATTTACAGGCCGCCTATATAAGGGCGCTGTTAGTCATGCTCTTAGAAAGCTGTTGGTTTTTTAAATTCTTGGACTGTATACGCAGTTTGAACTGCAAGTTAATTCTTTTGTAGGGCACTAGCCGAGAACATGGTTCTTTGGTTGGTTTACAGAAAAATAAATAAGAAAAAATGGCAAGTAGATAGAAATAATTATCTTTTTGACCACATGTTTTTCCTAGCCTTTTGAGGGTTGTCCTATGATTAATTTGCAATGAAATGCTTGTGGGTTGATTACGCTTAGGAGCGATGTTGTATTTTGTTTATATTCTTTTGAAGTGATGATGTGAGTTAAGTGTGAGAATTGTTTCAACAACAGGTGTGGGTACTTTCGGTCCGGGGTCCTACAACTCACATTTTGTGCCCCACGGTTAAGGCAAGTTCATGACGGATAGTGAATTTTATGTATCTCTCTTCACTAGAATTTTAATTGAGTTGTATTTTATGTCTATGATATATCATTGATGTTAACGATAATGATGATGCTGGCATGTGCATTTATCCATACTTGCATACTATGATGACAATGATGATAATGTGACCTACTTCGGTGGACACAATGCGACCTTCATTGATGGGTCGCGACCCACTTTGGAGGCACCCTCCACGAGTTGGAGTGAGTGGATGCCGACGGGTGTCCACTCAAGCGGTACCGAGATGAGATGAGCATATAGTCATGTAGGACATCATACTGGATACTAATGGATCAATGATGTTTAATGATATCTTTGTGTTTTGATTTATGTAAATATTACTATTTGTTCTTAAACTTGTTGAGTCTTTGTACTCACCTTTGTTGCTTACATGTTTTTAGGTAAACCTTGAAGACGTCATGCATGGGGAGATATGGGGGTAGAACACAACACCTACATCACACCACAACCTCACATTTATAACTTTTCTTGGATCTATGCTTTTGATTGTTTGGAGGCAAACTATGTCATAATTATTAGACTATGTCGGCTAGCTATTTTTATTCCTGGTCTTCATTACCGGTCTTGTGTGTGAATGTTAGTTTTTAAAGTTCTGGTATTGAAGTGTGTCCGTTGGTTGAATGTTGCGGCTACATTTACTTGTGATGTATCCTTGTCTTGTGCTATATATTTTATTTCCTATTGTGGATGTTCTGAAAACAGAGGAGACTCTGCCGAATTTTTCTTAAAAATTCTTAGTTATTTCTATGTGTAATGTATGTGGTAGCATCTCAAGTGTTTGCTTAGCTTGGGGTGTTACAGGACCCTGGAGTGGGTTGTGTAACCTTGGTCAGTTACCTATTGGGCCAAGCCCAACTCAGTCCATTGGACCAAATTTATTTACACCCAATTGGGCCACAACCCAACTACGTGCCACTATTAAATTATTTTCCCATAAAATAAACTATATAAAATAATTCCAATACATATGAAGTTTTATTAAATCCTAAAAAAATACATATGATATATCAAAATGACCACAAAAAACTATTATCTACCTAAATAAAAATATAATTTTAATTATTTAAAATAAATATAAAGTAAAATAATTATTAACACCATTAAATTTTAAATGAAATTTTATAAAATAAAACAAAAATCCTAAAAATAAATAAAAATCATTTTTCTGTATCAAAATAACTTTACTATTTTATAAAAATACTAACTTAGAGTTTTACAAAATAAAACATAAAACAAATATTTAAATACACTTAATTCTTTGATGAATTTTATAAAAATAAAGATAATACTTAAAAATAAATAAAATTAATTTTTAAGGTCTTGAATAAATATATTACACTAGAAAAATATTAAATATATTATTAAAAAAGTCTTTAATATTTTATCTAATACCTATTTTGTGAATTCTTTAAAAATAATTGTTAAGTAAGAAATAATCACAACTCTTATAAAACCTTGAACAATTAGTGTCTTTATACTAAATTCCAAACCCATAACTTAAATTCATAATCAAATTTAAGTATAACTATTAACTTTAAAATATTATTTCTAAAATCTTATTAAAAATCCTTTTAAATAAACATTAGGTATCACCCATTTATGTCATATGATGAATAATCATTATATCTTAACCACTATTAACATAACTTTAAATTCTAAACAAATTACTAAGACCATCTAATTATGATTCCATTAAATAAATACATATTCTTTTCATAATAACAAAACAAATTTAATCTAACATTCACTTAAATAGAAAGTGAATAATTCCACACCTTAGTTATACCTATAATAAATCTAAAACTTGGGAATAATTAAAACATATTACATATTAAGTTTACTTACCCTTTTAAAGTTAACTTTAGTCTCAAAGCTTATAAACATTATGTATAATAAAGTACTTATGTTTTTATAGTTAACTTTGGTCTATTTCAATCAAGACATAATGCATCTCAAGTCCAGACTATTCAAGCAAGCATAAACAACATCAATCACATTCTATCCATCATATTCTAAAAGCTATCAGGGTTGTTCAAACCTTAAGAAGGAAATCTTTTCTTCAAATGTTATTCTTTTTGCCACTTCAAAACAATAATCCCATAATAAATTCTTCAACTCTTAACAATTAAAACCAAGGACTTTTATCTTAGTCACCAAATAACAATTAATCATAATCACATTACTTTATACTTTATCTATATATTTAAAATTGTTATCACTTAAGTTCCTTATAAATGACATTACTTATAAAGTAAAATTTGAAGATAAACCAACTCTCAAAAGAATCACCTAGATTCACTTCACTCAAAACATTGGGGATTCACTTTGGGAGTTTTACAAAATGCATATCATTACTTATGCATAACTGCATCTTGCTTCTTTAAACATTAGTCCTTACCGGACCAATGATGCTGATTTCAGATATTGGATCTTATATTGTTTTGAAGACCGTGAGTGCATAATCTTGCAATCACAAAAGGCAAGTTCACACTTGCCCATGTCCTTTGATTATTTTCTGTAAAGTTTTTTACAAATCAAGTGTTGTCATCACCTGCATTTGAAAAAGGTCAGAAAACACTATTTTCATAATAATGTGAATATAGGTTATTTACCATGAGGTAATAACCTACTATAAGAGTTCCGGTCGTAAAGGAACATATTATCTAGGACTTAACAACCAATGTTGCCAGTGATTCTTGCGCCGTATATTACGCGTTGACCATGAGATTTGGAATGGGACGAAGAAGTCAGCTATATCTTTCCCTCTTGCATGGAGCTGGATGTGCGGGTCGTGGCTGTTATCACTCTTAGCGTGCATATTATATGGTAATTCGTAGAGGATATGCAGCATATGGGTGGGAGCCCTCAACGTCCCACGATAGTTCCGGTATCTGAACGGTCTGTACAAACCATTGCCGTAATTCAAAAGGTGGGCATGGTGTACACCAAGGAGACATGCGGGGTCGCCGAGAAGGCAGTGATTGGCTTGGATCTTAGGTTGGGCCTCAAACCAAGGAAGTTTGAACGGGGACATACTCCCGGCCGTGCAACAAAACCTAAGGTCTCTCATGGGTAAAGTGACGCACCTCTGTAGAGTGTAAGAACTGTAACTTGTTATTCCCTGTTAGGGAAGGAGCTGTGACAGCCAAGGGAAAGGAACCCCATGAAGGTTCTGGTAAACCCGTGAAGGCTAACGGACATAGCTTTTGAGAATAAAACCAACCTTTGAAGAAATGTTTACGAAAACACATTGCCTACGACCTATGGTGTGGTGGTAGATATAGTGCATCAAACACTCCTTTTCTAGTGGACTTCCGAAACGCCAGTACTCAAAGTATCTTCTTAACCCTTGCTAGGTTCGAAAGCCAGTACAGACGATGTCTACATCAAGTTATGCTCCAGGAATCATCATCAAAAGCTAAAGCTCTTCAATGAAGTCAAGAAAGTCAATATACACATCAACTCAAGTGAAGACGAAGTTGCTGATTAGATAAGAATAGGATTTCTAACCATAGAACCTACTTCTGTAGAATATTGCAATATCAGCAATGCAAGCCTAGTAGTTCAGCTATTAGTTTTATAAGTATGGTAGCTATGAGTTATTTATTACTGATTCTTCTTTGTAGAAGTTTCTTTCTCTCTCTTTAACCTAGAGTGTTCTCTGGATCTTGTGTAAAGAGTTGAGTTGTAACCTATAGTCATGTCTTGGACCTGCTATGTTTCTGTTGTACTACTCTGAGGGATGTAATACTAGTGAATGGTGTTTCATTGGTGTTATGTCAACGACTATAGTGTACTACATCATGCAGTGGTATGCTGGGTCACCACAGTTGGTATCAGAGCATATGCTTTGACCTTAGGATTAAAACCCTTTTAGGAAGATCTGTAGGTTGGATAGTGACGATAGGAGCCATCTTATCTAAATCAAATAGTCTAATGACTTGTGGTGAGTATCCACTTGAGGATAACCTTGTCACACCTAAGTCACATGCTTAAGTCATTCTTTCTTAGGAGTAATTATTTATCTTTTCTCAAGTATAGTACTCTTTAGTGTCTTCCGAAGGAGACATAAACCACCAAGATACTTTAGGAAATCTAATTGGTCATAGTAAATTAGTATCAAGTGTAAGATATTAGTGAAAGTAGTTTTAATGGTGTAGCCTAATCCTAAAATTTAAATAAGAATAGTAAAATCTTAGTGTCAGTTGATAAACAAAGACAACATAATGAAGACCATTAGAGTATGTATAGTTGTATTGGCTAGTAAATCATGTGGTATTCATTTAAGAATTCTACATGAAGGAGTGAAATTATGTCAAAGATCATACTATGAGAAGTAAAGTCATCAGGGTGAGATTAGTTCTTAAATCATGATGAATAGGTAGAACATAATAAGATCATGGTGATATTAACTCCGAAACCATGATGTAGGTGTAAAATGATAAATAAATTAGTAAATTATCTTGAAGTAGAGTAAGGAAATAGCATAGTAGAACTATGATAGAATTCATAGGTATTAGAAAATTCAAATAAGCTTTGGTTTAAGATAGTAATAAAACCTAGTTAGTCATTTGGAGAGATTATGTGAGATTAACTTACTAATAAAGAAAGATTGGTTATAGTTAATCCTTTCGTAAGTGAGAAGGTTAGTTGAAACCAGATTGAAAACCACTTTGTTTAAGATTATCCTATTGCAATTGAGCAATTTGGGTAAAGGTTGAGACAAAGAATAGTTTGACCTTATGTGCTAAGTATCAAAATATAAAATTATATGAGGAGGTGTCATATATTACACAAATAAGCCTGAATTCTAGAGATACTATACTCAACTACTATATTTCGGGCTTAGAATATTGTGTGTTATATGTACCACATTTGGATTTATTTATTTTTCTTGGATCTTCTTGATTGACTAGATCTGTACATAAAGTTTGACTTGGTGTGCAAATGCATGTTGCAACATCTAGTTATTACTTGATGTTATAGACCTAGATAGGAACAGGAATTCGTGTAAGGGAGTGACGATTTTCAAAGACCAAGATGAAGACTTACATGAAGAATGAAACAAGTGTAAGGAGTATCAACTCAATATGGAGGATGGATCAATCTCAGGTTATTCTTAGCCAGTAATAAGAAGAAAGTCTAGTGTATAAAATACATGGAGCAACAAGAAGTGATGAACTTAAGGTTCAATCAAAATAGGTAATTTTGCTAAGAAGTCAATGGAGTAATTATACAAGTTCATGGAAGTTTCATGAATAGATACCAATAAGTAGCTTTGGAACCAAAATGGTATTCAAGCTCTGACAATTCAGAGAGAATGCCAGAGGTATGTCAGAAACCATAGGGTAATACATACACCCTAGGATAGTCCGCAGCTGGTATTTGATCCATAGTTGATATCTTGTCCGTAGCCGGTGGTGGTTGACATAGTTAACCAGATCATCTTAAAAGTTGCATAAAGAGCATAAAACTTGGCCTAAGCTAAGCAAGATCTAATGGAGTATACAATTTTGTGCGATCATCTTTCGAGACTCTTCGCGAAAATTGACCTATCAAAGTGAAAATGTTCCAAATAATAAGTAAGACAATTAATGCTAAAAGATTCACTTCGGAGATCCACAATTGTGTGTATACATCGTACAATCTTCCATACGACCCTAACTAGGTAGAAGATAAGCTAGAAAAAGTCCTATAATCTAATTATAAAGCCAATGGCTACTCTATAAGAAGTTTAGGGACCATTAGTAAACCCTAAGGGGGAGAGTAAACAGTAAACGGAAGTATTGTTATCCGAATTCCAAGTAAAGGTTAGAGAAGAAATACTAACCGATGACAACTTAAGCTTTATTTTCATAAGGTTAAAAGAAGTTCTCATTATTAAAATACCTTCAGAAGTATGTCTGGATGAAAGATCGAAGTTTACTTCAAGGAAGTAGTAAGCAAACCTTAAGGAAATTAATATAAGGTACTTGAAGAAGTACTTAAGATAATAACAAAAGATTGTCCAAAAGCCTGATAAGGTAAAAGCTTGAAGTAATAAAATCGAATAGTCCTAACAGACTAATTCTAAAAGAAACAATTCTTAAGTGATCCTTAAGAGGTAACATATCACATCCAATTGGACATGTGTAGAGAAATAAGAAATTCCAATGGGTTTGGACTAAATGTGTTCAAATCCCATCTTCAGAAGGACTACCAGTACAACTCATACAATGATAGATCAAAGATTAATCTTTTGGCCTCAACTATTAACTAAATTAAAATTTGTTTTAGTGAGACTTCCTAGGCCTTACCTAGTGTGATAAGGAAGTTTGATGGTCAAGTAAAGGAGTTGGATTAGGATACCGAATCAAGGAAATGAACTAAATAAGAGACCCCAATTTAAGGATATGATAATAAGGACTTATCCCTAAGGGATGATAGTAAAAGGAACTTTGGGGTATTGGCGACAACAGAATGGAGATTGTCTAGTATGAAGGGAATTCAAGGAAAAGGTTTGGATATGGGATACCATGATTATTCCCATTTGAGATTATCATGGAGTTGAGAACTATGTGATCAATACAAGTTAATTCCTCAATCCGAAACATAAGAGAGTACGAACTTCGGGGACGAAGTTTATTTTAAGGGGGAGAGTCTGTAACAACCCAACATTAGAGCTTAGAAATAAGCTGAACTTAGATGTGTGCATTGCATTCATGCATCAGAAAATCCAGAGAATTTTCGCGCAAAACTAAAGAAGCTATAGAGGGATTGATATCTCTGTTGTTCTGCTGGAAACATCAGGGCAGGTGCGATGGATTTCGACATGACCCCTATTGAATCTTTGTGTTTCAAGAGGAAAGAATTTAAACATATATTTGAATTCAAATGAATTTATAAAATTCACAAATTGAAATTTGAAATATTTAACAAATTGTTGGATTTGAAACAAAAATGAAATTGTGTTATGGATAATTATAGCATTCCATAATTGATATTCAAATGCAAATAAACAAGATATACTTTATAACAAATCATAAATGAATTCTTATTTATATATAAGATGTAAATATTTACTTGAATCAAATTACAAAAAGAAGGACATTTAACTTTATTATAATATAACAAATTACATTGTCTTTACAATTGACTAATAATTGAGAAAGTTTTAACTTTCTTAATACAGTACCATGTTACAAGTTAATTTACAAAGTTCTACTTTCAATAAAAGAAAGTTACATAATAATAAAAGAAACCCTAACTTATATCCTATATATAATCTTTCATCTTCCTTTCTTCTGATTCTACTTCTTCTTCTTCTTCTTCTTCTTCTCATTTCCTACAAACACAACAAAAAGAAAATAAAACAGAACAAAAATAAAATAAAAGGATGTTAATTGGTTAGAATTTTACTCTCAGACTTGGCCTAGTGATGCTAGTGCCTAATTCATCATAGAGTATTAATCAAGGGGCCATGTTAAGAATCTGTTCTTATCAGGAAATTTTGCCTCAGTACAACCTCATTGCCAGTGAATTATGGGGCAAGTTTCACCAAAGTGGTAGAAGTAAAAAAGAGGAGTATCAAGATATTTGGTATTGTACTCATCCAGAACAGTGCAAGCAGCAAACACATACACATGCAAATTGGTGTGCTGTCAACACAGGAGGGATGTGAGAGGGAGTATTAAACACAACCGTTGCAGCAAAGACCCTTTCTACTACATAAATCCAGTACCACTTTGTCTTCATTCCCAATCTTAGTCCACAACTATATCTCTTCACCTCAAGAACACACAATAAACAGCACGAGCACTCGTTAGAGTTCCAGCAGATCAAACCACAACTCACCAACACAATCCCTCAAGAAACCATCCAAGATGGTCACCTAATGGATGGAGTTGAATTGTCGGAAGGCAGAGCAAAGACACCAGGAGGTGCAGGCTAAGATCAAGGGCAGCAGCAACACCAGGAGGTGCAGGACAGTGCCAAAGTAGACAAGATCAAGCATCCCGATATGAATCTAGATGATCAAGAAGCAATAGTAATAAGCCAAGATCTTCATCAGGCCATAGATCATTTCCCAATAGCAGGTAACAAGAAAAATCATTAGCTTTGCCCACTAGATCATACAACATCTGTACTTATACTTGCATACAGATCTAGGGATTCAAAGAAAATAATACACCTCAACCAATTCCATCTACCCTTCCACTAGATCTTTATCTAGGAGGATTGGATGGAGAGATTCTCTCAGACTTTCATGGAAGTGCCATGCAAGGTTCATCATAGAGATTTAAAGCCACAGGAATATCTATTCTTATCCAAAATATGCCTCGATTATGCATCATGGGCGAGCCAAGAAATCAAGCACATACCCATTTTATTATTCTATCAAGTCAACTCTAGTATCTGTTCTTATCATATTGCTTTAGAGCATGTGCTGGGAGAGGGACAAAGCTCTCAGGCTGGGTAGTAATGCTACTCCAGTATCATCCTAGAGCTAATATAAAGCCAAGTGAAAGAATCTGTATTTCAGCCACTAAATTAGCTTTAGCCTTTTTGCATCATGAGCCTAATATCTAGTTTTGCCAGACAAACATAACCGCAGCTGCTAGGTTACAGGGAACATTCCCAGAGGGTAGCACCTCTGTACCTACCAGATACATAGTTTCTTGAGTACAAGCTCAAGATCATGTTTTTTATTGAAACCCACAAATCATTTTCCCAAACAAAGTATCTAGGAATCATCTATTGGATCACCTTATCATTAAACAGATCAAGCAATACTTCAGCCTTTACATCATTGGCAGGGGCTATGTACCAATACACCATCTGCTTTTGTCAAGTTATATCCCACAAGGATTGATAGCCACAACTAGAACATAATCAGAAAAGTCAAGATTCAGCCAGCATATTTAATTACATCTGGTTCATCGTCAAGAACTACTAGAACATGCAAATAGTACAAGAACACATTTATAGTAAAAGAATATTACCAGATTGTATAATCTTATACATTGAACCAATATTTGAGCTAGCAAAATCAACTAGTACAAGTACACTAAGAATAATGCATAACCACCTATATCTCATAATTAGGAGATCACTAGCACACCAAAATCCATAGCCTAATCTTTATAAATGACATCTTAGCATATTTCCACTAGAATATGAAACCTGAAAGGGCACTACAATTTAAATCAAACATCAGCTAGAGTTCCTATAGCTAACAAGATAGCACCACCATAAACCAATTTAAACCATAACTGCTAGGGGTAAATAATCAACCAAGTCAAAACAACACCACAAGTAAGTCAATAGATCAACAAACACAATCATGCATGACCAATATAATAACACAGAGAAAAATCATTTGTCATTGTATTCACTAAAAGGGCCAACTACTTTAATTTTGCAGTAAGCACAACATATAAACTAAGAATCCAGAATCATTTACACCCAATCTGGCCTATTGGGCCAATCCCAACTCAGTCCGTTGGACTAAATTTATTTACACCCAATTGGGCCACAACCCAACTACATGCCACTATGAAATTATTTTCCCATAAAATAAACTATATAAAATAATTTCAATACATATGAAGTTTTATTAAATCCTAAAAATATATATATGATATATCAAAATGACCACAAAAAAATAATATCTACCTAATAAAAATATAATTTTAATTATTTAAAATAAATATAAAGTAAAATAATTATTAACACCATTAAATTTTAAATGAAATTTTATAAAATAAAGAAAACCCTAAAAATAAATAAAAATCATATTTGTGTATCAAAATAACTTTACTATTTTATAAAAATACTAACTTAGTGTTTTACAAAATAAAACATAAAACAAATATTTAAAGACACTTAATTCTTTGATGACTTTTATAAAAATAAAGATAATATTTAAAAATAAATAAAATTAATTTTCAAGGTCTTGAATAAATATATTACACTAGAAAAATATTAAATATATTATTAAAAAATTCTTTAATATTTTATCTAATACCTATATTGTGAATTTTTTAAAAATAATTGTTAAGTAAGAAATAATCACAACTCTTATAAAACCTTCAACAATTAGTGTATTTATACTAAATTCCAAACCCATAACTTAAATTCATAATCAAATTTAAGTATAATTATTAACTTTAAAATATTCTTTCTAAAATCTTATTAAGAATCCTTTTAAATAAACATTAGGTATCACCCATTTATATCATATGATGAATAATCATTATATCTTAACCACTATTAACATAACTTTAAATTCTAAACAAATTACTAAGACCATCTAATTATGATTCTATTAAATAAATACATATTATTTTCATAATAACAAAACAAATTTAATCTAACATTCACTTAAATAGAAATTGAATAATTCCACACCTTAGTTGTACCTATAATAAATCTAAAACTTGGGAATAATTAAAACATATTACATATTAATTTTACTTACCCTTTTAAAGTTAACTTTAGTCTCAAAGCTTATAAACATTATGTCTAATAAAGTACTTATGTTTTTATAGTTAACTTTGGTCTATTTCAATCAAGACATAATGCATCTCAAGTCCAGACTATTCAAGCAAGCATAAACAACATCAATCACATTCTATCCATCATATTCTAAAATCTATCAGGGTTGTTCAAACCTTAAGAAGGAAATCTTTTCTTCAAATGTTATTCTTTTTGCCACTTCAAAACAATAATCCCATAATAAATTCTTCAACTCTTAACAATTAAAACCAAGTACTTTTATCTTAGTCACCAAATAACAATTAATCATAATCACATTACTTTATACTTTATCTGTATATTTAAAATTGTTATCACTTAAGTTCCTTATAAATGACATTACTTATAAAGTAAAATTTGAAGATAAACCAACTCTTAAAAGAATCACCTAAATTCACTTCACTCAAAACATTGGGGATTCACTTTGGGAGTTTTACAAAATGCATATCATTACTTATGCATAACTGCATCTTGCTTCTTTAAACATTAGTCCTTATCAGACCAATGATCGATTTGGATATTGGATCTTATATTGTTACGAACCGTGAGTGCATAATCTTGCAATCACAAAAGGCAAGTTCACAATTGCTCATGTCCTTTGATTGTTTTCTGTAAAGTATTTTACAAATCCAGTGCTGTCATCACCTGCATTTGAAAAAGGTCAGAAAACAATATTTTCATAATAATGTGAATATCGGTTATTTACCATGAGGTAATAACCTAATATAAGAGTTTCGGTGGTAAAGGAACATATTATCTAGGACTTAACAACCAATGTCGCCAGTGATTCTTACGCCGTATATTACGCGTTGACCATGAGATTTGGAATGGGACCAAGAAGTCAACTATATCTTTTCCCTCTCGCATGGAGCTGGATGTGCGGGTCATGGCTGTTATCACTCGTAGCGTGCATATTATATGGTAATTCGTAGAGGATATGCAACATATGAGTGGGAGCCCTCAACGTTCCACGATTGTTCTGGCATCTGAACGGTCTGTACAAACCATTGCCGTAATTCAAAAGGTGGGCATGGTGTACACCAAGGAGACATCTTGGGTCGCGGAAGGCGGTGATTGGCTTGGATCTTAGGTTGGGCCTCAAACCAAGGAAGTTTGAACGGGACATACTCCGGCCGTGCAACAAAACCTAAGGTCTCTCATGGGTAAAGTGGCACCTCAGAGAGTGTAAGAACTATAACTTGTTACTCCATTGCAGGAAGGAGCTGAACGCAGTGGGAAAGGAACCCCAAGAAGGTTCTGGTAAACCCATGAAGGTGGACATAGCTTTTCAGAATAAAAGCAACCTTTGAAGAAATGTTTACGAAAACTGCATTGCCTCGACCTATGGTGCGTGGCTGTAGATATAGTGCATCAAACACTCCTTTTCTGGTGGACTTGCTGAGTACGCTCGTACTCAAAGTATCTTCTTAACCATTGCTAGGTTCTAAAGCCAGTACATACGACGTCTACATCAAGTTATGCTCCAGGAATCATCATCAAAAGCTAAAGCTCTTCAATGAAGTCAAGAAAGTCAATATACACATCAATTCAAGTGAAGACGAAGTTGCTGATTAGATAAGAATAGTGAAAGAGCATTTTTCTATCCCTCTAATTTTGATGTTTGATAACAACAGAATTATCAGTTTAATCGTGTGCTAAGTGTATCATAGGTTTGATAAGGGTGTGGCACAAATATTGGCCTAACCAATTCCCCTTGCGAAAAACCAATGTGACAACCGGTAGTACCGGAGATATGCCCGGTACTACCGCTTGTCACCGGTACTACCGCTTGTCACCGGTACTACCGGTCCTAGTACCAGTTGGATCTGTGCAAGGCTGATAAGGAGATGTATTCCTCAGTACCACCCGGTACCACGGAGCGGCACTACCGGCCCAACCGGTAGTACCGGCCACCGGTACTACCGGTTGATGGACCCGGTACTACCGCTCACGAGCGGTACTACCGCTTCAAGAACCGGTACTACCGGTTGGCGGAGTCGGGTATATATTGTCTAAGCGTGGGGAGGCACCCTTTAGTGCCCTATTCTTCCCCACGCTCCCCATAGGTACCCGCGTCGTCACCACGTCCCTCGACGCCACCGGAGCCCTGCCGCGCCCTCCTCTCTCCGGATCCTCCTTGGATTCGGCCTCTTGGCGGGCTCCCACTCCTTTCCACCACCATGGATCCCGATGCAGGTGGTTCTAGGGGTGCGCGCAAGCGTTCCAAAGCTAGCCGTGAGATTGTTGAGGAAGAGACGGAGTCTGAGGAAGAGGTTATGCCACAGCCAAGACACCGTTCCAAGTTGCCTGCCACTCGAGGTGGCCGTGGGGGTCGTGAGGGGGTCACCAAGCGCTCTGATGGGCGTGGCAGCGCTCCTCTCTCTCGCCCCCTTCCTCCGGGCGTACCAAAAGTCTCAGCTCAGGGCCATCAGGGCCAAGGAAACTGTCAGACATCTCTGAGTCAGAGTTTCGGGCTCTCAGGATTGACAATGCATACTCCCGCAACCGGGACGAGGACAGAGAAGACAGTCTTTTCTTCAATGATTTCCAAGAGCGTGTTTATCATGAGGTTCTTTTGACCAATATCCAGATGGTGGTGCCTCAGCAGTGGATTAACATGGAGCACATTAACAAGAATCTTGACTACTTTGCTGAAGCTAAGGAAATCTGCTCTCACCTAGGCTTGTTCCCCATTATGGAGTTCCAGTATGACTATGAGCCACTCCTTATTGCACAGTTTTATGCCACTGCACATTTCCACACTGGCCGTACTCAAAAGATCACCTGGATGACCCAAGGTGCAATCAAGGACGCTACACTTGCGGAGTTGGCTGCAATATTTGGGTATGAATAATGCGGCCGGGACATTCCTTGTGATTTTCGCTGTCACATGCGGGATCACCCCTCCAAGAAGGATGTCCTTACACCTCTGTATATCCAGGGCCGCGGGATTGCTGGCAAGATCAAGGATCTTCTCCCCACGTATGACATTCTCCATCACATTTTCCGTGAGACTGTTGCTCCTCGTGCGGGCAAAAAGGATGAGATACATGGGTTCTCTGTAGACTTGCTATTCAACACCTTCCTCAACCGCGACTCAGGCACTCCTCTTGATGTGTCAGACTTCATATGGAATGAGATGGTTGCTGCTGCACACTCTCGGAGGGTTCCACCATTTTCTCCTTATATTATGGCCCTCATTGTGTCAAAGTGCCCTCCCATTGCTAGGACACTCTCCACTCGCCCTCTCATTGTGCACAGGCCCAAGGCACTCAAGATCAAGATGAAGGGTTTCGCAGCATAGTAAATCAAAAAATTTCTACGGATGCGAACGGGAAAGCCAAGATCTAATCTAGAAGCTGCAAACAACGAGGGGGGATAGATGAGATCTTCATACCCTTGAAGATTCGCACAGCGGAACGTTCAACGGAACGTGGTTGATGTAGTCGTACTAGCTTCTCATCCTCGCGATCCGATCCGATCCGATCCAAAACCGCAAGTGGCGATGCCTCCGAGAGATGCACACGTACGGCACCTCGACGTCTCCTCCTTCCTCGGTCTAGCAAGTGGGGTGGAGAGATATATTGGATCTACAACACGACGGCGTGGTGCAAAGGTGGAGAGTTTCTGCGGCAGGGCTTCGCCTACGCGCACTCGGGAGAGAGAGAGAGAGGAAGGCAGCAGGTACGCGGCTAGGGTTGAGGAGGTGTGGGGGAAGGGTGCGCCCCTACCCTCTTTATATAGAGGGCTGGCCGACTACCCCCTTCCCCTCCTCCAAGCCTAGGGCCGGCGGCCACATGGGAGGAGTGGGGGCAAGTTCCCCCCCTTCTAGAAGCTATCCCTAGGGTTTCCCTAGGGCTTGGCCGGCTGGGCCTATGGGGCCTTGTGCCCCTGGCCCAATGCGACCAGGGCACTCCCTCGTAGGCCCACGCCCCCTCCCGACAAGTGGGGCCACGTTGGTCCCACTCCGGAAGGTTCTAAAAGCTTCCGGTACAATACCGAACAATCCGAAACAATTCCGAAATCCAAAAATTGCTTTCCCTTATATGAATCTTATTCTCCGGACCATTCCGGAACCTCTCGTGACGTCCTGGATCTCATCCGAGACTCCGGACAAAAACTCATAAACCAATTATCCATTCTATCCTAGCGTTGAGACACGTTAAGTGTGTGACCCTACGGGTTCGAGAATATGCAGACATGATCTTCTATCAATAATCAACAGCGGGGTCTGGAAACCCATATTGACTCCCACACATTCATCGATGATCATATCAGATGAACCACGATGCCAGTATTCAATTAATCCCATATATATTCCCTTCGTCACGCGATATTTTCCTTGCCCGAGATTCGATCATCGGTATCGGCATACCTAGTTCAATCTCGTTCACATCAAGTACTTTAGTCGTTCCGTAATCCGATATCACTTTGTGATTAACTCCTTAACCACGTGCTTGGAAGCGGTGTTGATATCGATTACCGAGTGGGCCCGAAGTATATCTCTCCGACTTGGGAGGGACAAATCCCATCTCGATACATACAACCCAACAAGTACTTTCCGATCACCTGAGAGACACCTTTATGATCACCCTCTAATAGGATGACGTTTGATGACCTCAAAGCTTTCTTTCGATACCAGGGAGTTACATTATCTCATGGTCTAAGGAATACAATATTTGACATAAGAAAAAGCTTTGCAAAGATGAACACGATGACACGATCTAATTGCTCTGCTTGATTTGGGTATGTCCATCATATCATTCTCCCAATGATATGATCTCATTATTAATCGACAACTCATGTCTATGGTTAGGAAACCTTAACCATCATTAATCAATGAGCTAGTCCATAGAGGCGTACTAGGGACACGTCGTTGTTCATAAACCACACAAGTATCAAAGTTTCCGCTTAATACAATTCTAGCATGGAATATAAACTTTATCATGAACAAGAATTATAATAATAACATCTTTATTATTGCTTCTAGGGCATAATTTCAAAAGTCTCCTACTTGCACTAGAGTAAATAATCTAGTTTACATTTGGCAAAATCTAACACCCATGGCATGAAGGTGCTGATCATGTTTTGCTCGTGGAAGAGGTTTAGTCAACGGATCTGCGACATTCAGATCCGTATGTACTTTGATAATCTTGATCTCCATCTGTTATATAATCTCGAATTATATGAAACTTGCGGTTGATATGCTTGGTCTTTGGATGATATCTTGGTTCCTTAGCTGCTGTATGGCGCGGTGTTGTCACACAATATCTCCGGTGGGTCCAAGGCACTTGAAACCACACCAAGCTCGATGATGAAGTTCTGATCCAAACTCCTTCACTTGGCCTTCTGCACTGCCATGTATTCCGCTTCTGTAGATCCCGCGATCACGCTTTGCTTGCAGCTTCTCCGACTCAGCTCCTCCATTCAAAATATAAACGTATCATCTAAAGATTTAGAATCATCCTTGTCGGTGTCGAAACTAGCATCGACGTAACCTTTTACGACGAGCTGTTCATCACCTCCATAGACTAAGAATATTTCTTTAGTTCTATTTAAATACTTTAGGATGTTCTTCACGGCTGTCCAGTGTTCCACTCCAGGATCACTTTGGTATCTGCTCGTCAAACTAAGAGCATTGGACATATCCGGTCTATTACATAGCATGTCATACATGAAAGATCCTATGGCCGAGGCATAAGGCACTTTGATCATAGCTTCTCTATTGTTTATCGTAGCTGGACACTGTGCCCTGCTCAATATCTTACCTGACAACATAGGCACTGAACCTTTCTTTGCCTTATCCATTATGAACCTTTTCAGAACTTTGTCTAGGTATGTACTTTGGCTTAAAGCTATCAGGCGTCTTTGTCTATCTCTATAGATTTTGATGCCCGATATATAAGCAGCTTCCCCTAGGTCTTTCATTGAAAAACATTTGTTCAAATAACTCTTCACATCGTTAAGCATGTCAATGTCATTTCCAATAATCAATATGTCATCCACATATAGTACCAAAAATGTCACTGAGCTCCCACTCACTTTCTTGTAGATACAAGCTTCGTAGCAATTTGGAACAAATCCAAAGCTCTTGATCACTTGATCAAAACAAAGGTTCCAACTCCGAGATGCTTGCTTCAGTCCATAAATGGAACGCTGAAGTTTGCACACCTTATCAGCATCCTTAGGATCGACAAAACCTTCGGGTTGCATCATATACAACTCTTCATCAATGTTTCCATTGAGGAACGCAGTCTTGACATCCATCTGCCATATTTCATAATCATGAAACGTAGCAATTGCTAATAAAATCCCAATGGACTTAAACATCGCTACGGGAGAGAAAGTCTCATCGTAGTCAACACCTTGAACTTGTCGAAAACCTTTCACGACAAGCCGTGCTTTATAGACAGTAATATTCGCGTCTGTTTTCTTCTTGAAAATCCATTTGCACTTAACGGCCTTTCGGTTGCTAGGAGGGTCCACCAAAGTCCATACTTGGTTTTCGCTCATGGATCCCAATTCGTATTTCATGGCCTCTAGCCATTTCTCAGAGTCTAGGCTCATCATTGCTTCCTCATAGTTCGCAGGTTCATTGTTGTCTACTAACAAGATAGTTAAGACAGGGTTGCCGTACCACTCAGGAGGGGCACGCGACCTTGTCGACCTGCATCGTTCAGTAGTAGCATCGTCCGAAGCTTCATGATCCTTGTCATTGGCTTCCTCTATTGTTGGTGCAGACGGCACTGGAACAATTTCAGGTGCTGCTCTACTCTCCAACTCAAGAGAAGGTTCAATAACCTCGTCTAGCTCTACTTTCCTCCCACTCACTTCTTTCGAGAGAAACTCCTTCTCAAGAAAGGATCCGTTCTTTGCGACAAACACTTTGCCTTCGGATCTGTGATAGAAGGTATACCCAATCGTTTCCTTAGGGTATCCTATGAAGACGCATTTCTCCGCTTTGGGTTCGAGCTTGTCCGGCATCAACTTTTTGACATAAGCTTCGCATCCCCAAACTTTAAGAAACGACAACTTAGGTTTAGCACCAAACCATAGTTCATACGGTGTCATCTCAACGGATTTAGATGGTGCCCTATTTAAAGTGAATGCAACGGTTTCTAATGCATAACCCCAAAATGATAACGGCAGATCTGTAAGAGACATCATCGATCGCACCATATCCAATAAAGTTTGATTTCGGCGTTCAGACACACCATTGCGCCGTGGTGTTCCGGGTGGCGTGAGTTGCGAAACGATTCCTCTTGCTTTAAGATGCGTGAGAAAATCATAACTCAAATATTCACCTCCACGATCGGATCGTAGAAATTTAATTTTCCTGTTACGATGGTTTTCCACTTCGTTCTTAAATTCTTTGAACTTTTCAAATGTTTCAGATTTATGTTTCATTAAATAGATATACCCATATCTACTTAAGTCATCAGTAAAAGTGATAAAATAGAGATAACCACCGCACGTCGAAACACTCATTGGTCCGCATACATCGGTATGTATGATTTCCAACAAGTCCGTTGCTCGCTCCATTATTATGGACAACGGGGTTTTGATCATCTTGCCCATGAGGGATGGCTCGCATGTGTCAAATGATTCAAAATCAAGAGACTCCAAAAGTCCATCAGAATGGAGTTTCTTCATGCGTTTTACACCAATATGACCTAGACGGCAGTGCCACAAATAAGTCGTATTATCACTGTCTACCTTGCATCTCTTAGCCTCAATGTTATGGATGTGTGTTTCATTGCTTTCGAGATTCAGAAGAAATAAACCATTCATAGCAGGTGCATGACCATAAAAGATGTTACTCATATAAATAGAACAACCATTATTCTCTGATTTAAATGAATAACCGTCTTGCAATAAACACGATCCAGATTTGATGTTCATGCTCAACGCAGGCACATAATAACATTTATTGAGGTTTAAAACTAATCCCGAAGGTAAAACTAAGGAGAGCGTGCCGACGGCCATCACATCAACTCTTGATCCGTTGCCAACGCGCATCGTCACCTCATCCCTCGCTAGCCGCCGTCTATTCCATATCTCTTGTTTCAAGTTACAAATATTAGCAACTGAACCAGTATCAAATACCCAGGCACTAAAACGAGGGGTAGTAAGGAAAACATCAATAACATGTATATCAAATATACCTTTGATGGTGCCATCCTTCTTGTCCGCTAAGTACTTCGGACAGTTGCGCTTCCAGTGACCCTTGTCCTTGCAATAGAAGCACTTAGTGTCCGGCTTAGGTCCAGACTTGAGATTCTTCTCTGCAGGGGCAACGCGCTTGCCGCTGCCCTTCTTGAAGGGCTTCTTTGCACCCTTACCTTTCTTAAAGCTGGGGGGCTTGTTGACCATTAACACATGATTATCTTTCTTGATGTCCACCTCCGCAGCTTTCAGCTTAGCGAATAGCTCGATGATCGTGTCGGTGGAACCAATCGATTATGAGTAACTACAAAACCTTTGTAGCTAGGAGGGAGTGATTGCGAACTCTGTCAATCTTGAGCTCCTCCGAATCTTGCGATCCGCTTGCTCAAGGTGTTGAGTGTAGCCCGACATCTTAATGGCGTTCTCACTAACGGAACTCCCTTCCTCCATCTTGCGCTTAAAGAATTTCTCGGAGATCTCATATCTCTCGAGCGGGCTGAGTCTGAAACATAGTTTTCAGTTCCTCAAGAATCTCAAAGGGCCCGGGGAACTCCTCAAAACGATTTTGAAGGTCCGATTCCATAGCAAACAACAAGGTGCTCTTAATCACACCATAATCATCCTTGCGCGACTGATAAACAACTTTCTCATCAGCCGACGCATCTACAGCAGGGGCGTCACCTAGCGCTTTCTCAAGGACATAGTCCTTTTGTCTGCCAGAGAGAATGATTCTCAGATTGCGGAACCAGTTGGTGAAGTTAGACCCATTGTTCTTAAGCTTTTCTTTCTCAGCAAAAACGTTGAAGTTGAAGTTTTACTTAGCCATTTGATCTACAAAATTTGCAAGTACAATTTAGACTATGTTCATGATAACTAGTTCAACTTAATCAAATTACTAGATGAACTCCCACTAAATTCAACATCCCTCAAGTTGTTTAGTGAACATGATCCAAATTCACCACACCTAATCCGATCTTCACGAGAAGAGATGTGGTTTCAATGGTGGACAACAAAGTGTCGATCATATCATTCATATGACTCATGCTTAACCTTTCGGTTCGCGTGTTCCGAGGCCATGTTTATACATGCTAGGCTCGTCAAGTCAAACCCAAGTATTTCCGCGTGTGCAAAACTGCCTTGCACCCGTTGTATGTGAACGTAGAGTTTATAGCACCCGATCATCACGTGATGCTTGAACACGACGAACTTTCGCAACGGTGCATACATGGGGAGAACACAGTTTTATCTTGATCTTTAAGTGAGGAATCATCTTATAATGCTACCGTCGCGATCTAAGCATAATAAGATACATAAAAGGATAAACATCACATGCATATAATTTTATGTGATATGGTATAGCCAATCTCCGTGCAATGATCTCCATCTTGTGCGAGCCAGCATGATCTCCATCACTCCACCATGATTGCCTCCACCACGAATAGCAACTACAACTATTGCTAACTACTTAGCGATAAAGTAAAGCTATTACATGGCGTATAAGAAGTTGACACACAGGTCATACACAATTATAAAGACAACCATATGGCTCCTGCCGGTTGTGTACTCATCGACATGCAAGTCGTGAAACATTACAAAACATGATCATTGCATACAACATACACATCACATCTTGGGCCATACCATATCACAGAAACACTCCCCGCAAAAACAAGTTAGACGCCTCTACTTTGTTGTTGCATGTTTTACGTGGCTTATGGGAGTAACAAGCTAAGAACGATTCTTACCTACGGAAAGCCACAACGGTGATATTATGGTTGCCAACATCCGGTGTAAATCCCACGACAACTATAGTGAGAGAAACTAGCATCCACCAGCCGCATGTGTGGAACAAGCCACACGTCAAGTGCGGAGCCGGTCTCGCGAACGAGGTCGCGTAAAGTTGTCCTGGACCGCTTCGATCTCACTATCCCGCGTCATAAGAAGTACACAAACAAGAGGCTTGCAACAGAAAAGATCAACGCCCGCAACAAGCATGTTGCGTTCTACTTGTGAAACACATTTACACATAGATCTAGCTCTGATACCACTGAAGGGTTTCGCAGCATAGTAAATCAAAAAAAAATCTAAGGATGCGAACGGGAAAGCCAAGATCTATTCTAGAAGATGCAAACAACGAGGGGGGATAGATGAGATCTTTATACCCTTGAAGATTCGCACAGCGGAACGTTCAACGGAACGTGGTTGATGTAGTCATACTAGCTTCTCCTCCTCGCGATCCGATCCGATCCAACACCGCAAGTGGCGATGCCTCCGAGAGATGCACATGTATGGCACCTCGACGTCTCCTCCTTCCTCGGTCCAGCAAGTGGGGTGGAGAGATAGATTGGATCTACAACACGACGGCGTGGTGCAAAGGTGGAAAGTTTCTGCGGCAGGGATTCGCCTACGCTCAGTCGGGAGAGAGAGAGAGAGGAGGGCAGCAGGTAGGCGGATAGGGTTGAGGAGGTGTAGGGGGAGGGTGCACCCCTTCCCTCTTTATATAGAGGGCTGGCCGGCTGCCCCCTTGCCCCTCCTCCAAGCCTAGGGCCGGCGGCCACATGGGAGGAGTGGGGATCAAGTTCCCCCCTTCTAGAAGCTCTCCCTAGGGTTTCCCTAAGGCTTGGCCGGCTGGGCCTATGGGGCCTTGTGCCCCTGGCCCAATGCGTCCAGGGCACTCCCTCGTAGGCCCACACCCCCTCCCGACAAGTGTGGCCACGTTGGTCCCACTCCAGAAGGTTGTAAAAGCTTTCGGTACAATACCAAACAATCCGAAACAATTCCGAAATCCAAAAACTGCTTTCCCTTATATGAATCTTATTCTCCGGACCATTCCGGAACCTCTCGTGACGTCCTGGATCTCATCCGAGACTCCAAACAAAAACTCATAAACCAATTATCCATTCTATCCTAGCGTCAAGACACGTTAAGTGTGTGACCCTACGGGTCAGAGAATATGCAGACATGATCTTTAATCAATAATCAACAGCGGGGTCTGGAAACCCATATTGACTCCCACACATTCATCGATGATCATATCAGATGAACCATGATGCCAGGATTCAATTAATCCCATATATATTCCCTTCGTCACGCGATATTTTACTTGCCCGAGATTCGATCGTCGGTATCAGCATACCTAGTTCAATCTCGTTCACAACAAGTACTTTACTCGTTCCGTAATCCGATATCACTTTGTGATTAACTCCTTAACCACGTGCTTGCAAGCGGTGTTGATATCTATTACCGAGTGGGCCCAAAGTATATCTCTCCGACTTGGGAGGGACAAATCCCATCTCGATACATACAACCCAACAAGTACTTTCCGATCACCTGAGAGACACCTTTATGATCACCCTCTCATAGGATGACGTTTGATGACCTCAAAGCTTTCTTTCGATACCAGGGAGTTACATTATCTCATGGTCTAAGGAATACAATATTTGACATAAGAAAAAGCTTCACAAAGATGAACACGATGACACGATCTAATTGCTCTGCTTTATTTGGGTATGTCCATCATATCATTCTCCTAATGATATGATCTCATTATTAATCGACAACTCATGTCTATGGTTAGGAAACCTTAACCATAATTAATCAATGAGCTAGTCCATAGAGGCGTACTAGGGAGACGGCGTTGTTCATAAACCACACAAGTATCAAAGTTTCCGCTTAATACAATTCTAGCATGGAATATTAACTTTATCATGAACAAGAATTATAATAATAACATCTTTATTATTGCCTCTAGGGAATAATTCCAACACAAGACACATGCTAAACCCCGCGTTGTGGTGGGTGAGGAGGAAGGGGATGACTCTGAGGATGCTGACAGTGGTCGTGACACTGACTATGTTGTCTCCCGTGGCAAGAATGCTAAGCCCACTTGGGCCAAAAGGATGGAGGCCAAGCTCAAGAAGATCTTATGCTTTCAGATTGACAACCAGAAGCGCATGTATGAGGCTCATGTGTATGCCAAGAAAGCCAGTGCTCGGCAGAAGGACATGATGGCTGCCCAGGGTTTGACCGTCTCTGAGGGGTCCGAGACCAACATCACTCCAGAAGATCAGTGGATCTCTCAGCACAGCCGTTGGTACGATGATGTCTCTTCCTCGCACCGCGCCCCACCCCCCTACGAGGAGGACTTTGAGGATGAGGAGGAGGAGGATGATTGAATGTCGGGACGGTAGTCTTGCACTTGTCCCTTTTTGGCGTCTTGATGCCAAAGTGGGAGAAGTTGCACTTTAGGCACGGGTGTTGCATGGGAAGTCACAAGCTCGTTCTTATTTTGATCCTTTTATTGCTTGTGAACTTCGATTTCCCTCTATTTATGTGTGAGACTATGTGGTTATGTCGTGGTTATGTCATGGATCCATCTTATGAGACTATGTGGTTTATGTCATTGGATCCATCTTGTGATGATATGCGTTATCTATTGTCTATATATTTCTCATCACATGTTATTGTGCAAAGGTATGATTTCAAATGCTAGTATCAATATTTGTGCACCCATGTTGGGTTTGTAAAATAGAGGGGGAGGTTTGTTTCTACACATCTAGGGGGATCCCCGTCTCTATTTTACAAATCCCATGCGTTTCCTATTAAAATCATCTTGCAATAGTGTATTGTCATCAAACACAAAAAAGGGGGAGATTGAAAGAGCATTTTTCTATCCCTCTGATTTTGATGTTTGATAACAACACACTTATCAGTTTAATCGTTTGCTACGTGTATCACAGGTTTGATAAGGGTGTGGCACAAATATTGGCCTAACCAATTCCCCTTGCGAAAAACCAATGTGACAACCGGTAGTACCGGAGATATGCCTGGTACTACCGCTTGTCACCGGTACTACCGGTCCTAGTACCGGTTGGATCCGTGCAAGGCTGATAATGAGATGTATTCCTCAGTACCACCCGGTACCACGGAGCAGCACTACCGGCCCAACCGGTAGTACCCCGTGAGCCAAGCGGTACTACCGCTTGGACATGGTCGTACCGCTCGGCAGTACCGGGCTGTTCTGAAGAAGAACTAACCCGCTCAGTCTTGCTCAATACCAAGCGGTACTTGGGACCGGTACTACCGCCCAGACAGGTAGTACCGCGTCATACGACTGGTACTACCGCTTGGGGGTAGTACCGCAAGGGAATACCAGGCAATACTGGTGCTGGCTCGACCATTTAAGACATCTCCGATACCTGGTCCGGTACTGGACCGGTAGTACCGCTTGCCAGCGGTACTACCGCTTGAGTACCGGTACTAACTGTGCATTAAAGGCTCCAACGGCCAGATTTCCTGGAGGGGTATAAATACCCCTCCACCTACCTTGGGACAAGCTGCTCATTTACATTAAAGTCAAGACCACCATTGGAGCCACCAAATCTCAAGATCTCCTCATTCCACCACCCAAAGTCTTTGATCTTTGGGGAATCAAAGGAGGAGGCCCCGATCTACTACTTCACCAAAAGAAATCTTCATTTCCCCCTCATTTCATTGAGGGCCCCTTTGTTCTAGTGTTTTCTTGGAAACCCTAGTTCTTGTTTTGGTTCTTACAAGCTTGTCTTTGATTGCTTTGACAACTTGCTTGTATATGGGAGCCTCCGATTAAGTTGTGGATGTGTTCCCCAAACTTGTAAAGGTGTCGGCTTCCACCTTGAAGGTTGCCGATATAGTGGAAGGTGAATCGATCCCGTTGGGGTGAGAGTCATCGGAGAACAAGGGAGGCCTTTCGTGGCGTTGGTGGTTTGAAACCACCCCCTCTCCAAACATAGACGTACTTCCCCTCAAAAGGAAGGAACTACGGGAAACAAATCCTTGTGTCTCCGCGTCCACCACTTTGGTTACTTCTATCCTTTACCGCACTTTACTTACTTGTTCTTACTTTGTGTTGTGGTAGCTCTTGCATAATCGTCATATAGGTAAATTCACCTTAGTTGCATTATCTAGAGAATTTACCTTATTGTCAAACCTTAATTTGAAAAAGAAGAAAATTTGAAGTAGCACCTATTCACCCCCCCCCCCTCTAGGTGCCCATACGATCCATTCAAATAGGATTTCTAACCATAGAACCTACTTCTGTAGAATATTGCAATATCAGCAATGCAAGCCTAGTAGTTTAGCTATTAGTTTTATAATTATGGTAGCTATGAGTTATTTATTCCTGATTCTTCTTTGTAGAAGTTTATTTCTCTCTCTTTAACCTAGAGTGTTCTCTGGATCTTGTGTAAAGAGTTGAGTTGTAACCTATAGTCATGTCTTGGACATGCTATGTTTCTGTTGTACTACTCTGAGGGATGTAATACTAGTGAACGGTGTTTCATTGGTGTTATGTCAATGACTATAGTGTACTACATCATGCAGTGGTATGCTGGGTCACCACATTCCGTGAACCCACCTTGCCAATAAGAACTAGTTTCAAAGAAACCATCCATTGATAGAAAGCATGACCAAGCAAGGCAATAATAGACCACCAACTAGAGTAGGAACTAATTTTTTGGAGTTTTTAAAGCAAGAGGCAAACAAAACCAAGCAAAAGAAAGTAAGAAAACTAAAAACAAAGTAAAGATAAAGGAAGTGGAGGACTAGTAGGAAAGGAAGTGGAGGACTAGTGTGAAGAAGCACAACAGCAAGTCTTCCCTTAGTAAGAAACCGAGGTTATCGAACTAGTAGGAGGAAGGAAACGTCACACAGGTGTTGCAAGCAACATGGAACCCTGCACAACACAAACTCAAGACTTTGCCCCAACTAATAGTGAGGTTATCAATCTCACTGGTTGCTTTAACAAAGGATTAAATGTATGGTGTGGAAGGTAATGGTGGTTTGCAGCAAGTAAACAATAATAGTGGAAGATGTATCAATGGTAAAGATTGGACCGGGGTCCATAGTTCACTAGAGGTGCTCTCCTTAGATAAACAACATGGCCTGAAGGGTAAACAAATTACAGCAGGGCAATTGACAGGAATTGAGCAAGGCATAACAATGCAATACTAGACAAAAAGATCCTATGCGATTCGATTGGGCAATACAACAATATACATAGAACGCCATCCAACTGCATCTATGACTAGAACTCCACCTTCAGGTTATCATCCAAACCCCCTCCAGTATTAAGTTGCAAGAAACAGAAAACTGCTTTAAGCAAAGTGTGTAAGGTAAACAATCCACTTGTTCCATGAAAAAGATACCATTGTTTTATCCCTAGTGGCAACAACACATCTAAAACCGAAGAGATTTCTGTCACTTCCCTTGGAAATTAGAGGCATGAACCCACTATCGAGCATAAATACCCCCTCTTGGAGTCACTAGCAACTACTTGGCCAAGATAGCTACTAACAACGGAGAGCATGCAAGATCACAAACAACACACACATGATATAATCAAATAGAAAAAACCATTAATAAATCTGACTTAGTAATCTCAGTGTCCATCGGATCCCCGCAAACACAACATGCATGATTACAAATAGATTAGATCTTGATCATGAATGGAGCTCATAAGATCTATACATGAAAGCACAAGGAGGAGATACAACCATCTATCTACTACATGGACCCGTAGTCCAAGGTGGAACTACTCACACATCATATCGAAGAAGAAGGCCTCCGGGATGATCTCCCTTGACTGTGGTGCCGGAAGAACTTGATCCCGATCTAGGGACGATGGTGGCGAGGCTACGACGGTTTCGTGGAGTTTTGATCGGTGCCTACGGTTTCAGATCGGGGCTTTATAGGCGAAGAGGCAAGGCAGGGGCGCCCAGGGGGCCCACACCCTCCACAGGCGCGGGCCAGGCTTGGCCGCGCCTAGGGGGTCTGGCCGCCCTGGCGCCTCTCCGTTTCCCCTCTCGATTTCGTGTCGCCCACGGTAAAATATTGACTTTGCCTTTTGTCCCGTCCAATTCCGAGAATATTGATTTTCTGCCTTTCTTGAAGCAAAAACAGAAAAAAAAGGCAACTGGCACTATGGCAACTTGTTAATAGGTTAGTTCCAGAAAACATATAAAAACACCTCAAAGTGTAGACAGAGCAAAGCAAAGTAGATACTAAACAAGCATGGAACATCAAAAATTATAGATACATTTCCGACGTATCACAATGCTGATGCTACGGTGAAGGAACTCAAAGCTATGTTTGAGATCCAAATCCATGCTGAGAGATACATGATCTCTAGCGAGTTCTTTAGTGTAAAGATGAAGGAACACAGCTGATGGCTATGCTGGAGCCTGTTGGGAACCTGTAGCACCCCGGGTGAAACCACTATTAGAAATTGCATGTTGTTTCGAATTTGTGTATCATCATGACATCATTGTTGCATACTTTGTCTCAAAAACTATTTTCGATAAAACCCTACATTGGTTTCTACATTACATCTCGTTCTTTATTCAAACTTTATTTTTGCTATTTTAACACGTGTAAAGTTGTTTACAAAATGTTTATTATACAAAAGAAAAGAAACATAAAATATTTTAAATATAAATCAAAATAAAACCTAGACCTAAACTGGCCTGGCCCAAATGGCCCAACCAGTGGAAACCCTAGCCCTAACCAGATCCCACCTAACCCTACCATCTCTCCACCCCGCCGCCGCCAGCAGACAACACGCGCGCGCCCTCCCCCCCGCCCGTGGCCCCACCCCCTGGCACTCCCACCCCCGTTCAATACCCACACTTACCACGCACGCGACACGGTCCGCTCCGATCCCCACGCACCCAGGCCCCACCACGTTCCTCTCCCCTCGACCCCCTGTTTCTCGCTTCCCCACCCGAAGCCGCGTCTCCTCCTCCCTCGCCGCCATCCCAAGCCGGCCTCAAGGCCGCCAGGCCTCTCCTGCCTCGGCTCGTCAGCCCGCCTCGAAGCTCGACGCCGCCGCCTGAGCATCCTGCCGGCGCCGCCTCGCCGCCCTCCGGCTCGCTGCCTCCTCTCCCGGTGCCCTGCTCGCCTCCCGAGCCTCGACCGCGCGCCCGCCGTCGTCGCGATCCCGAGCCGCCCGCTTCCAGCCGCCTCCCGAGCCGTCGCATCTCGCCGACCCGCCGCCTCGGCCGGCCGGGCCACCGCCATCGCCGCGCTCTCTCTGCCCACCCTCGTCATGCACCTCCCTAGCTCACCGACCCGCCTCCTCGCCTCCCGTCGGCCATCATGCCCGTGCCTGTCTGTCTGCCAGCCCGGCTTTCCCCGGTTCCCGAGCTCGGCCACAACCGCCTCGGACTCCCTTCTCCGGCCCAGAGTTGCTGCAGGCCCTGTCTTCCCGACCGCGTGGAGGCAAGATCGCCAAGGACGTCCTCGAGCGCCTCCTCCGCCTGCGTGTGTGCAGCTGCTGCTACCCGATGACCAAGGTGGACCCTTCAACCCGACATCTATGGAAGAAGTGTGATGTTGGTGCGTGTCTCGGTGGTATAGCCCTATGCGACCCAGAGGCTCCTCGATCTGTTACCTCAACCAGAACACCATCCGAAGATTAACTGCATCGAAACTCAAGTTCGACCTCAACACCGAAGGCGTACCCCGAGGACCCTGACGCCGTTTCCAAGTTCGCCACCGGTGAATAAAGAGAAAACCTCAAGGACTTCGACACAGAGCGTCAAGATCGCCACACGGAATCCGAAGCGCGGACCCGACAAGATCTCCTACATGGGAGCCCGAAGAACCCATACCCGAAGGCCGCGGATGCGACAAGATCATCTCTCGGACGCCAAGGACGCCCATCCGAAACGCCAAGTACTCCCTCGAGGACGCCGAGCACTTCACCCCGAACACCGAGACCCTGGACGACAAGTTCTCCTTCCCGGAAGCATTGACGCTCATGCGACAAGATCTACCACCCCGACCCGAAGACCCTAAATCCCGGAGTCCGAGAACGATTCCGTCGAACCTTGAACCCTGAGACCGACCCCGAGCCCCGGACCAAGATCTGCCGAACCCTAATGTGTGACCCCCTTTTCTCGAGCCCTATTTTTATAAATGTAATAACAAATTGATGCATATTAAATTGTCATACTCGCATGCATATCATTGCTTTGGGGGCCTTATGCCGATTCACCTTATAATTAAATATGGGGCCCATATGCGGGCAAATCTAGTCTCATATTGGCCTCATTTAAATTTGTGTAGCGAACCGGTGCTATCTTTTGCCATGTTAAGACAACATTTAAATTGCGGGGTAGCTAAATAACTTGAACCGTTTAATTAATTGTCAGGACCCCCGGTTCCGCTTAATATTGCCTAATTGCATCGCACCTTTGCCATGCCATGCATCATATCATAAGCATGCCGATCTTTTGCCGTAGTATTAAATAGCGCCTCCGGTGTTCCTTCTAGTGTTTTGCTTTTCGCGGATAAGGCCGTTGCGTTGATGCGAGTGTCGACCCAATCTTCGGATGAACCTTCGACAATGTTTTCAGGCGAGCATCTCCCCCTTTCTACCCATCTTACTTTTAAAGTATTTATTCCCTCCTGTTGATCTATTGCTATCTGTGTTGCGATGCTCTAGTTTTCGTACCCGTGATATCCCTTGCAGCCTCATATTGCCTTGGACACATCCTATTACCTGTTGTTTGGTAGATAGTTGGACTTGCGCGTCGTAGTCGCTTGCTCAAGTGTTGTTGCGTGTCGTCAAGTGCCACAGTTGTTGGAGCCTTGCCGCATGTTTGATGTTGGAGATGACCATGACTTTACTTATCGTTCACTTTAATTCATGTTTAACAACTAAAATTAAAGTAAGTAAGCAGAGGCATCGGTGGGTGATAGATAATATTTGGTTTCCGACCGCCCACTTGTGTCCCGTAGGATCCCGAGTACTTGATACATGTTCCTTGATTTATCGCGCTATCCACATCCGGGAGGATTATGGGACCCCCCCTGAGCCAGAGCATGATTCATTCTTATTTCTTGGGGCCACAAACTAGTTTGAGGTTTTATTTACTATCCTGTACCTATGCCATGCTCTGCTGCTTATTTACGATTGTGCGAGGAGCACACATCTTTAGGAATTGTGACCCGTTACGCTGTATCGACAAGCCCAGCTTTGGGTTCCCGCCATGTACCGCCCCACAAACCTCGGGTCCGTCTCAAGTCAGCTAACTTCGCTATGTACTCAAGGGTGGCCCTGAAATATTTCTGAATCTCGTGATTGCTTTGTCGTGAAGGCCTCGTTGGGTTTTGATTTGGTTTTTCCGAGGTTGATCGAGTGTGTGTTGCTATTTGTGCACCCCGGCCGGGTAAAACTTTCTGAAAGCCGTGTCCGCGGTTATGGACGACTTGGAGCACAGTATCTCGATCATAGACAACTATAACTAAATTAGTGCTATAAATTTGACTTTATAATGACTAGTAATCAGCTTCACTATAATGGAATGAATAAATAAAACTGCCCACAATTGCTTGCTTTGGGTGTCGCTTGCGACCATTGTACCTGACTAGTAAGTATTGCAACTACAACGAAATGGCTAAATAACAGTACCAACAACTGCTGGGTTTTGGGTTATCTCATGCTATTGTATATGACTAGTAAGTGTTGCAACTATCACAGAATGGTTAAATAAAACTGCCCACTGCTTATTATTTCAGGATGACTATCTACACCTGACTAGTAATTGCTGCAATGATAACTGAATAAGTAAAACTTCCAACTGTGTGAGTTCCTCGGTTGACTTCCTCGTTTGGTCTAGAGGGGGAAACACCAGGATGGGTTTGTTTGATGGTAGTATCCGGTTGGATCCGAAAAGGTCTTTCTTACCCCTCTCTGATAGCCGCCAGATGCATCGAGTCTCTATAGGTTGTTTAGTGCATGCTGCGCTGCCGCTCAGTCCACCATACCTATGTAGGCAAGGACCGCCGAATTCTAGTCTCGCTGAATCGCCTCGATCGACGCCTCTTTTTCCTTTGCCCTTTGTCGGCACCCTTTTGTTTAAGCAGGTTTTGAGATCGACGTCGTTAGGTGGTTACCCTTCCGCTTGGCTCGGTGGTTATGGGCGCCATTGGTTATTCCTCGTGGCTCTTAGCCCCATTTGCATCTTGTCCGTAGTTGGACGCCTATCGCTTTTCAAGGTGATTTGAATCTTTGTTTTGTATATTCGCATTCTTGACTCATGGAGTCGTGTTGTATATATATCTGCGTGGGTCCCATCGAGGACGTTGTGTAATGTTATTACTGCTTTCACCCGCACGAAAGTGCTGGTGGGCACCTTTTGAATCGTTTCTATGCGGGTTTGGCCGAATCTGAAACTTGCATAGGTCCGATTCGAGGTGTTCTGAGAACCCCAAGAGCAAGGTGTGAAGCGACAACAAAGAAGTTTTTCCTCAGTAATAAACCGAGGTTATCGAACCAGTAGGAGGAAGGAAACGTCACACAGGTGTTGGAGGCAACGCGGAGACCTGCACAACACAAACTCAAGACTTTGCCCCAACGAATCAGTGAGGTTGTCAAGCTCACCGGTTTGCTGTAAGACAGGATTAAACGTATGGTGTGGAAGGTAATGGTTTGCAGCAAGTAAACAAGTAATAGTGGAAGATGTATCAATGGTAAAGATTGGAACGGGGTCCATAGTTCACTATTGGTGCTCTCCTTAGATAGACAACAAGGCATGAAGGGTAAACAAATTACAGCAGGGCAATTGACAGGAACCGAGCAAGGCGAAATAATGCAATTACTAGTCAGAAAGATCCTATGAGGTTGATTGGGCAATACAACAAGATACATAGACCGTCATCCAACTGCATCTATGACTAGAAGTCCATCTTCAGGTTATCATCCGAACCCCCTCCAGTATTAAGTTGCAAGCAACAGACAACTCCTTTAAGAAAAGTGTGTAAGGTAAACAGTCCACATGTTCCATGAACAAGAGACCGTTGTTTACTCCCTAGTAGCAATAGAACATCTACAACCGAAGATATTATTGTCACTTCCCTTGGAAACTAGAGGCATGAACCACTATCGAGCATAAATACCCCCTCTTGGAGTCACTAGCAACTACTTGGCCAAGATAACCACTAGCAATGGAGATCATGCAAGATCACAAACAACACAGACATGATAGAATCATAAAGACAAAACCATTAATCAAACCAACATAATAATCTCAATATCCATCGGATCCCCGCAAACACAACATGCATGATTACAAATAGATTAGATCTTGATCATGAACGGAGCTCACAAGATATATACATGAAAGCACAAAGGAGGAGATAAAACCATCTAGCTACTACATGGACCCATAGTCCAAGGTGGAACTACTCAGGCATCATACCAGAGAGAAGGCCTCCGGGATGATCTCCCCTCTGGCAGGGTGCTGGGAAGAACTTCAGATCCCCCCGATATAGGGACGATGGTGGCAGCGGCTATAGACGGTTTTGTGGATTTCTGATCGGGTCCTCAGAGTTTCTACATCGGGGGCTTCTTATAGGCGAAGGGGGAGACCGAGGCGGCCGCCAGGGCGACCAAACCCTAGCCAGGCACGGGGTGGGGCCCACCCATCCTGTGGTGGGTCTGGCCCCTCTGGCCGGCCCCTCCGTCTCTCCTCTGGACTTCTTGTTCCCCACGAAAACTAATTGACTTTGTCCATTGTCCCGTCCAATTCCGTGAATATTTCTTTACTAACTTTTCTAAAACCAAAAACAGCAGAAAACAGGCATCTGGCACTGTTGCAACTTGTTAGTAGGTTAGTACCAGAAAACATGTAAAAAGCACCTCAAAGTGTGGACAAGTAAAGAAAAGTAGATACTAAACAAGCATGGATCATCAAAAATTATAGATATGTTTCCAACGTATCAACATCCCGAAGCTTAATCCTGCTTGTCCTTGAGTAGGTAAGTGATAAACAGAATAATTTTTGAGGTGAACATGCACCCTCACAATAAATATCCAACCATTTGCAAGCATTGAAAGCTGGGATCAAAGAACTCTAAACATGTGCATGAAATAATGGAGTTCGAACAGTAGGACATACTAACTATGCATGCAACATGGCGAGATACAAACAAATATCATGAATAACATGCATTGAAAAACGTTTGTTTGTTTCACATGCAGAAAACATAGCATAGTGGCAATCAGCTTGTCCCTCATAGAGTAGCAATTAAATGCATAGGACACCTGCAAAGTTCTCAAGGGTGACTAGAAACAAGTAGTACAAGAACAAGTAATAACACAATATGCATCAATTAATAAGCGTTGGAACACTGCACACAGAATGACAACTATGCTCTCTTAATGGTGCCTAAAGTTAGAAGGTGAAGATTCAGTAGTGGTGGAAGAAGGGCCTTTTTTGTAAAGGAAGCAGGGATTACAAGTTTCAAAAAGATCTTATAAAAATTATGGTACTTTTTAGCTTTCAGCCCTCATTGCCCCTATCATAGGCATCTTGAAGTGGTTAAGGTTAAAGTGGCAAAGATGGTGTACATTCTTGACAAAGTATAAGTTGGCAATCTCAAGTCCCTTGAATACGAGGGCCACACCTCATGCATACTCAACTTTGGGTCCAGGTAAGTTCTTGTCACTTGAAGTATTTGCATATCATTGAGAAACGCCAACGGGGTACCCCTTGCACATGGTACATGAGCTTTCCCATAACCAAAATGACAAGGCAATAAGACAATGAGCATCTCAACAATCTTTTTATTTACCATATGCATAGCTTTTTATTGAGGATGCTTCATAGATAGCTCATTATGGTGATGCTACAAGTTTCCACCATGATTAGGCATGGCTTAGGCTAGCGGCCCAGGCGTTTCTCTAACACAGAATACAAACTCCATGGACTTACAAGTCCCCTATTTATTTCACACCGGTGACATCCATAGACAAAAGAACATGATATCAACTGAGTACAACAAGGTACAAGTGCAACGTTGAAAATGTTCCTCGTGACAACACGTTCTTCTAATTCCAACTTATAAGTGCAAGCATATACGACAAAGTTTTCACAATGGTTCAAGTTTATTAGGGGCAAAGAATATAAAGTGTGCCATCAAGTTCGTGAGGGCTTTAATCACTAAGTTTTCACATAACAAAATAGTTTTAAATTGGAAGATAGTTGAAAACAAGAATATACTTGGAATGGTGTAACACACCATGCATCGGAGTTTATAGTGGACACTTTGGAATAACTTGGTTTATTGGGAGTTGGAGGCATGAGTAGAACTTACTCATACAAGTGGAGGCTAGCAAAAGACTGGGAGCAACCAACTAAGAGAGCAATAATGGACATAATCATGCAGTGCAACAAAGCATACTAATCAAAGAAAAGAGTGGTACTACAAGTCAAGGAATAAATGATCATAGAGTCTAATGCTGACTTGTCATAGTCATAACATGGTGTAAGCATGTTCCAAGTCAACCCAAGCATCAAAGGAGAATACCACAATACTATGCTTTTGCATGCTAAACGCATAATTTCTCAGAGGCACACTAAGCAATACCAATTGTTTGGAACAAGACATGCTACAACAATAATCACTAAGCATAATGCTAAAACAACACCTAGATTGTCATGCTAAAGTCTAAGTCATAGTCAATGCAAGCTCCTCTTGCACTTCAAGCAAGAACTTACTACTCCTTTCCAAACACCAAGCAACCTTATTTGCAAAACAACACAGCGAGAACGGGGGTCCAAACTACTAAAGCAAACTAAACAAACTAAGTAAAGCAAACAAAAACTAAGATGCTACAAGAACAACACAACTGTGCATGAAACAATAAAAACGAAGTGTCTAGACAGACCTGAGCTTTTTATTGATGAAGAAGGGGATGCCTTGGGCATCCCCAAGCTTTGACGCTTTTACCTCTTGGATATTTCTTGGGGTGACACCATGGTGGCATCCCCAAGCTTGAGGTTTTGTCCATTCTTCATCTCATTGCATCATTCTTTCTCTACACCTGAAATTTTTCCTTCATACAAAACTTCACACAATCTTCATTAGCAACATAAGCGTATTCAAAAGATATTAGACCACTGGCAAAGCTTTGTAACAACAAGGCTTTTCACTAAAAACACAAGATACTATAATAACTCCTTCAAAAAGCTCAATTTACCCGAAGAGACCTCAAAAAGGAATGAATAAGAAGCAAATGCAAATAATGGCAGAAATCTGTCAAAACAGACCAGCAGGTAGAAACCGATTTTTTCGAACATCTTCTGTTGCTCAAATCACAAAGTGTTGAACTAAATAAAGTTATCTTACATACTGGGAGATTTATTCATAAATTTTGAGCTCAATCCGAGTTACAGAGCCTCCTCACGAATTGATTTGGTGGAGGACAGAAATCTGTTTCGGGACAGCAACTCCCCAAATCTTACTTCCCTCTTATTAGAGGTCATTCTTGGCAAAAAAAGCAAACAAAAAGGATAAGCATAGGTCATTACTGAAGTAATAACTTCCAAGACTCCAGGAAACTCTTGGGTTATCTCCCAACAAGTACTTTTCTTTAACGCCTTTAAGTTAGGCTTGATAGTTTGAGAAGATGCTCTCATAAGAAATATGAATTGAGGTAAAAGGGAGCATCAAGAAGCAAATTCAAAACACATTTAAATCTAAACCTATTCCTATGCATAGGAATGATGTACACAAATAAATTCATAAAGAAAAAAATGACATGCATTGGAAGATAAGAAAAGAGTAACTTCAAAACTTTCAACATAAAGAGAGGTGTTTTAATACCATCAAAACTTCTACAACCATATTTTACTCTCTCATAATAATTTTCAGTTGCCTCATGAATAAACTCAACAATATAGCTATCACATAAAGCATGCTTTTCATGATCTACAAACACATAATTTCTATCAAGCTCAAAAATAATGGGATTAAAACCTTCACAGGTTTTACCCAAAGTAGATATTTCAAAAGGATCCACAGGAACATAACTTTCATCCTCCTTTGGTAAGCATGGGGGACAATCAAATAATGTAAGGGATAAAGAGTTACTCTCATTAGAAGGTAGGCATGGGTAGATAATCCATTCTTCCTCCTTTTGTTCATCACTCTCCTCCTCTTTTTCATCTAATGGGCTTCCAGCAACAATTTCTTCTTCCATAGGCTCCTGCAAAGCATTAGTCTCTTCCATATGTGGAAAGCATCTATTAAGATATTCAAGAATATAGCTATTTTCTTCCTTGTAATTATCAACGCAGAATTTAAGTATCTCATAAACCTTATGTTCATAAGGTGCATCATCAATATTTTCAAGAAGCCTTGCAAGTTCAAATGCACCCTTGAAAGCAATAAATTCTTCAATTTGATCCACATCATCAAAGTCATAATTTCCTTTAACATGAGAATATATGGTAACATTATCATTATACTCACATTGAAAAGGCAGGTGTTTATACCTCCTACAGCAATAAGACTTATCAAAGCAATAAGTAACATTATAAGTAGAGCACAAGTCTCTAGCAATAGTATTCAACTTATCAATTTTTTCCCATAACTGTTTCCCTTTATGTGACAAATGGTGTTCCTTATAATAATACTTTTGTTCTTCCGTGAACCAACCTTCCCAATAAGAACTAGTTTCAAAGAAACCATCCATTGATAGAAAGCATGACCAATCAAGGCAATAACAGACCAGCAACCAGAGCAGGGACTATTTTTTTGTGTTTTTGAATAAAGCAAGCAAACCAAACTAGACTAAATTTTTGGGGTTTTTGGAAAGAGGCATCCAAAACCAAGAAAAATAAACAAAGCAAACTAAAAACAAAGTAAAGAGAAAGGAAGTGAAGGACTACCCTAGTGGAGACATGTTGGGCCACGCAGAGATAAAACAAAAACTTTTCCTCTAACGTGGTGATCCCAAGACCTAGCTGAGGTAGAAGGCCACGAGGTTTACCACTAGACGCGCGGTTGCGGATTACTGATGAAGCGCGTCAGTTGATGCAGTGCAGTCCTCACGATCCGATCGTCCTGGTGCTGATAGCACAACACCTCTGCTGGTATCCACACGTACAAGGAGGAGCGCCGTGAACGCTAGGTTCGTTACGGCGGCTCACTGTGGAGCTAGGGTTTCCAACACATGGAATGACCTAACCGAACAACGATTAACCTTTCTAGGTTCTTGCTCCACTATATATAGGGAGTGAACGTGGGCTCGCCAGCGACCCATTCACTAAAGCCCATATAAAACTAGTCACCGTGAGTCCAACTCACTAACTCAGTCCTAATCTGGTTTAGGTCCAACCCAAGCATTATATGTTCAGATCCAATCGAACATGCTCCCGCTCTTAAGTGTGTGACCAGGGCTCATGGTTACTTGGACACGATTAGAGTCCGACTCACAATCGATCAATCGGCATCGGCTCCTGCGTAGCGTGCGACTCCCAAGTACCAAAGAGTCATGATGACTTGCCTTTCCAATGCGACTTCACGTCCGAGTCCCTTTTGCCTCACGATATACCTTGTCGACTATAGGCGAATATATGTCATCCCTTAAATAGTCCGACTCTCTTCTCGATCCGAGATAAGTGACTCACCCGACTAACTCTTAGTCGATCGCCTCGTTAACACTTAACCGAGTCGCATGGCCATGCTTTCGAATCATATCTCACGAGAGGCCGGAGAATATCTCTCCAGTGGAGGGCAAAATCCATCTTGGTTATTCACATCACGCAGCTTGATTCTCGGCACCGAACCCCGCTTTTATAATCGCCCGATTACGGATCAGCGTTGATGTAACCTAAGTCGGTGATCCTCAACTCGGACTATGCAACAACCTCAGGTCTAAGGATTACATTGATTGAGATATACAAATGACAGCTTAGTTCGTTGTACCTCAATATGGGTTAATCCGACTCGCTAAACTCTTTAGCCTAGTCTGTGTAAGTTGGAATAGCATCTCCATGCCCATGACAAGTGGAACCGAGTCATCAAGCCAACTTTCACATTGGTCTAAGTTGTGTGTCCAGCACAACCTCAATGACCAAGGATATTTAGTACAAACAACATGAATGCATAGTTCCACAACTGAATCACATATTCAATGATACACATCAGATGTTTATACAAGGACTACTTAATAACTTTATGAATACAATGGGACATATCATCATATATGATTGCCTCTAGGGCATATTCCCAACAAGACATCCTTGGCCTCCACGGAAACGGCGCTAGAAAGTCTTTGATGGCTATGCTGGAGCCTGTTGGGAACCCCAAGAGCAAGGTGTGAAGCAAAGACAAGAACAAGTTTTCCTCGAAGAAATCGAGGTTATCGAACTAGTAGGAGGAAGGAACGTCACACGGTGTTGCGAACAGCAGCGGAGACCTGCACAACACAAACTCAAGACTTTGCCCCAATGAATCAGTGAGGTTGTCAAGCTCACCGGTTTGCTGTAACAAAAGATTAAACGTATGGTGTGGAAGGTAATGGTTTGTAGCAAGTAAACAAGTAACAGTGGAAGATGTATCAATGGTAAAGCTTGGACCGGGGTCCATAGTTCACTAGAGGTGCTCTCCTTAGATAGACAACATGGCATGAAGGGTAAACAAATTAGAGCAGGGTAATTGACAGGAACTGAGCAAGGCAAAATAATGCAATTACTAGTCAGAAAGATCCTGTGAGGTTGATTAGGCAACACAACAAGATACATAGACCGCCATCCAACTACATCTATGACTAGAAGTCCACCTTCAAGTTATCATACGAACCTGTAGGGGTTCGTAGCTTGGAAAACAAAAAATTTCTACCGCATGCACACAAACAAGCCAAGATCTATCTACTATATTGTAGCAACGAGTCGATAGAGGAACTTACCCTCGAAGATTCCAAAGCGGTTAACGAGAGCAGATTCTCGTGGGTGATGTAGTCGTACACTTGCCGATCTCAAGATTGCGTAGACGATCCTTCGGCTAACTGCGTTAAAGGCGCTTCGCAATCGGTCACACGTTCGGTACTGACGAAGACCTTCCTCTCCGTGTTCTAGCAGGCAGGTTGTAGCACTCTCTCGCGATTCGTGACTGGCGGGCGTGGTCGAAGTAGAGGGGAGATCTCGCAGGGCTTCGCCTTAAGCCGGAGCGAGTATGGTGGACTATGAGAGAGCCTTGGTGATCTAGGGTTTAGACACACCAATTAGAAGGGGCTAAACTGGCGGCTAGGGCAATTAGAAGCTCTAACTCGGCGGCTTGGGAGAAATCCCTAGGCTGTGGCTAGGGTTTAGGTTTAGAGGGAGGTAACTTGTGTGTTCTAGGAGGGAGCCCTGCCCCTCCTTATATAGGTGGAGGGGCCGGCGGCCAAGGGGAGGGAGTGGAGTCCCTCCCCAACTTGGCTTGGGTGGTCAGGCTTGGGAGGAGGTGTCCCTCCCAACTCGATTTCACCTTCCTCCTCTTTTCCACTTTCCAAATTTAGCCGTTTGACTTTTCAATTTAGCTATTTGACTTTTCAAACTAGGATTTGAATTAATCCTTTATTTGGAACAGCGATGACACTTAGTACATGATGCAATCATTCCAACTTGCAATGACACATTCATGTACCCCTTCCCTCTGGTCTTGGACATTAGAACCTTCTAGAACATTCTCGATGAAAACAGGAATCATTCCCGAACTCAAAGCAGACTTTCCTTATATGAATCTTATTCTCCACCATTAGGATCTCCTCGTGATATCCGGATCCCATCCGAGACTCGAACAACATTCGTCTCTTTCTCATCATACCATAACTACTCAAACAACGTCGAATCCTTAAGTATGTCTCCCTACGGTTCGTGAATTATGCGACATGATCGAGACACTTCCGACAATAACCAATAGAGGAATCTGAAATTAATATGGCTCTACATATTTCTCGATTACTTTGCGATCGAATGAACCACTTACATACGATACCAATTTCCCTTTGTCTCACGATAGTTTACTTATCCGAGGTTTTGATCGCTGGTATCTGCAGATACCTAGTTCAACCTCGTCGATAAGTACTCTTTTCTCGTTCCGTGGTATGTGATCCCTTGAGAGCCGGTCACATGCTTGCAAGCTAATTGGATGACATTCCACCAAGAGGGCCAGAGTATATCTATCCGTCAAATGGATGGACAAATCCCTCTTGATCCATGTGCCTCAACACATACTTTCCGAACACTCAATGCCACCTTTATAGCCACCCATTACGGTGTGGTGTTTGATGTCATCAAAGCATCCTTCGGTGATGGTGATTAGCATGATCTCATGGTGAAGGAATTAGGTTACTATGTATCGAAAGCTTATAGCAAATGAACTATATTAAATGACTTGATCTTTATGCTACGCTTAACTATAGGAGTATGTCCATAACATCATTCTCCTAATGATATGACCACATTGTTAATAACATCTCTATGTTCATGATCAGGAAACCATGATCATATATTAACCAATAAGCTAGTTTAACAAGAGGCTTTACTAGGGACTCTTTTATGTTTACAAATCACACAAGTATTAATGTTTCCGGTTAATACAATTATAGCATGGTATGTAAACATTTATCATAAGTATGAAGATATGATAATAACCACTTTATTATTGCCTCTTGGGCATATCTCCAACAGTCTCCCACTTGCACTAGAGTCAATAATCTAGTTTCAAACCTTTATGTATTCAACACCTATGGCTTTCCAGTGTTGTATGCACACGATTGCTAGTGGTCAAATGATCTCCGGATCTGACACTTCCAGGTCCGTGTGTAATTGCATGTCTTTGCGTCTCTACGCATCACTCATTCTCTAATGAGATGGCTTCGTACAAATTTGGTCCTTTGGTGTGACCTTTAGTTCTTTGGGGTTAAAAACATGTTGATAATATTGTCGTACAATATATCTTCATAGTATTATCCCACTGTGAACTACACCTAGTTTGATAACAAACTACTTGACACAAATGCCCTCTTTTGCTGCTAAAATAGCAGTCATACACTTAGCCTTTTGTTGTAGTATCTGTCACAATGTCTTTAACTTTGGAACTCATCCAAATCCATTATGGAACTCACTTTCCATTATATTGTGCCACCCTTGGTTTATATTGAGATAAACTTAATTTGTACTTTGTGACAAAACTAGTATCAATGTAGTACTTTTACAATGAACTAACCATCTATTTGTCACTTCTATAAATAATATACTTTTAGTTCTTCCAAAAGATCATAAGAATATTCTTACTATTGTCCAATGATCATATTATGAATCATTCTGGTATATGCTCACAACATTTAGAGCATAGGACATATCTGGATTTGTACATATCACAGTATGATTGATATAAATACTCTTTGTGATTTCATACATCAAGTATCAATCTATACTTGAATCTTTGTTTCACTTACCAAGTGTCAATACACTTGAATATATCATCAAAATTGAACTCATTCAATCCTTTCTGTGCGACAAGAACCTTTCTTGTAGTTTCTATATTGAACTCATTCAATATCTCATCTATGTATACGGCACAACCATATTGGTCTATTGATGCCAAATTTTTGATTTTGCCTAAGTCTTTCATCAGGATGAAATTCTTAATATGTGTTAATAAAATATACATCTTTTCCAATCAACAATATGTCCTCCACATAATGTATTAGAAATATGGCTTAGCGCTCCCACTTAATTTCTTGCAAATGCAAGCATCTTCATTGTCTCGATGAAATTATACTCTTTTAACAGTTTCATCATAGTGAAGATTCTAACTCATATGCTTACTTCAACCATTGAAGTTTGCATACGCTTTTAGCATCCTTTGAATTAACAAAACCCTATGGACCGTGTTATGCACATGTCCTAGGTAACAATTCTATTAGAAGAACTTGTTTTGTTTATTCAACTACCACATAACAAAATTATATGTAGTGGTTGCTATATTAATCCGTCTAGACTAAATATCGCTATGAAAGATCAGATCTTGTCATAGTCAACCTTTGAACATTGTTGTGAACTCTTTCCCAACATGTCGACTATTTCATAGATGTGCAACATCCATGTCTATTAATTTATAGATCCAAACACAACTGTAAGGTCTTACACCTTTCTTGAGGGTCCTTCAAGTTCAAAACTTGATTTTTCGTGTATGGAACTATCATGGATTTTATGGCTTCAAGCCATTAGACGGAGTCAGGGCCCATAATCGCTTCTTTGCATGTAGTCGGATCATTATTGTCAAATAATGATTTAACTCTCAAATCTTGGTATTTGATTGTTTACCCGACCTACTTGTTTCAATAGGAACTTGGATCTCTGTGACCACAACCTTTGAGGTACGTGAGCCATGAGCTGTAGAGGTCCTTACCCAATATGGTAGATCCCTCCTGTGTTTTACAATGCTAGTCCCTGGATCAATAGCTAGCATCCACAGTAAGATGTAATATCAAGAAACAAGGTCAAAATATAACTTTATAACCAGGAATAAAATAATTTTATTACATCATACATAGCTCATATGGCTATTACAATACATTGCAGCGGAATAAATATAGTCTTGGGTCCTTCATCTTCAAAGTGCCACAGGCAGATGTTGGTTGTAGACTTTGTAGTCCTAGTCAATCAAACAATCTTCATCTAACAAAACAATCAACCTGCAACATTACAAGTTACAGCCACAAGGGTCAATACATTTGAATTGTATTGGCAAGTTTCACTTTATGTATAATATGAGTGGATCCTATCCATACATGCATATTTGGCTAAGTAGAGTTTAGGGCTTATTTGCATAAAGCAACATTTATCCTATCTTTTTCAAATTGATTTGTCAAATCTCTTTTCAAATCTCTTTTCCAAGTTTCTTGGACTCCTTGGTAGAAACTCAAGTGTTCAAGTCCTTGTCAAAATCCCTTCAGCTACTTGGTAACTCCAAGTGCTTCAAGTTTTTATCAAAATCTCATGAGTCCCTTGGTAACCCCAAGTACATCATGCTCTTGAGCACCTTGGTAACCCTAAGTGAAACAAGCTTTATCAAATCTCTTTGAATTCCTTGGTACCCCCAAGTGCATCAAGTTTTTATATTAGAAATTAGAATGTCGAGATCTCCCATAGTTCAAACTTTAGTTGCTCAGTATTGTCCATAACCGGGGACACGGCTAAGTACTTAGATTTATGAACTTCTGCAGAAGGAGTACACTTTACCCACATGACACAATCCCATCTTGTTGCCACCAGTGGCCTACTGGATTAGTGCTCACCAAGATGGAGTACCGGCAGACTGAGAGTGTGAAGAAGTCTTTCCAAAAGGTCCTCCCATACATCATTGCTAGCTTGTCTTCAGCCCCCATGAAGCATTCCAGATCCCCATGTCCGGTAACTAAAGACAATGTATGGGTCTTCCTAATGTAGTTGACTAAGCCAGAGCCATAATAGCATGTGGTTGTACACGAAAGCCACAATTGGAGAAACATGTTCGATCTCTAAGTTTCCTAGGTGGTTTTCATTTGGAGCACAACACAAAGTGATTGCCATAGACATGGGTCCCTTTTGTTGCCACTTTCTCCAAAACATAAAGTGTCCACCACCTAGGTGGTTCATTGAGTCCTTGTTTTATTATATAAAAACACAAGTCCTTTTCTCAACCTTTGTAAAATCTCAACATGTATCTCTTTTTCAAAACATTGCATGGCTAAGCATGTACAACTTTAATATTTTCACTAAGGAGTGTATAGGGAATCCTATTAGGATTAGCATAGCATAAGTATAAAACATTTTCATGCATGTTTACAAAATCCACTAAGTGTAACAAAAATAGTAGGTCTTTTGTATGATAGTGTAACTTGCCTTTTTTTGTTTAGGGAATGATAGTCACTCCTTGATTTTTGCTAGTCCCACACTTGCTAATTTCACTACAATCAAACAAGCATAGTATCAAGTAGCATTCCAACTTTCAAACAATAATTCACATACCCAAAGCAATGGTTCCTAAGTCTTGTAGAAAGAGGGTTCTATTGCAAAGTTGGTCTCTACTAGGTTTATAAACTTTGTAAGGTCCACATTGGTCATTTACCAAAATGGCAAAGTCATTAGTTAGAGGTTTTGCCCAAAGCCTATTTTAAAATGCTTTCAACATTTTATGTGATGGAAATTTATTCTTTTTCAAGCAAAACTTTATATTTTTCACCAATTGAGTTTCCCTTGGCAAGGCTTGGTGTTTTGGGTCAGTAAGTTTGGTCCATAATATTCTTCCCAAAGGTTTCCTTGTAAAAACATTTCCATAATAAAACTAATGAGTTTATTTGGCTAGAAAATGACTAAGTTAAATATTTCAACCTATATTTCTCCAAAAATCATTTTTATTACCCAGGGTTGGTTCCTAGGGTCAGTAAGATCATACAAATTCATTTTGCAAAAGAATTAATCCTAAAATCAATTTTAAACAATTTTTATCCTCTAAACAAGTACACAAATGTTTCTGCTAATTCAAACAAGCAATCAGATACTATTTGTCAAACTAAGGCTATGGTTGTTTAGGGCTTGTTCTCCTGATTTCATTGATATAAAATTTGTCAAATTTGGACGTGTGGTTTGAAAGGTACAAGTGTTTGAAGTTTGCATATAATTCTGATTCAAAAATCTGTTTTAAACTAGAGCTGGCCACGCGTCGTATTCTAATTGGCCGAAAACGGTTCGTGCGGATCACGCACTGCAGGCCATTAGATCTAAGTCACATCGCACGGTTCAGAACGCGTACCTCTTTGCAGTAAGTGATCTAATCGTAATCGTTCAAACTAGATCCTACGGTACTGGCTCGCTGGACCAAAAGTGAGCGGCGCCGACGGCGGCTAGCGGCGGCGACGGTCAGATAGTGGCGAAGCGAGAAACGAGGAAGAGGCGGGGCTTACAGTGCTCGCAGAGACCTGCTGATGCTCGTGGTGGGGTTGGCTACGCGAGGGGCGCAAGGGGTTGCTGCTAATTGCTCGTCGGAGAAGCTGCGAGCGGCGGTGCTCTCTGGTTGCTGTCGAGGACGATGCTGCAGATCACCAGGAGGTAAACAAAACACATAGTCAGGAGCGCAAGGAAACGGCGAAGGTGTGTGCGTGAACGAGAGGTCGCGGGGCGGTCTGGTTCACCTGGGAGATGTCGCCGGAGAAGAAACAAACGCGGCGGCGCTCTGTGCTTGACGATGGCGAGGATTTGGGGGCGCCCTAAGACAAACGGGAAGTGCCATTAGGTTCGTATGAGCTTGGAGATCATCACCGTGTTCTCGGGGAGAAGAGGGGCGACCAGAATTTACCTGTGGGGCTTGTCGGAGAAAGAGGCGAGCGCGGCGTTGGGGGTTTGTCGAGTCGGGGTTACGGCGCCGGGCTGAACCGAGAGTACTAGGAGGTGCGTGAGGTCGAGTTGAGTCCACTCGCGTGAAGTAGAGGCAGAGGGGTGGTCGGAGTTGGCCGGAATTTCTGCGACAGCTCGTCGGAGCAGAGGATGTTCGGGGAGGAAATGGAGCGGCCTGGGGGTGAGCTTTGGGGAGGAGTCTGAGGGAAAACGGAGGAGAGAGCGAGGCGATTAAAAGGCCGTGGTCGCGATGAGGATTTAACGCGGCGCTAAGGAGAATTAAACGCGCGGAATCAAAGCCTGCAACGGCAACGTCGTCTGGGGAGGCAGGGTCGCGCGAGGAAGAAGGAGGAGGTAGTGTGGGGTCCGCTGGCAGTGAAAGAAAAGAATAAGGGAAGGGGTCCACTTGTCATACACTGTATGGGTCAGAAACGGGGTGCGAATCGTTTTCTGTGGGGTAAGGAGCTGGGCTGGTTGGTGGGCTTAGTGGGCTGCCTGGGTTGGGTTGGCCCTTTTCCATTTTTTTTATTCTGTGCTATTTTTCCTTTTCTATTTCGAATTTCTATTTTAAGTTTCAATCAACTTATTCAATCATTCAAACAATTCAAACATTCTTTAAACTTTGCATTGTGTTTTTGGTTCTGTTTAGTAGTATAAATCAACCTTCAAAATAAATAAATAAAATATTTTAAATTTTTCTAGGTTCTTTATTAATTAAATAAAATGGGCTATGGTTTATTAATAAAATATGGTTTGGTTTAGTTATTAAAATCCCATTTTAAATTCTAAATATTTACAAAAACCAAATCAGTAGGTTTTATTTGAGTATATAAGATATGTGCACACTTTGTTAGAGTAAAATAACATTTTATTATAGGGTCCATTAATAATTAAATAAAATGGCCTTAGTTATTTAATTCAAATAGGATTTATTTTATTGAGATCTTTTATTTTAAAATCTAAAATAGAGCCAAAACATTTTAGTAGGTTTTTATTAAATAATAATAGAAATACTTGTTAAACCTATTTAAACAATTTTAGTAGGTCTTGATGTTTTAATTTTAAAATGATAAATCCTTTCATAATAAAATTGGATATTGATGCCCTATTATTTTATTTAAATAGACCTTTGTTAATTTTTATTTAGAACTAAATGTTTTAATTCCCAAAGCTTGGCCAAGGTTTTAATTGGCTTTATTAAATAATCTTTATTTATAAATCCACCTTTTCTTTTGATAACCAAAATTTTTATTTTAAAGATCCAATAATAATAATTCCAAAACATTTTAATTAAATTTTTTTTAAGGATGCATTTTGGATTTAATTCAAATGGGTTTGAAATTCCAATTGAATTCAAAAAGTTTCTTCTGGCTCTGAAAATCAAACAAAGTTTTATTTTATTCATTTATTTTTCACATTTCAAGATTTGGAAAATCGTGGGATGTGACAGGCTACCACCCTTAAAATAAATCTCGTCCCGAGATTTGGGGAGGATAGGGTTACAAGAAAGTTCAAAGCAACTAGGGTACTACCACCCTTAATAATTTTCAAACAAAAATTACATATTGGCCTTCTTGGGTCCTGGATAAAATTTTCTTATTGCAAACATTTGCATGGTTTCCTTGGTTTCCATACTTGACTCATGGGCCAAGATTGAGCTTCTCCATAGGCTTGTTCAACTTATTCTTCATCCTTTCTGGACAGTTGCTTGCATAGTGTCCCGGATTCTTGCAGTTGAAGCAATGAATGTCATTGAGTTCTTTACGTGGCTCTTGAGGGCAAGTTGCTACAAAGTGACCTGGTTCATTACAATTGTTGCACCACACTTGGTCAATTCCTTTATTCTTTATGTTCTCTGGGCATCCACTGGAGTAGTGTCCCATTTCCTTACATTTACGACATTGTACAAGGCTCATGTCTTGCTTGGGCTTCTTGATTTTCCTGGATCCTTTGAATTGGGTTGTCTTGCTTGGAGGTAGTAGTGGTCCTTTTCCTTTGGTAGACTTGGATCCTTCTTGTTTCCTTTGTTCTACCATGGCATAGATAGGACATAGGCCAGGAGTATGATCACTTCCCTCACAAAGGTAGCAAGTAGCTTGAGAGGTAGGGCATTCTCCAACAGGATGGTCTTCATCACAATTGGGGCATTGTCCTTCATGCTCCTTGAAAGTATGATCCTTGTCTCCACAAATAATGCAAGCTGGAGCTCCATCTAGAACAACATTCTTGTCATCCTTGCTATCATATTCCCTTCTAGGATAATTTTCTTCCATGATAATCATTTGATTAGTCACCTTAAGCATTAGTTGAGATTGTTCCTCCAAAAACTTTTGCAGTGTTGGATCTTCATTACTATTGTTGGCTAGGAACTGAGCTGTCAATTGGTTCAACTGATGTTGGGTTGCTATGAGCTCTCCCAGGCTGTCAGCTTGGTTGGTGTTGGTGTCATCATCCTTGGAGTCCTTTGGGGTGGTCATCTATTTTGGGTTGAAGGAAGATTAGAATGGCAAGATATTTCTAAGGAAATATTTCTAATCACACACACACAATTCACACAAGCAATGTGCGTGCAATCACAAAACAACTTTTTCACTCATACAAAATTCAAGCACATACTTAGGCAACAAAACATTTTTGTTACACCACATAAGTTGGTGTGTTTTGTTTTAACTATATTATGGTGGTCCATCTATATGGTTCACTTGTGATCTTTCTTCCCTTTGCATGAGATCATGGTTTCCTTGAGACAAACTCTTGGTTACACACTTCAAAGTTGTTGATGGTTTCTTCTTATTTTGCATTCCCTCAGTCTCTAAATCTTGAGTAAGATTTCCTTGTTTCACTTGTGGTCCTTAGTGATATCCAAGTTGGAAGTCCTTGGTGAAGTGACTGAAGATGTTGAAGTCATTAGAGTTGAAGAAGTTGAAGAAGTCCTTTGCACATGGTGTAGTCTTTGGTCATGGTTAGGATTTTCCATCAAGTTGAAGTAGAAGAGAAGTAGAGTTGGAAACAAAATGGTTAAGGAAAGAGTTTACAAGTATTTTTGTAAATATGTTTTGGATCAAAATGTAACTCCTATTTTTCTAAGGGTTTTTGTCCAATCCTAGGGTTTACAAATCCTACAGGCAACACAATGCTCTGATACCATCTGTAGAGGTCCTTACCCAATATGGTAGATCCCTCCTGTGTTTTACAATGCTAGTCCCTGGATCAATAGCTAGCATCCACAGTAAGATGTAATATCAAGAAACAAGGTCAAAATATAACTTTATAACCAGGAATAAAATAATTTTATTACATCATACATAGCTCATATGGCTATTACAATACATTGCAGCGGAATAAATATAGTCTTGGGTCCTTCATCTTCAAAGTGCCACAGGCAGATGTTGGTTGTAGACTTTGTAGTCCTAGTCAATCAAACAATCTTCATCTAACAAAACAATCAACCTGCAACATTACAAGTTACAGCCACAAGGGTCAATACATTTGAATTGTATTGGCAAGTTTCACTTTATGTATAATATGAGTGGATCCTATCCATACATGCATATTTGGCTAAGTAGAGTTTAGGGCTTATTTGCATAAAGCAACATTTATCCTATCTTTTTCAAATTGATTTGTCAAATCTCTTTTCAAATCTCTTTTCCAAGTTCCTTGGACTCCTTGGTAGAAACTCAAGTGTTCAAGTCCTTGTCAAAATCCCTTCAGCTACTTGGTAACTCCAAGTGCTTCAAGTTTTTATCAAAATCTCATGAGTCCCTTGGTAACCCCAAGTACATCATGCTCTTGAGCACCTTGGTAACCCTAAGTGCAACAAGCTTTATCAAATATCTTTGAATTCCTTGGTACCCCCAAGTGCATCAAGTTTTTATATTAGAAATTAGAATGTCGAGATCTCCCATAGTTCAAACTTTAGTTGCTCAGTATTGTCCATAACCGGGGACACGGCTAAGTACTTAGATTTATGAACTTCTGCAGAAGGAGTACACTTTACCCACATGACACAATCCCATCTTGTTGCCACCAGTGGCTCTTGGATTAGTGCTCACCAAGATGGAGTACCGCATCGAGAGTGACGAAGTCTTTCCAAAAGGTCCTCCCATACATTATTGCTAGCTTGTCTTCAGCCCCCATGAAGCATTCCAGATCCCCATGTCCGGTAACTAAAGACAATGTATGGGTCTTCCTAATGTAGTTGACTAAGCCAGCCATAATAGCATGGGGTTGTACACGAAAGCCACAATTGGAGAAACATGTTCGATCTCTAAGTTTCCTAGGTGGTTTTCATTTGGAGCACAACACAAAGTGATTGCCATAGACATGGGTCCCTTTTGTTGCCACTTTCTCCAAAACATAAAGTGTCCACCACCTAGGTGGTTCATTGAGTCCTTGTTTTATTATATAAAAACACAAGTCCTTTTCTCAACCTTTGTAAAATCTCAACATGTATCTCTTTTCAAAACATTGCATGGCTAAGCATGTACAACTTTAATATTTTCACTAAGGAGTGTATAGGGAATCCTATTAGGATTAGCATAGCATAAGTATAAAACATTTTCATGCATGTTTACAAAATCCACTAAGTGTAACAAAAATAGTAGGTCTTTTGTATGATAGTGTAACTTGCCTTTTTTTGTTTAGGGAATGATAGTCACTCCTTGATTTTTGCTAGTCCCACACTTGCTAATTTCACTACAATCAAACAAGCATAGTATCAAGTAGCATTTCAACTTTCAAACAATAATTCACATACCCAAAGCAATGGTTCCTAAGTCTTGTAGAAAGAGGGTTCTATTGCAAAGTTGGTCTCTACTAGGTTTATAAACTTTGTAAGGTCCACATTGGTCATTTACCAAAATGGCAAAGTCATTAGTTAGAGGTTTTGCCCAAAGCCTATTTTAAAATGCTTTCAACATTTTATGTGATGGAAATTTATTCTTTTTCAAGCAAAACTTTATATTTTTCACCAAGTGAGTTTCCCTTGGCAAGGCTTGGTGTTTTGGGTCAGTAAGTTTGGTCCATAATATTCTTCCCAAAGTTTTCCTTGTAAAAACATTTCCATAATAAAACTAATGAGTTTATTTGGCTAGAAAATGACTAAGTTAAATATTTCAACCTATATTTCTCCAAAAATCATTTTATTACCTGGTTGGTTCCTAGGGTCAGTAAGATCATAAAATTCATTTTGCAAAAGAATTAATCCTAAAATCAATTTTAAACAATTTTATCCTCTAAACAAGTACACAAATGTTTCGCTAATTCAAACAAGCAATCAGATACTATTTGCCAAACTAAGGCTATGGTTCTTTAGGGCTTGTTCTCCTGATTTCATTGATATAAAATTTGTCAAATTTGGACGGTGGTTTGAAAGGTACAAGTGTTTGAAGTTTGCATATAATTCGATTCAAAATCTGTTTTAAACTAGAGCTGGCCACGTCGTATTCTAATTGGCGAAACGGTTCGTGCGGATCACGCCGCAGCCATTAGATCTAAGTCACATCGCACGGTTCGTAACGCTGCACTTTTGCAGTAAGTGATCTAATCGTAATCGTTCAAACTAGATCCTACGATCGCTCATTTGGACCAAAAGTGAGCGGCCGACGGGCAAGCGGCGGCGACGGTCGAGATAGTGGCGAAACAGAAACGAGGAAGAGGTGGCGGGCTTACCAGGCTCGCAGAGACGCCGATGCTCGTGGTGGGGTTGGCTACACGAGGGGCGCAAGGGGTTGCTGCTAATTGCTCGTCGGAGAAGCTGCGAGCGGCGGTGCTCTCTGGTTGCTGTCGAGGACGATGCTGCAGATCACCAGGAGGTAAACAAAACACATAGTCAGGAGCGCAAGGAAACGGCGAAGGTGTGTGCGTGAACGAGAGGTCGCGGGGCGGTGTCAGTTCACCAGGAGATGTCGCCGGAGAAGAAACAAACGCGGCGGCGCTCTGTGCTTGTCGATGGCGATGATTTGGGGGCGCCCTAAGACAAACGGTAAGTGCCATTAGGTTCGTATGAGCTTGGAGATCATCACCGTGTTCTCGGGGAGGAGAGGGGCGACCAGAATCTACCTGAGGGGCTTGTCGGAGAAGAGGCAGACGCGGCGGGGGTTTGTCGAAGTCGGGTTAGGCGCACAGCAGCGAACTGAGAGTACTAGGAGATGCTTGAGGTCGAGATGAGTCCACTCGCGTGAAGTAGAGGCAGAGGAGTGGTCGGAGTTGGCCGGAATTTCTGCGACAGCTCGTCGGAGCAGAGGATGTTCGGGGAGGAAATGGAGCGGCCTGGGGGCGAGCTTTGGGGAGGAGTCTGAGGGAAAACGGAGGAGAGAGCGAGGCGATAAAAAGGCCGTGGTCGCGATGAGGATTTAACGCGGCGTTAAGGAGAATTAAACGCGCGGAATCAAAGCCTGCAACGGCAGCGTCGTCTGGGGAGGCATGGTCGCGCGAGGAAGAAGAAGGAGGAGGTAGTGTGGGGTCCGCTGGCAGTGAAAGAAAAGAATAAGGGAAGGGGTCCACTTGTCATACACTGTATGGGTCAGAAACGGGGTGCGAATCGTTTTCTGCGGGGTAAGGAGCTGGGCTGGTTGGTGGGCTTAGTGGGCTACCTGGGTTGGGTTGGCCCTTTTCCATTTTTTTTATTCTGTGCTATTTTTCCTTTTCTATTTCGAATTTCTGTTTTAAGTTTCAATCAACTTATTCAATCATTCAAACAATTCAAACATTCTTTAAACTTTGCATTGTGTTTTTGGTTCTGTTTAGTAGTATAAATCAACCTTCAAAATAAATAAATAAAAATATTTAAATTTTTCTAGGTTCTGTTTATTAATTAAATAAAATGGGCTATGGTTTATTAATAAAATATGGTTTGGTTTAGTTATTAAAATCCCCATTTTAAATTCTAAATATTTACAAAAACCAAATCAGTAGGTTTTTATTTGAGTATATAAGATATGTGCACACTTTGTTAGAGTAAAATAACATTTTATTATAGGGTCCATTAATAATTAAATAAAATGGCCTTAGTTATTTAATTCAAATAGGATTTATTTTATTGAGATCTTTTATTTTAAAATCTAAAATAGAGCCAAAACATTTTAGTAGGTTTTTATTAAATAATAATAGAAATACTTGTTAAACCTATTTAAACAATTTTAGTAGGTCTTGATGTTTTAATTTTAAAATGATAAATCCTTTCATAATAAAATTGGATATTGATGCCCTATTATTTTATTTAAATAGACCTTTGTTAATTTTTATTTAGAACTAAATGTTTTAATTCCCAAAGCTTGGTCAAGGTTTTAATTGGCTTTATTAAATAATCTTTATTTATAAATCCACCTTTTCTTTTGATAACCAAAATTTTTATTTTAAAGATCCAATAATAATAATTCCAAAACATTTTAATTAAATGTTTTTTTTAAGGATGCATTTTGGATTTAATTCAAATGGGTTTGAAATTCCAATTGAATTCAAAAAGTTTCTTCTGGCTCTGAAAATCAAACAAAGTTTTATTTTATTCATTTATTTTTCACATTTCAAGATTTGGAAAATCGTGGGATGTGACATGAGCATTGTTGCTACCTCCGGAACACTTTTCGGCGTTGCGCAACTTTGATCATATAGCTAAGGTTCTTTTAACCTTATCAAAGTTCTATTGTCCTCCCACTTAACTTTTCACGAAAAATTCCTTCTCAAAGAAACTTGACGTTCTAAGAGACAAACACTTTTGGCTCCGGTGTTTATGGAGGAATACTTAACAGTTATTCGTAATAACATACAAAGACAGGTTCATCCGACTTTGGTTGCACACATCTTTCTTATGCATAGCATACCAATGTTTTAAGAAAGGACTACTTGGGTTTTATCCCAAACCATAACTTTATATGGTGTCATTTCAATGGATTATGATGGAGCTCTTTTCAGTGGAAAACGGTAGTCTCTAAAGCTTTTAATCTTTAAAACATAATGGCAGTTTTATGAATTATACCTTTGATCTTACCATGTCAAACAAGGTTTTAATCACATATCTCGAACGCTCCATACTCTTATGGTGTTTCGGGAAATGCAAATCCACGGAACGATTCCTTAAATCTTAGGTATTATGCTAAACTTGTAACTCAAATATCTTCCTTTATGATCTTATCATAAACTATTTATATTCTTGTTAAAATGATTTTGCACTTCATCTTGAAAATCTTTGAACTTTTCAAATATTTCACACTTCATCCTTATTAAGTAAATATTCATATATTCACTCAAATTTTCGGAGAAAGCATATGAAGTTGAAATCCATCGCTCTTGACTACACATAATGGATTTCGTACAACAATATGTACAAGTTCCAATAAGCTAGTCATTCGTTCCCTTTTGGCCTATGAACGAAGTTTTAATTATCTCTAGGAAAGTTTCACAAGCGTCATTTGATCAAAAATGAAAAGACTCCAAAATTCCATCCACATGGAGTTTCTTCATGTTTTCTTTCCAATATAATTTAAACGGCGATGTCACTTCCTAAGTGATCCTTCAATCAATTTGTCTTTCGACATTTTTAACACTAGTTTTATGGATGTGATTTCTCCAACAAGATTTGTGAATCATCCATCTTTTATGGATTACGGCAATTATTTGAACAACCCTTTTGTTCTCATAATACCTGATAAAACAAATCTTGAAGGCAAGCTTTGATGTTTAATGATCAACACAATAACCCTTTATTTGTTCTCGATGAACATCATCACATATTCTTTTGCTAGTTACTTAGGCCACTGTAGTTCATGAATTCTGTTGTTTCGTATGACGATTCACACCAACAAATTCAGTATAAAATACTTAAGAACCACATTGTTTAATAAGCAAATAATATAGCCATAACATGTATATCATCTATATACTTAAACTGAACAATTCTAGTCTTTTTTTTTCTGGCATATATTTATGAGATTCTCTTTCAGTATTTCCTTTTCCGTTTGAAAGAATCTATCAACATCAATAGTGGAGTCATACATATGACACATAGTCCAAAGAGTGTATAGTTAAATACCAATGTCTTTGGACTTGCACTTTGAAGTAGATCACCATCATCAAATGTTTGGTGTTCTTTCAAATTCTTTTCTTTAGTAATCTCTTGGTGTATTAAACATTTTACCTACATCAAATATTCACCTTTATCATGGAATCGTCCATGATCAAGCTACTTTTAGCTTATAACGATGAATTACGAGTATAATGTTGCTATCCAAAACCTTTTGGAGGATTAGGACAACAAGTGTCTCCAACCCTTTGCAAATTCTCATCAAAATATGAGAACATGAACTTTGCCATATTATACTCTATCATGGTGTAACCAAAACTTCGTTTCAGATATCACAATATCTTCCACACATCATGGTTTCTGAAACAACTCTTTCAGATCCTAGATAACCTTGATATTAAGACAATCCTTTGAATATCAAGAATCATGGAGACAAACATGATACTCATACACTAACTCTTGGAATTGTCACTCTTGATTTAATACCAATTATTAAACTTCATGGAGTAGGAATTTCTTTGAAAGTTTGCAATAGGACTTTTAAACTTTAGATTAACACTTCAAAACAATACGATACCAGTTAGAAAGTAACTAACGAATTCTTAGTTCTATCATCTCAATTATAACTAAGCGCAAGGTGGTAGCGGATGCCAATGACTACAACAATTATGAAAATTCACTTTGAGTTAATTTATGATAAATAGTGTTCAACTTAATCATATTGTTGTTAAACTCCCACTCAAAACAATATCCCTCACATTGTTTTAGTGATCACACGAACCAAATCCACCACATCAAAACCGATCATCACGAGAGTTGATATAGCTTCAATGGCGAACAATCAACATGTTCATCATATCTACTATAGGACTCATGCTTTACCTTTCGGTGATCCATGTTCACGAGACCATGTACATACATGCTAGGCTCGTCAAGATCAAACCTTAGCTTCCGCATGAGCAAATCTGGCTTGCCCACGTTGTATACACTTGCGGAATCTAACACACCCGATCATCACGTGGTGCTTCGAAACAACAAGCTTTAGCAATGGTACTAACTAAGGGTGGACACTTTATGACTTGAAATTAATGTGCATGAGGGATCATCTTATAATGCTACCGTCGTCTACTAAGCAATACAAGATGCATAAAGGATTAACATCACATGCAATTCATAATATGTGATATGATATGGCCTTTCTTCTTTGTGCTTCTGATCTCCATCTTCTAGCATGAACATGATCTCCATCATCACCGACATTGCATCAAGGTCAATGATGCTTCTCCATGGTTGTCGTCCACCGGCTTCAACTATTACAACTACTTTGAATAGACATGTGGGTCTTAACAAAAATTAAAGACAACCATATGGCTCCTGCCGGTTGCTGACTTACAATAAGGAACATTGCATACATCATATATAATCACAATCATGGCCATATCACATCATGCACCCCACGCAAAACAAAGTTAGACGCCTCTACTTTCTTTGCATATTTTACGTGGTTTGGGGCTTTCAATAAGTGTCGTTCTAACTTACGAACAAGAACCACAACATTGATACTAGTATTGTTAATCACCTGTTGTAAATTGGATCTTAACTATGCTAGGAGAAACAGCACCATAAAGCCACTTATGCAATACAAGTTGCATGTCAAGCGTGGAGCAAGTCTCATGAGCGATGTCATGTAAGGTTAGCTGGGCGCTTCATCCCAACATACCGCAAGATGCAAAGTACACAAGAAGCAATCGACAATAAAGCATCAACGCCCACAATGACCATTGTGTTCTACTCGTGCAAACAGATCTACATATAGACACGGCTCGATACCCTTTGGGGGTTCGTAGCTTGGAAAACAAAAAATTCTACGCATGCACACAAACAAGCCAAGATCTATCTACTAGATTGTAGCAACGAGTCGATAGAGGAACTTACCCTCGAAGATTCCAAAGCGGTTAACGAGAGCAGATTCTCGTGGGTGATGTAGTACACTTGCCGATCTCAAGATCGCGTAGACGATCCTTCCCATTGCGTTCGGCGCTTCCGCGATCGGTCACACGTTCGGTGATTTCGAAGACCTTCCTCTCCCTTTTCCAGCGAAATGGAGGTTGTAGCACTCTCCTCGCGATTCGGCAACTGGCGTGGTACGGAAGTAGAGGGAGATCTCGCGAGCCGCCTTAAGCCGGAGGCAGTATGGTGGACTATGAGAGAGCCTTGGTGATCTAGGGTTTAGACACCAATTAGAAGGGGCTAAAGCTGGCGGCTAGGGCAATTAGAAGCTCTAACTCGGCTTGGGAGAAATCCCTAGGGCGTGGCTAGGGTTTAGGTTTAGAGGAGATAACTTGTGTGTTCTAGGAGGAGCCTGCCCTCCTTATATAGGTGGAGGGCGGCGGCCAGGGAGGTGGAGTCCCTCCCCAACTCGGCTTGGGTGGTGCGCCGGCTTGGGGAGGAGGGTGTCCCTCCCCAACTCAGTTTCACCTTCCTCCTCTTTTCCACTTTCCAAATTTAGCCGTTTGACTTTTCAATTTAGCTATTTGACTTTTCAAACTAGGATTTGAATTAATCCTTTATTTGGAACAGCGATGACACTTAGTACATGATGCAATCATTCCAACTTGCAATGACACATTCATGTACCCTTCCCTCCTGAGTCTGGGACATTCGGAACCTTCTAGAACATGCCCGATGAAAACACCGGAATCATTCCCGAACTCCGAAACGAGACTTTCCTTATATGAATCTTATTCTCCGGACCATTCCGGATCTCCTCGTGATATCCCGGATCCCATCCGAGACTCCGAACAACATTCGGTCTCTTTCTCATCATACCATAACTACTCAAACAACGTCGAATCCTTAAGTGTGTCTCCCTACGGTTCGTGAATTATGCGGACATAATTGAGACACTTCTCCGAACAATAACCAATAGAGGAATCTGGAAATTCATATGGCTCCCACATATTTCTACGATTACTTTGCGATCGAATGAACCACTTACATACGATACCAATTTCCCTTTGTCTCACGATAGTTTACTTATCCGAGGTTTTGATCGTCGGTATCTCTGCATACCTAGTTCAACCTCGTTACCGATAAGTACTCTTTTCTCGTTCCCGTGGTATGTGATCCCTTGTGAGCCAGTCACATGCTTGCAAGATAATTGGATGAAATTCCACCGAGAGGGCCCACAGTATATCTATCCGTCATATGGATGGACAAATCCCACTCTTGATCCATGTGCCTCAACACATACTTTCCGAACACTCAATGCCACCTTTATAGCCACCCAGTTACGGTGTGGTGTTTGATGTCATCAAAGCATCCTTCCGGTGATGGTGATTAGCATGATCTCATGGTCGAAGGAATTAGGTTACTATGTATCAGAAAGCTTATAGCAAATGAACTATATTAAATGACTTGATCTTTATGCTACGCTTAACTATAGGAGTATGTCCATCACATCATTCTCCTAATGATATGACCCTATTGTTAATAACATCTCTATGTTCATGATCAAGAAACCATGATCATATATTAACCAACAAGCTAGTTTAACAAGAGGCTTTACTAGGGACTCTTTTATGTTTACAAATCACACAAGTATTAATGTTTCCGGTTAATAAAATTATAGCATGGTATGTAAACATTTATCATAAGTATGAAGATATGATAATAACCACTTTATTATTGCCTCTTGGGCATATCTCCAATAGAACCCCCTCGAGTATTAAGTTGCAAGCAACAGACAACTGCTTTAAGCAAAGTGTGTAAGGTAAACAGTCCAGATGTTCCATGAACAAGAGACCGTTGTTTTCTCCCTAGTAGCAACAACACATCTACAACCGAAGATATTATTGTCACTTCCCTTGGAAACTAGAGGTATGAATCCACTACCGAGAATAAATACCCCCTCTTGGAGTCACTAGCAACTACTTGGCCAAGATAACCACTAGCAACGGAGAGCATGCAAGATCACAAACAACACAGACATGATAGAATCATAAATACACAACCATTAATCAAACCAACATAATAATCTAAATATCCATCGGATCCCCGCAAACACAACATGCATGATTACAAATAGATTAGATCTTGATCATGAACGGAGCTCACAAGATCTATACATGAAAGCACAAAGGAGGAGATACAACCATCTAGCTACTACATGGACCCATAGTCCAAGGTGGAACTACTCACGCATCAAACCGGAGAGAAGGCCTCCGGGATGATCTCCCCTCCGGCAGGGTGCTAGGAAGAACTTCAGACCCCCCTCCCCTATCTAGGGACGATGGTGGCGGCAGCTATAGATGGTTTCGTGGATTTTTGATCGGATCCTTAGGGTTTTTGCATCGGGGGCTTGTTATAGGCGAAGGGGGAGACCGAGGCGGCCGCCAGGGTGACCAAACCCTAGCCAGGTGTGGGATGGGGCCCACCCGTGCCTAGGGTGGGTCTGGCCCCTCTGGCCGGCCCCTCCGTCTCTCCTCTAGACTTCTTGTTCCCCATGGAAAGTAATTGACTTTGTCCTTTGTCCCTTCCAATTCCGAGAATATTTCTTTACTAACTTTTCTGAAACCAAAAACAGCAGAAAACATGCATCTTGCACTGTTGCAACTTGTTAGTAGGTTAGTACCATAAAACATGTAAAAATCACCTCAAAGTGTGGACAAGTAAAGCAAAGTAGATACTAAACAAGCATGGAGCATCAAAAATTATAGATACATTTCCAACGTATCAACAACTCTGTGAACGATCACGTCATGATGATGATGGGATATGTTCAACGTCTTAAGGCACTAGGATATGATATCCCAGTTGATCTTGTGATGGATAGAGGTCTGTAGTCGCTCCCACCCAGCTACAAAGAGTTTGTGATGAATTACAAGAAAAGTGTTGCTATCGAAGTAGACATAAAAGGATAGGCATCTGGAGTTGATGGTCGATAAGATCGCATCCTCTAGAGAAAGGGCCGTGGCCAAAGCAAAACTCAAGATGGGCGACTTTTGTTGTACCTAAGAAACGCCAATGGAGGTCCTAAGCCTGATACTAAATGTTTTTATTGCAATGAGTTGGGTCACTGGAAACATAACTGCCCCAAGTATTTGGCAGACAAGAAGGCCAACAAGGCAAATAAAGGTATATATGATATACATGTTATTGATGTGTACTTGACTAGTACTCACAGAGCACCGGTATTTGATACCGAGCGGTTGCTAATATTTTTAACTTGAATTAGGGGTTGAGGAACAAGCGACCGCTAGCAAGGGGTGAGCTCAAGATGCGTGTTGGCAACAGATCAAGCGTTGATGTGATCGTCGTCGGAACGCTACCTCTCCACTTACCATCGAGATTAGTTATAAACCTGAATAATTGTTATTTGGTGCCTGCACTGAGCATGAACATTGTATCCGGATCATGTTTGGTGCGCAGTGGTTATTCATTTAAATCCAAAAACAATGGTTGTTCGTTTTATATGGATGATATATTTTATGGTCATGCACCTGTGATGAATGGTTTATTTCGGTTGGATCTCGATAATAGTGTTACACATATTCATAATGTTGATGCTAAAAGGATTAAACTTAATTATGATATATCCGCATATATGTGGCACTGCCGTCTAGGTCATATTGGCGTTAAATGCATGAAGAAGCTCCATTCGGATGGACTTTTGGAATCACTTGATTTCGAATCATTTGATACATGTGAGACATGCCTTATGGGAAAGATGACTAGAACACCGTTTTTCGGTTCAATGGAACGGGCGATAGATTTATTGGAAATCATATACTCTGATGTGAGTGGTCCAATGAGTGTGTCAGCGCGAGGTGGATATCGTTATTTTGTAACTTTTACGGATGATTTGAGTAGATACGGTTATATCTACTTGATGAAACACAAGTCTGAAACTTTTGAGAAGTTTAAGGAATTTTAGAATGAAGTGGAAAATCATCGTAATAGAAAGATCAAATTTCTACGGTCTGACCGTGGAGATGAGTATCTAAGTTGCGAGTTTACCACACATATGAAAGATTGTGGAATAGTTTCACAACTCACACCTGCTGAAACACCACAGCGAAATGGTGTGCCGGAACATTGTAATCATACTTTACTAGATATGGTTCGATCTATGATGTCTCTGACGGACTTGCCGGAACACCACAACGAATGGATCCTTTCTAAAAAAATATTTTCTCGCAAAATGTGTGTGTAGTCGGAAGGTAGAACTCGAAGACGTTCTTGAATATTCTCTTCATAATATGGTGAGTAGCGCAGCGCCGGATGCCGTTCCGGAGTTGACTTCACCAAATGAAGAGGGAACTAATGTCAACACCCGGATTTTTAATCCCAGATGCCTGTTATTCCATACATCGTAATCCCAGGATTACAATTTTTGCGAGACATAACAGATTGGATATCACAGTACATCATCCATTACAAACCATACATAAGGTCTTACAACAAAATAAAGGATCTCATGATCCAGTCTTAGTACAAACAAGCAGCGGAAATAATAACGATAGTGTGGGAGAGGCTCCATCTTCATGGTCACATGCAATGCTGACGATGGGAGATGATCCTAGTTGTCATAACCTTCCTGCGGTCCATCCTCCTGATAGTCCTCTTCATAGTCTGGCCACGGGAATAGCTAGGGACAAAGCCATGAGTACTCTTTAAGTAGTCGCAAACTAAGACTAACAAGTGAAGTGGTTTTGAGTAGGAAATACTAGGCTCTAGGTTGTTTTGCAAAAAGCCAGATTTATCTCTAACTGAGTTTAGAAGAAAAGAAATCTAGTTTAAGATTTTATAACACCTAAGTGGAAACTTGAGTTTTCAATTTCACAACTCTGTTGTGGTCAAGTCAAAGTCATGATTAATTTCACAAGTCATTTTGAAAACATCTGATGACAGAACAGTATGGCCACTCCAACTGTCCATAACAGCGAACGTGGCTATTCGAATAGTTTGACACTCTGCAGAGGTGGTACACTTTCCCCACAATATTCGATACATCCGTCAGGAACAATCCTGAATTCACCATACTTAGTATGCGGATAATACATCATAACCTTTCAATTACACGCCCTAGTATAGGCACCTATCCTATGAGTTTGGCCTCCCAACCATGACCATCTGTCATTTTGGGAACTTCATAGGTGGTCAATCTTCACAAGGTAGCCTCAGCTCAAACCTTGGCCGCAAGGGAACCCATACTAAGGTATATAAACTTCTAGTCAAGCCCTACCCAAATTCGGGTATTGTGGTTGTACGATAAAATTGAAATGGTATCGCATCCAAACGACCATCAGTTTTATAAAGGGCTAAGGCTCATGCCTCAATATTTTCATCATCAAAAATCATCTGGTGTTCAAGAACACATGTCAAAACATTTCATTAGAATGACTCATCATTCAAAGGTTTTCATAACCATTTTCACCAAGTAATCCCATCTAATGTGATCAAGTTTTATACTTAGCACTAGCATCTGCAAGTGGGGGTAAACACTAATGAGGGGTGGTAATCAAGTGTGAATCATCTAAGTTCAATCTCATGCCTCAGGATGACATCAAGATTATCTAACTTAGGCCAAGTTTTATGCTCTTTATGCTACCTTTAAACATATTTCTAAAGTCTACAAATCACTAAGTAAACCCAAATAAAAAGCTTTGATAAAGAAATAAAATAACTAAGCTTGCAAATAAAACTGAGATTAGGTGTCATCAAGTGGTATAACCAAGGCATGCCTAAGGCATTGCATAGGTTAGCTTGTGGGTTTAAGCATGCAAGTAAAACTTGCATGGTTTAGCTTAGCTTGCCAAGGTAGTAGCTTGCCTTGTGCAGAGCAGTGATTGAAGTTCTCCTTGACTTCTTCCTCGTAGTATCCTCTTCGCATCCTTGGTTGGTACTAGCGTCTATAAATAAATACGAGGTACACAATCACCAAACAATACTTAACTAGTTCTATTTAGCACACAAAGGTTCACACTACATGATCTAGCATCATCACTATCATCACAAAGATTAAGGCAACGGTTCTATTTATTTTATTTTAGAAAAGTAATTTCTACTCATTGAAAAACTACTTAAGATTTAATATTCTCCAATTAAAATAGGGGATCATGTTGACACATGTCATCACCACATATTTCAGTACTTGGGAATGTGATTTAAAGTGGTGTCACAATTTAATAGGGCTTAACCTTTTTATTTTCATTAAGTAAAGTGACTAGAAATGCCTGTGGGGCATTCTTTTATTACTTGTCCATTATTACTGCAAGTAAACCTATATATTTTTATATATTCGGAAAGGTCTTGTCAAATGTGATTTTTGAGAGTTGGAATCAACTCAAAAGCTTTTATGGTTGAATTTTGAAAAATGTTTGAATGCATAAAAGTCGCTGCCTTGTTATTTTTACTATAGGTGATCTATAATTCGAAATGATTTGAATCCAACGGGCTTGGATTAAGAATTTTAGTACCTTTCTAGAAAAATTAGTTTCATGCAATTTGGTTCAGTGAATCTCACTTGATTGATTTTTGAATCTAGAGACAGAACTAAGTTTGAAACTAAATGGAAAAACCTAAGTTTGAATTACTGGGTCGCGTAGGAGTGTAACTGGGCCGGCCCACTGCGTGCAGCGCGCGCGGGTGGGTTTAAGTGGTTGTCCCCACCAGTCAGCAGGACATGGGGTGCAAAGGGGTACGGGGCAATCTGGACCGTGCGATTAACATCTAATCAAAACGGCTAGGGCTTGTCATCTCCGTCGGCAAGCACGAGACCGAACCTAGCGCGCGGTCGAGTCGTGGGGGCTCACTGGGCTCGCGAGGGCTGGTGATGGGGGCGAAGTCGGCGATATGATCCTCCTGGTACGGTGGCTCCTCACAGGCGGCTCAATCAACGGCTCCTCTCCTCCTCTGCAGCGGTGGACTCCGGTGAAATTCCGGCCACCTGGTGCCCGCCTTGCTCCGGGGATGAGGTCGGGTGGTTCTGAGAGAGAGGGGAGTGCGATGGTGTGCTGGAATCGAATGGGGGCGACCTCTATTTATAGTGCGACGAGGGGACCGAAGGGTGCGGGTGGAGATTGTCGTGGTCGTCGGCACATCGAGCTAATGACATCGCTGTGGGTAGGGGGCGGTGCTCTGCCTCCTGGCAAACCTCAACGACATGGTAGCGAGGCATGGGGCGATGTGAATTGGTCGGAACGCTGCGATGCTTTGGGCGGGTCCGACGTGCATTTTAATGGCATACGGGCTCTCCTGGTTGCGCGGCGACGAACGGGAATGTCCGGGCGGTTCCTGGAGCGGTGGTGGTCACGCACGCACGCGACGAGTGAGGCTCGCGGTCTATGCTCGCTTGTCGAGTGCGGCTCTCTGGCGCGCTCTCGGCATGCTTGCAGAGAGAATGGGCGTGCTCGTTCTGAGTGGTCTAGGGGTTGGCCGTGCTTAGGCATTGGACAGGGTGTGGCGTTGGACGGTGGCTTTTGTCCTAGACAAGGTTGGCGAGGCTAGGGGAGCTCCTTTCTTGCTGTCGACAATGGGATGGTAAGTTGAGCTCGACAATGGTCACCATTGATGACAATGTCAAGATTACAGTGAGCTAGAGCTTGGTAAATGAACTCGATGATCTACTAAGAGTGTGTTGTGAGCTATAGGGGGGAACAAGTTAGGCACAAACACTGCTCACTATAGTGTTTGATGTTTTGTTTGATTTGTGTTTACAAGGTGTTTGATGAAATGGCCGAACGAGATTTGAATTTGAGTTTTTGAGTGAAACTTAGTGGATGTACTAGTCACATACTAGGTAGTCTATGGTTGCTTGGAATGGTCAAGGTGAACTGGTTTGGTTGGTTTTTGAGAAATGGTGATCTTCACATATGATATAGATTCAATTTTGAATTGCCATTCGAATCAAGTTGCCAAATGTTTCTGTAAGTTTGCAAGGTGGGATTGGGTTCACTTTCACTTGGTCTAGCAAGGAGTGAAAAGAAATGGAATTGTTTCTGTTTGAAATCTTGGAATAGAAACACTCAAAGTGGTCTAGTGAGCAAGATTGGCAAAAATGACCATTTGCTTGTGTTGTTTGTTTTTGAATTTCCCTTGATTTGTTTCTTCTTGGATTTGATTTAGATGATGTAGTTTTCATCTTTAAACCATTCCTTGTTATTCACAACAATCACACAAGTCCATTCATGCATTCATACAATCATCACATACACACATGTATTCATATTGATTTTGATTAACAATTTTTTTTATTAACCCTAATTTTGGTGATTGGAATTTGATAAACTTGATCAATATTTTTGGGGTGTTACAACTAATGATAACAATCATGAAGCTTCAAAAGAGAATATTACCGAACCTCGCAGGTCTAGCAGGACATGTGCAGCTCCAGAACTGTACAGAAATCATGTTATGAATTTCATGGTCGATGAAATTGATGACCCTGCGACATATGAAGAAGCGATGATGAGCCCGGATTCCAACAAATGGCTAGAATCCATGAAATCCGAGATAGAATCCATGTATGAAAACCAGGTTTGGACCTTGGTGGACTTACCTCACAACCGAAAGGCCGTGGAGAATAAATGGATTTTCAAAAGGAAAACTGATGCTGATGGTAACATAACCGTCTATAAAGATCGACTTGTCGCAAAAGGGTTTCAAAAAATTTAATTAGTTGACTATGATGAGACATTCTCTCCCGTAGCGATTCTAAAGTCATTTAGGATTATGTTAGCAATTGTTGCATGTTTCGACTATGAGATATGGCAGATGGATGTCAAAACTGCATTCCTCAATGGCAACATTGAAGAAGAGTTGTACATGGAGAGGCTTGTATTTACAAGAAAATGAGTGGGAGCGATGTGGAATTTCTGATATTATATGTGGATGACATATTGCTGATCGGAAATGATAGATCTTTTAAACAATGTTAAAAGTTATCTAAACAGCAAATTTTCAATGAAGGACCTAGGTGAAGCGTCATACATATTAGACATAAAGATCTATAGGGATAGATCTAGGCGCCAAATAGGGCTATCACAAAGTACATACCTTGATAAGATTTTAAAGAAGTTTAAAATAGTTGGAAGTAAGAAAGGGTTCTTACCTATGTTGCAAGGCAAGACATTGAGTAAGACTCAAAGTCTGGCTACGGCGGAAGAAAGAGAGATAATGGACAAAGCCCCATATGCTTCAGCCATAGGCTCTATAATGTATGCCATGCTATGTACAAGACCAAATGTGGCACACGCTATTAGTTTGACTAGTAGATACCAATCTGATCCAGGATCGGAACACTCGATAGTGTACAAGAATATCCTCAAGTACTTAAGAAGAACTAAGGATATGTTTCTCGTTCTGAAGGTGAAGAAGAGCTAAATCGCTAAGTGTTATGTCGACGCTAGCTTGACACCGATCCGATGACTCTAAGTCTCAATCCGGATACATATTTCTCATGAATGGTGGGCGGTTAGTTGGAGGAGTTCAAATAACCCGTGGTGGCGGGATCAACAACGGAGGCGAATATGTTCTTGCTTGAAGTGGCTCGAAGCAGTTTGGATGAAGGAATTCATAACCGACTGGGTGTGGTTTCTAGAGCGTTGGACCCAATGGTGATCTATTGTGACAACAATGGAGCCATAGCCAATACCAAAGAGCCATGGTATCACAATAATTCCAAGCATATTAAGCGCCGGTTTTAATCCATCCACGAGCATGTCAAGGATGGAGATTTAACGATTTTTAAAGTACACATGGATCTCAATGTATCACATCCGTTGACAAAAACTATCCCTAGAGAAAAACATGATCAACACCAGAACTCCATGGGTGTTAGATTTATCACTATGTAACTAGATTATTGTCTCTAGTGCAAGTGGGAGACTGAAGGGAATATGCCCTAAGAGGCAATAATAAAGTTGTTATTATGTATATTCCAAGTATATGATAGATGTTTATTTTGCATGCTATAATTGTATTAATACGGAAACGTTAATACATGTGTGTTTAATAAACAAACAGAGAGTTCCTAGTTATGCCTCTCTTATAAACTAGCTCGTTGATTAACAAGAAGATCAAGGTTTCCTGATCACAGACATTGGATGTTATTAATAATGAGGTCACAACATTATTGGAATGGTGTGATGAACATTCATCCGAAGTATAGAATTACAATCGAAGTCATTGGGTTTATATTGCTATAACATCATACGAAGTAATCCTAATCCTTAGACCATGAGATCATGTCAATCACTAACACTAGAAGAGTATCTTGATAAATCAAACGTCACACCGTAATAGGGAGATTATAAAGATGGTTTCAATGCTACTAAAGTGTTATGTTGAGGCCCATGGATCAAGAGTCGAAATTGTTCATCCCAATGACGGATAGATATACTCTAGGCCCTCTCGGTGATATCACATTGGTTAGCTTGCAAGCAAGTGACTTGATCACTAGAATGTTATATCACGAGAACGAGAAAAGAGTACATGTCAGTAACGAGATCAAACTAGGTATGAAGATACCGATGATCTAATCTCGGACATATAATATATCGTGAAACAAAGGGATTAAGATTCTAGCGTAAAAGGTTCTCACGATCACAAGAAATTCAACGTCGAATGTGTGGGAATTATGGATCTCCGGGTTAACCGATTATTGATCCAAGAGGGTCTCGATCATGTCCGCATTATTCGCGAACCGTAGGGTGACACACTTAGGAGACACCAACACCATTTGGAACAAATAGTTTCATGCTGAAAAGATTTACAAAGCGTAGAAATTTATTTCACTAGACACCAGAACTGTTTCGGGTGAAATTGCTGAAAGTGTTTCTGTATGTGAAATGAAATACTAGCAAGGGGTTTTATGTGAATGTTTGTCCATTAAATTAATTTACAAAATTCTGAATAAATAAATGGAGTTTATTTAAAGAGAGATTGCATTAAATTTGGTGGAAATTTAATGGGATTTTTGAGTGGGATTTTGAGTGGAGAAATGTAAAGGGTTTCGCGGCATAGTAAATCAAAATTTTCTACGGAGCGAACAGAGGGAAAGCCAAGATCTAATCTAGGAGATGCAAACAACGAGAGAGATTGGATTAGATCTTCATACCCTTGAATATTCGCACAGCGGAACGTTCGTCGGAACGTGGGTGATGTAGTCATACTCGCTTCTCCTCCTCGCGATCCGATCCGATCTAGCACCACAAGTGGCGGTGCCTCCGTGAGATGCACACGTGCAGCACCTCGACGTCTCCTCCTTCCTCGGACCAGCGAGTATGGTGGAGAGATAGATTGGATCTACAACACGTCGGCGTGGTGTATATGGTGGAGAATTTCTGCGTGAGGCTTCGCCTACAAGCAGTCGGGAGGAAGGTAGCAAGGCGACTAGGGCTTGGAGGTGTGTTGTCGTGGGGAGGCACCCCTCTATATATAGAGGGGGCGGCCCCTACCCTACTCAAGCCTATCTCTAGTTTAAATAATTTAAACTCTCCTTATCTAGAAATCCTATCTCTAGTTTATACGATTTAAACTCTCCCTTATCTAGAAATCCTATCTCTAGTTTAAACGAGTTTAAACTTATCTAGAATCGGCTGGGCCCTATGGGGCCTTGTGCCCTGGCCCAATGCGGCCAGGACACTCCCTCATAGGCCCATGCCCCTCCCGGAAGGTGGGGCCACGTTGGCCCCTTCGGAAGGTTCTAGAAGCTTAGTACAATACCGATTAACGGAACAATTCCGAACTCCAAAACTTTGCCTTATATGAATCTTATTCTCCGGACCATTCCGGAACCTCTCGTGATATCCGGATCCCATCCGATACTCGAACAAAAATTCATAAACCAATTATCCAATCTATCCTAGCGTCAAGACACGTTAAGTGTGTGACCTGCGAGTTCGAGAATATGAGACATGATCTTCTATCAATAATCAACAGCGGGTCTGCAGGCACCCATATTGACTCCACACATTCATCGATGATCATATCGGATGAACCACGATGCGAGATTCAATCAATCCCATATATATATTCCCTTCGTCTCGCGATATTTTACTTGCCCGATATTCGATCGTCGGTATCGTCATACCTAGTTCAATCTCGTTCACGGCAAGTACTTTACTCGTTCCGTAATCCGATATCACTTTGTGATTAACTCCTTAACCACATGCTTGCAAGCGGTGTTGATATCGATTAAGTGGGCCCAGTATATCTCTCCGACTTGGGAGGACAAATTCCATCTCGATACATACAACCCGGATACTTTCCGATCACACGAGACACCTTTATGATCACCCTCTCATAGGATGGCGTTTGATGACCTCAAAGCTTTCTTCCGATACCAGGGAGTTGCATTATCTCATGGTCTAAGGAATACAATATTTGACATAGGAAAAGCTTCGCAAAGATGAACACGATGAAACGATCTAATTGCTTCGCTTAGTTTGGGTTTGTCCATCATATCATTCTCCCAATGATATGATCTCATTATCAATTCACAACTCATGTCTATGGTTAGGAAACCTTAACCATCATTGATCAATGAGCTAGTCCTTAGAGGCGTACCAGGGACATGGTGTTGTTCACAAACCACACAAGTATTAATGTTTCCGCTTAATACAATTCTAGCATGGAATATAAACTTTATCATGAACAAGAATTATAATAATAACATCTTTATTATTGCCTCTAGGGCATAATTCCAACAGTCTACCACTTGCACTAGAGTCAATAATCTAGTTTACATCGGCAACAATCTCACACCCATGGCGAGGTGTTGATCATGTTTTACGTGGAAGAGGTTTAGTCAATGGATCTGCGACATTCGAGATCCGTATGTACTTTGCTAATCTTGATCTCCATCGCTATATAATCTCGGATTATATGAAACTTGCAGTTGATATGCTTAGTCTTTGGATGATATCTTGGTTCCTTAGCGAGTGCTATGGCGCGGTGTTGTCACAATATCTCGATGGGTCCAATGCACTTGGAACCACGCCAAGCTTAGTGATGAAGTTTACGATCCAAACTCCTTCACTTGGCAACCTGCGGCAGCCATGTATTCGCTTCTACTATAGATCCCGCGATCACGCTTTGCTTGCAGCTTCTCGACTCAGCTCCTCCATTCAAAATATAAGCGTATCACTGCGAGATTTAGAATCATCCTTGTCGATTGTCGAAACTAGCATCGGCGTAACCTTTACGACAATTTGTTCATCACCCCATAGACTAAGAACATTTCTTTAGTTCTATTTAGGTACTTTAGGATGTTCTTCACGGTACATCGATGTTCCACTCTGGATCACTTTGATATCTGCTCGTCAAACTAAGAGCATTGGACACATCCGGTCTAGTACACGGCATGGCATACATGATGGAACCTATGGCCGAGGCATAAGGCACTTTGCTCATAGCTTCCTATCATTTACGTGGTGGACAGAGCCTTGCTCAATATCTTACACGACAACATAGGCCTTTGAACCTTTCTTTTCCTTATCCATTACGAACCTTTTGAACTTTGTCTAGGTATGTACTTTGGCTTAAAGCTATTAGGCGTCTTTGTCTATCTCTATAGATTTTGATGCCCAATATATAAGACTTCACCTAGGTCTTTCATTGAAAAACACTTGTTCAAATAACTCTTCACATCGTTAAGCATGTTGATGTCATTTCCGATAATCAATATGTCATCCACATCTGATACCGAAGCGTCACCGAGCTCCCACTCACTTTCTTGTAGATGCAAGCTTGTAGCAATTTGGAACAAATCCAAAGCTCTTGATCACTTGATCAAGCGAAGGTTCAACTCGAGATGCTTGCTTGATCCATAAATGGAGCAGCTGAAGTTTGCATACTTTACTAGCATCCTTAGGATCGACAAAACCTTCAGGTTGCATCATATACAACTCTTCATCAATGTTGCCATTGAGGAAAGCAGTCTTGACATCCATCTGCCATATTTCATAATCATGAAATGCAGCAATTGCTAATAAAATCCCAATGGACTTAAACATCGCTACGGGAGAGAAAGTCTCATCGTAGTCAACACCTTGAACTTGTCGAAAACCTTTTGCGACAAGCCGTGCTTTATAGACGGTAACATTACCATCCGCGTCCATTTTCTTCTTGAATATCCATTTGCACTCAACGGCCTTTCGGTCGCTAGGAGGATCCACCAAAGTCCATACTTGGTTTTCGCTCATGGATCCCAATTCGGATTTTGTAGCATCCCAGTTGTCTAACACCTGTAATGCTACTTGATCTAGTAATAAAAGGGCCACTTCCAACATATAATTGTTGCATCATCATCATATCATGCTCATGTCATCATGCCACCTTGCATTTGAGCATCATATAAAACCCTTTTCATTTGGTTCTTATCTCATATGCATTATTAATTGTATTTGCCTCTTGATATTGTATTTGGTTCTTGATATATTGTTTAATGCCCAGGTTGAGTTGGGGGCATATCTCTTATTAACTCCACCACCTTTCTTTCACCACCTTATAATTCCACCATCCAACTAAATATGAGCTTGGCATTTATGGGTTTTACTTCTAGCTCATGTGGGTTGGGATGGATCCAATTCTTTTCCACATGTTCTCATCTTGGCATCATTTTGTTTTCACACTATTGATACATGAGAGCCACATGGCCACCTTTGCATGCCTTGTGAGTGGGACCCCTTTTCCTAGCTTCCATATGTGTGATTTTGGGGTTATCATCATGTTGGGATATTTTTGTGGGCTTACTAAATACCTATTGGCATATACACACTAGCAAGTCCCAAATATAATCCAATGTGATCATCTCCTTATACTCCACTTGGAATTCTTTCTAAATTCTTTTGCTTGGGCCTTACTCCACACTTTGGAATGCATAAGAAAATGCCATGTAAATAATCTTGTTTTCACAAAGATAAACATGGTATTAATTAATTATGCATGGCCCATGCAAGTACCCCTTTAGCTTGACATTTGATTTTATTTGATTTTAAAATGGATCATCTCTCTCTACCCCTTAGGCTTGGTCTTGTTTGATCATGCCTAAACCTCATCACCATACCCATCCTTACCATCATCACCTTTTCCTCCCTTTTCTAGTCTTGGTCTTGTTGGGGTTTGGTTGGTGCTTGGTTTGATCTTGACAAAAGAACACCCTAGCATCTAACCTTCCCCCCTCTCTAAACCTAAACCCTAAGCCACCCCCCTCTCTCCTTAAATCCCACCATAACCAAACCCTAGCTAACATGTCCCCCTCTCTCTCGGCCTTCCCTCCTCTCCCACCTAGCTAGCCCCACCGCCACCCTCTCTCCCAGCCACCTCTCACCTAGCTACCAACCCCAAACCCTAACCTAGCTCCAAACCTAGCTCTGCAGAGCCTAGCTCTAACCTACCCGAGGCTACCCCTTTCTCTCCAGCTCCCTCCCTCTCTGCCTTGGGGCCCTAGCCCGAGCCTGCCCCTGCCTCCCAGACCACCCTACCCCACCTTGACTCCCCATGCTATACACTGGCCGGGCCGGCCAGAGCACGTGAAGGAGAAGAAAAGGTGGCCGACGCCACCTTTCCCCTATACCACGCCAACTACCCTCTCCCTCCGATCCTATCCACCCCTTTTTCCTCGCCCTGCTACCTCGCTCAGATCCGCCCCATAGCCTCCCCTCTCTCCCTCTTTCTCCACCACCACCGGCTACCCCCTTAGCCGCCCACCGTCGGCCCCCTCCACGTCCCGTTGATCCTGTCGATCCGCGCGTCCGTGGTGTGACCTGGGAGATCGAGAAGGGTCCCCTGCATCGCCCTGCTCTCGCCGTCGAGGAGGAGGAGGAGCCGCCGGAACAGTGCCCGCGAAACCCTAGCTTCGCCCGTCGTCGATCCGCTGCTCGACCCGATCCGCCACCAACGACCTCCGGTGAGCCCGACCCCTGGACACGCTCCGCCTCAGAAAGCCCTAGCCTCGCGGAAGTTTCGCCAGGCACCCTCTGCGCGGCCAGACGTTTCTGTCCGCTAGCTTCCGCCCGCATAGCAGCTTCTATCTAGGCCCCGCCCGCCTCGCCCCAGGTAGCGTCTGCACGTTCCAGTTGAATCCCTCTCCGCCCGTGCCGCCAAGATCATCGTCGCGGCGGGAAGAGGAAAGATCTGGCGTGGCGATTTACGGATAACCCCCTTTTTGTTTCCTCGTCTCAAACCATGATGCGTGAGGTCCCTTGATCGCCCCTGTCCTTTTCGGAGAGCCCCTAGTATTCTAGCCTAACCGGTCCCCCGGCGTGTGGCGTGGCGCCTCGCGGACCAGCAGTGCAGGTGGGACCGCAGGCTTCAGGCCCGCATGTCATCCGCTTAGGCTAGAGTAGGCCATGGTGTAAAAAGCTTTCTGTGCGCCTGTGTTACCCAGTCATCCTGGCCCCACCTGTAAGCATCTGTGGCTAGATTAGACTGAGTATAAAAAGTTTTTCCTGAATCTGTTTAAATTCAAATCTTTTCCTAATTATTTCAAATTCAAATATAATTCTGTTTTTAAATAACTTTTCAAATATTAATCCAAATAATACAAATAATATATGTTTTTGAATCAGAAAAATGTGAGGATTTCAAATATGCTATTCAAATTACCTGTTGCACATTTAAAATTCCAAGTTGAATTAAATTACAACAAATGCCACTAGAACTTAAATAATTAATAACTTTTGAAATATAACTCCGAATTTAACAAATGATATGTCTAAAATGATCAGCTCGACGAGACCTTTCTGTTTATGCTATCCATGACTTCAATTGCAGCATGCATCATACAAATATATAATATACAGCAACTAATATGACAATAAAATGTGGCCAAACCTTAATAAAATGACTTATTCTTGTATACCAGACCTCACCCATGCCATGCTACTTTATTGCCATGCAACTTGTGCATCATTCATAATGGCATGATTGTTTGCTTGACGCATTTTATTCATATGCTTGCGCTCTTTATTTATGTTGTCCCTTGTTTGTTTGGTTCTTCTTTCGAATAGACGCTGAGCAGGGGATATATCAAGAGAACCAGGAGCACTACCCAGATTCGTCTCTCGCTTCAACTGAGTTGCCAGGCAAGCACTACCACATGCTTGCATACATATAGTACCTATTGCCTCTATCTTATTCTTGCATCATCGAGTCGCGATTGCATTAAATTGAATCCCAAGTATTGCATAGCCTTTACTTCCAAACCCCACCAAGCTTGTTCCTCCATCCCATGAGCCATTACTACAGGAGTTGTTTGAGCCATGCGAGTCGTAGAACAGCATGTGTAGGGTATGTGAGTCGATGGATAACGAGGTACCTAAACAACTTAACCGAGTAGTAATGGGATAACTAATGAAAGTGGCACTTCGGTGAGCAACATCTGCTATTTGGTTTTCACGCTCACTTGTGTCCGTAAGACCCCGAGTACTTGATTCTGTTCCAACATTATTCGCGCTATCCACATCCGGGAGGCTTATGGGACCCCCAGGCGAGCTTGATTGATCTTATTTCTTGGGGCCACAAACTAGTTTGAGGTTTTATTTATTATCTGTACTTATGCCATGATTCTTGCTTTATTTAAATTGTCGAGGATACTTTTGTCTTGTTTAGGATCGGGACACGATTCATGATGTCGACAAGCCCAGTTTGGGTTCCCGATCGTTCTGAGTATACCCAAACCTTGAGTCCGTTTGGTCTTAACCGTGGCGGGTAGCTTAATGGGGTGGCCCTGCAATATTCTGAATCTGTGATTGCTTTGTCGTGAAGGCCTCGTTGGGTTTTGATTTGGTTTTCGAGGTCGATCGTGTGTTGCTATTGGTGCACCCGGCGGTAAAACTTCGAAAGCCGTGTCGCGGTTATGGACGACTTGGAGCACAGTTTCTCGATCATAGACAAGCATAACTAAAGTACCGCTTTAATCTGACTAAGTAAAGGACTAGTAAATAGTGCAATACTCATGGAATGGTTAATAAAATTGCCAACGGATGGGGGGGTTGTTCGTCCGCTTCCTCGTTGGTAAGCGAGGAGGAGGATGGATCTGATGAAATTACTGTTATAACTGTTGTCCATAATTCACGGACATTCGTCTATCTTTGGTTAAGCGGATGGTTAGCGAGTATCTATAGAACTGCTAGGGTTTATCTTTTGCTGCAATTGCGTCACCCCAGGTTGTGTCCCCTTTAGAGGCATTAAGACTTGCTGAGTACCCTTAGGGTCTCACACGATAAATTATTGGTTCAGATGAACAGGTACCCTCGCGGGCGGATCTTTGGGTGGAAGAGGCGATGATGTGGGCAGCGATCGTTCGGTGTAGAGATTAGAGCAGGGGATCCGTGAGATCTGGGAGGGATGTGCTTATTTCTATGGCATCTTATGCCGATTTGCTTCTTATCCGTACTCGGACTTTGTTTTGCCGCTTCCGCTTGATACTCTGATGTGTGATGTATGAGGAATTATCCTAACATATTATATCTATCTAGGTCATTTGAATCTTGCCGTATGGCGTTGCTATATTTTCCTTTCTTTCTAGATGGTATGGCTCTGATGTACTCTTGTATGGTGGCTTGCATACATACTCATTTGTGTATGTAGTTGATCCCTTCGCCTGCCGATTACGCCGCCCGTACAGGTCCCGTTGAGTTGGTAGTGGTTGGGACGGCCGAAAGGTCTACCCGTGAGTGGCTTTTGGGGCCCCACCATACTATTTCAACCACTACCGCTCATCCAGGCTTGTATCTAGGAGCGTAATTCACCGAGGTAGTTACAATTGGTATCAGAGCCATCCCGACCTTGAGGTCTCGGCCAAGCGGTCGTTGTCGGTCTAGCAAATATTTTTGGTAGTTATGTATACTAGGGAAAAACAAAGCGTGAGAGTAGGACTGCTTCCATTTTCTTCTTACCCACCCACCCTTTTCTGGTAAAGGAGTGCAACGTTTTCAATCCTCTTCTTAAAATTCAAACTAGGATTCACGTGTTCTGGGTTTCCGTAGTACCATAGGTTGTGTGTGTGTGTGAGTGTAATCCCTTGTCTATCTGTTGCATCCAAGTTGTTATCTAATCAGCCTTTGGTTATCAACTGTTGGTACATTCCATACCGACAGGCTTTTGCAAACCGACGCAATCTATCTTACTCTTTGTATCCGACGTTATCCTGTTTGGGGTGTTCGTTTCCGTAGTTACTAATCTCTAGGTTCAACGGAAGAAGAAGGGGTTAGGATATGTGTTCCACTTATTCATGTGCGGAGTAATGATTTGAGTGCGGGATGGAGTCGCGACCATACCACTACTCTTATCATTCGCTTTTGTATATTGAATTGGTAGAGTCACTAATCTTGATTCGTTAAGTAATTTTGCGCATCTATTGGTATTTTAATGCCGAAATTTGTGGAAAATTTTTCTTTGATATATTTGTGTACCACACTCCTTTTCGATCGTGCGATATGCTTAATATCCTCTAGGTGCTTTGAACTTTGTTGATATTTTAATATCATCTCGATAAATTGTATCCTTTAATCTTGGTTAATTCCATCTTGGTACTATTTTGGATTATTATCATCCTCCATTATAATCTTGACTTGAGTTTTATATCAATGACGGATGGCTCCACCACCGTCTTGATGAGGACATACCACAGGGCTTGGCGCTTTCAAACATCGCTAATGCTTTGGAAGCAATGCGTGAACCAAGCGCTTTGAGGAGAGTGTTCGAGGAACGAGTTTGCTCCACTACCTCCACCTCCCAAGCGAGGAGACATCAAGAGCTTTACGAAATTCAACCTCGTCGGTTTGATGTTTACGATCGACCCTTTGGACGCGGATGATTGGCTGCGTGAGATTTCAAGGTTGCTCGAGGCTGATGTTCTGGCGGGTGGGTCAAGTGTGCTACTCACCTTACGAAGGAGATGCGGCTCTTTGGTGGGAGAATTACTTGAAGGCAAGCTGCATTGGGTTTGACCTACTTGGGAAAGGTTCACTGCAGCTTTCAAGAGCGGTTTCTCTCGGAGATTGTAATGGAAAGGATGAAGGAAGCTTTTCTCAACTTTGAAGCAAGGAAATGATAACGTCACACCTACATCGGGAACTTCATGAATCTTTCTCGTTATGGTGGCGATGAGGTATCGATGACAAAAAAAGCGAAGAGGTTCGGCAAGGGCTCAATGCATCGATCAAGTATGCAATCACACATGCAAGGCCGACATCTTTCACGGAACTTCTGACACACTGCAAGAGGAAGCAAGCGAGCAAGTGTTTGAGGAGTCCAAGAAACACCGAGGATGCATCAAGCTCTTGATTATGGCAGCTCCTTCTAAGCGTGCGGGTTCCTAACACCCCACCGTCGCTCCCGGCTCCACCAAGACCTGCAAGTTACGCGTTAAGGCCACCAAACTTCACCACTGCGGCTCCCAGGGGCTACAACCACCACTACCCTGGAGCGCCTGGCGGAGTCCCCGGCTACGTTGCTCCACGTCCACCTGGTGCTTGTTTCACATGTGGAGATCCTGGACATCCTCACTGGAACTGTCCGTTGAAGAACAAAGCTCTCCCTCCACCCCCGCCAAGATCTGCAGCAAGATCTCCTTTGGTTCGCGCACCACCACCTCGGGCTCTCAACATCAACACTAAGACCGGGTCTACGGTTGCCCGTGCCAACTGTGTCAACGCCGCTCAAGCTGAGCAGGGCACCTGGAGTTGTGATGGGTATGCTTTCCGTTAACTCAGTCCCTGCACGGGTTTTGTTTGATTCTGGAGCATCGCATTCTTTTGTTTCTCACAAGTTTGCAAATGAGAATGAGTTAGCAATGGATCCTATTCTTAAGCGGTTAATGGTTCTTTCTCCTTGAGCAAATATGATAGCATCTAAGATCAGTCATGGCAATCAAGTTGAGATTGGTGGCTCTTCAGTCTCGGCTTCTTTAATTGTTCTGGGAAATTCTGACATTGATGTCATCTTGGGCATGGATTGGTTAACAAATGCTTGTGATTGATTGTCTTTGAGCGCTCGGTTTCTCGAAGACTCTGAAGGCCATATAGTCTTTTCTCCAAGTCGACTCCTGTTGTCCAGCTCTTCTCTTTGCGGCTCTGAATGATGATGCTATGGAAGCTATTGAGTGTACGATGGTCTGTGAGTTCCCGGATGTCTTTCACGAAGAGTTGCGGGTATGCCTCCGGATCGTGAGGTTGAGTTTGTAATTGAGCTTGAACTGGAGCGGCTCCTATCTCCAAGCGGCCTTATAAAATGGGTCCTTCGAGTTGGTGAACTCAAGCGACAACTTGATGAACAAGAGAAGTTGGGTTTCATTCAACACAGTACTTCTTCTTGGGGTAGCCCAACAATCTTTGTGAAGAAGCGTGACAGAACCGATAGACTTTGTGTTGACTACCGGGCTCTCAATGCTAAAACCATCAAGAACAAATACCCTCTCCCGCGGATTAATGATCTCTTCGATCAGCTAGCTGGAGCTGTGGTATTCTCTAAGATGGACTTGAGAAGTGGTTATCACCAAATCAAGATTCGCAAGGAAGATGTCCCTAAAACAGCTTTCACCACCCGCTATGGCCTGTATGAGTACACGGTCATGTCTTTCGGTCTCACCAACGCACCTGCTACCTTCTCGAGGCTTATGAACTCGGTTTTCATGGAGTACCTTGATAAGTTCGTTGTGGTCTATCTGGACGACATCCTAGTCTATTCCAAGTCAAAGGAAGAGCATGAAGAACACCTGCGGTGTGTCCTAAACAAGCTTCGTGAGAACCGCTTGTATGCAAAGTTCTCAAAGTGTGAGTTTTGGCTGCCTGAAGTAACCTATCTTGGTCATGTCATCTCTGCCAAGGGCATTGCAGTCAATCCGGAAACTGTGAAGACAATTGTTGAATGGCTTCCTCTGTTAATGTCAAAGAAGTGCGGAGTTTTCTTGGTTTGGCTAGCTATTGCCGTCGCTTCAGAACTTCTCAAAGATAGCGAAGCCTCTTACCGATCTCCTCAAGAAAGGCAAGAAATACTGTGGACTCCTGCATGTCAAGCAAGTTTTGAGACACTCAAAGAAGCTCACTTCCACACCGATCTTGGTTCCTTCGGATACATCTAAGCCTTTCCGGATATTCTGCGCCTCGTTGCAAGGATTGGGTGCGATCCTTATGCAAGAAGCAAGTGGTTGCTTATGCTTCTCGGCATTGAAGACGCATGAGATCAACTATCCCACACATGACCTCGAGCTCATGGCGATTGTCTTTGCTTTGAAGCTATGGAGGCACTACTTGCTTGGTAATTGTGAGATCTTTTCGACCACAAGAGTTTGAAGTATATCTTCACTCACTGATCTCAACCTCCGCAGAGGAGATGGATTGAAGCAATCAATGACTTTGATTTGACCATCAACTACACTCGGGCAAAGCTAATGTCATGGCCGATGCGCTTAGCCGTAAAGCTTATGTCAACAACCTCATGATGGAAGAGCAACCTCTCTTGTGCGAGAATTCCGACTCAACCTTGAAGTTGTGGAACAAGGGCATCTCACGAACCTTTTGGCTACTCCTCTCTTGGAAGAAAAGATTCGCTCTCGTCGGTGGGTGATCGCACACCAAAAGATCATCTCTAAACTCGAGCTTCAGTATGAGTCCTTCCACGTTGATGATCAAGGCACGCTTTTCTTTGAACACGGATGTTTGTTCCGAACTACACGGGTTTGAGAGAGCAAGTTCTCAAGGAGGCGCATGATTCGGTTCTTTCTATCCATCTGGCACAAAGATGTACATGGACTTGAAAACACAATATTGGTGGCTGGTTTGAAGCGGTATTGTGCCAAGTATGTCTCGAATGTGATGTGCGCAGAGTGAAAGCTGTCCATCGAAACCTTCGGTCTTCTAAAGCCATTGAAACCTCGGAATGGAAATGGGAGAAAGTAGAGATGGACTTCATCCTGGCTTTCCAAGGTCGCGAGGGCAACAATGCAATCTTTGTTGTCATCGGCAGGCTTTCTAAAGTGGCTCATTTCTTCCCGTCAAAACAATTTACGGAATTGGTTGGATGAGCTCTATATCAGCAATTGTCTCTACGTATGGGGTTCCGCTTGAGATCAGTTCAGACCGTGGAGCATCTTCACTTCAAAGTTCGGGAGAGAGTTTCCAAAATGCTTTGGGAACAAAGTTGAACTTCAGCGCTTACCACCCTCGATCGCAAGGACAAGTGGAAAGGATCAATCGATTGGAGGATATGCTTCGTGCTTGCGTCATCTCTTTTGGGATGAAGTGGGAGGAATGTCTTCCATATGCTGAATTCTCTTACAACAACTTCGAGAAAAGTCGAAGATGGCACCATTTGAGGCTCTCTATGGTCGCAAGTGCGAACTCCGATTGGTTGGTCGGTGCGGGAGAAAGAATGGTTTGGCCGACATTGTAACTCAAGCAGAGGAGAAGGTGCATATCATTCTTGAGAACACGAAGATTGCTCAAGGTCGTCGGAAGAGCAATTATGACAGAAGCACACGGACATGGTGTATGCCCTGGTGATCTCGTCTACCTTCGTGTCACTCCCATGAGAGGTACACACCGCCGGTATCAAAGGAAAGTTGGCTCCTAGATACATCGGTCCTTTCAAGATTCATGGTAGAAGATAAGTTGCTTATGCCCGGAGCTCCGGAAAAACTCAAAGTCCATGATGTTTTCCACATCTCTCAGCTCAAGAAGTGCTTCAAAGATCGGCGGGACCGTGGATCATGAGATAATCGATCTCCAAGAAGACTGTCTTATCAAGAACACCCACAAAATCCTTGAGACCATGAAAGAAGGACTGCAACAAGTCCATCAAGTTACGCAAGGTGCGTGGTCACACCATTACATTGATGAAGCCACTTGGGAGCGTGAAGATGAACTCCGTGCAACCATCCTACCCTCTTTGTGTCTTCTTCTTCTTCCTAGAATCTCGGCGAGATTCCTATTTAGTGGGAGAGTTGTAGCATCCCGGTTGTCAACACCTGTAATGCTACTTGATCTAGTAATAAAAGGGCCACTTCCAACATATAATTGTTGCATCATCATCATATCATGCTCATGTCATCATGCCACCTTGCATTTGAGCATCATATAAAACCCTTTTCATTTGGTTCTTATCTCATATGCATTATTAATTGTATTTGCCTCTTGATATTGTATTTGGTTCTTGATATATTGTTTAATGCCCAGGTTGAGTTGGGGGCATATCTCTTATTAACTCCACCACCTTTCTTTCACCACCTTATAATTCCACCATCCAACTAAATATGAGCTTGGCATTTATGGGTTTTACTTCTAGCTCATGTGGGTTGGGATGGATCAATTCTTTCACATGTTCTCATCTTGGCATCATTTTGTTTTCACATTATTGATACATGAGAGCCACATGGCCACCTTTGCATGCCTTGTGAGTGGGACCCTTTTCCTAGCTTCCATATGTGTGATTTTGGGTTATCATCATGTTGGGATATTTTTGTGGGCTTATTAAATACCTATTGGCATATACACACTAGCAAGTCCCAAATATAATCCAATGTGATCATCTCCTTATACTCCACTTGGAATTCTTTCTAAATTCTTTTGGGCCTTACTCCACTTTGGAATGCATAAGAAAATGCCATGTAAATAATCTTGTTTTCACAAAGATAAACATGGTATTAATTAATTATGCATGGCCCATGCAAGTACCCCTTTAGCTTGACATTTGATTTTATTTGATTTTAAAATGGATCATCTCTCTACCTACCCTTAGGCTTGGTCTTGTTTGATCATGCCTAAACCTCATCACCATACCCATCCTTACCATCATCACCTTTTCCTCCCTTTTCTAGTCTTGGTCTTGTTGGGGTTTGGTTGGTGCTTGGTTTGATCTTGACAAAAGAACACCCTAGCATCTAACCTTCCCCCCTCTCTAAACCTAAACCCTAAGCCACCCCCTCTCTCCTTAAATCCCACCATAACCAAACCCTAGCTAACATGTCCCCCTCTCTCTCGGCCTTCCCTCTCTAACCTAGCTAGCCCCACGGCCACCCTCTCCCGGCCACCTCTCCACCTAGCTACCAACCCCAAACCCTAACCTAGCTCCAAACCTAGTTATACCGAGCGTAGCTCTAACCTCCGAGGCTACCCCTCTCTCTCTCCTCCCTCTCCGCCTTGGGGCCCCTAGCAGCCCCTGCCTCCTAGACCACCCTACCCCACACTTGCTCCCCATGCGCACCTTACCTGGCGGCCGTAGAAAGCACGTGAAGGAGAAGAAAAGGTGGCCGCCACCTTTCCCCTCCACGCCAACTACCCTCTCTCCGATCCTATCCACCTTTGCCTCGCCTCTACCTCGCTCAGATCCGCCCCATAGCCTCCCTCTCCCTCTTTCTCCACCACCACGGCTACCCCTTAGCCCACCGTGGCCCCTCCACGTCCGTTGATCCTGCCGAGGCAGCGTCGTGGTGTGACACAGGAGATCGAGAGGTCCCCATCGCCTCGCTCTGCCCGTCGAGGAGGAGGACCGAGCCGCCGAACCAGCGCCGGCCGAAACCCTAGCTACGCCCGTGCGCCTCGTCGTCGATCCGGCTTGCCGACCCGATCCAACGCCACCAGCGACCTCCGGTGAGCCCACTGGACCTCGCTCGCCTCTCAGAATGCGCCCTAGCCTGCCGGAAGTTTCATCGAGCACCCTCTACGCAGCACGTTTCTGTGCCTAGCTTCCGCGCATGAGCCTATCTAGGCCCGCTCTCGACACCTAGCCCAAGCCACGACTGGCTCGCCCACCCAGCGTGCCGCCACGTTCGAGTTCGAATCCCGCTCCACCGTCGGCGCACCGTCATCGATCGCGGCGGAAGAGGACGATGCGGCGTGGCGGTTTCTGATAACCCCTTTTGTTTCCTCGTCTCAAAGCATGATGCGTGAGGTCCCACGGTCACCCTGTCCTTTTCCGGAGAGCCCCTAGTATTCTAGCCTAACCCGCGGTCCCCGTTGTGGCGTGGCAGCCTCGCGCCCAACCACCGTCATGCAATGGACCGAACCAGGCTTCAGGCCCGCATGTCATCCGCTTAGGCTAGAGTGAGCCACGGTGTAAAAGCTTTCTGCGCTGTGTTACCCAGTCATCCTGGCCCCACAGATGGCGTCGTGGCTATATTAGACTAAGTATAAAAGTTTTTCTGAATCTTAAATTCAAATCTTTCCTAATTATTTCAAATTCAAATATAATTCTGTTTTTAAATAACTTTTCAAATATTAATCCAAATAATACAAATAATATATGTTTTTGAATCAGAAAAATGTGAGGATTTCAAATATGCTATTCAAATTACCTTTTGCACTTTTAAAATTCCAAGTTGAGTAAATTACAACAAATTCCACTGGAACTTAATAAACTAATAACTTTTGATTTATAACTCCGAATTTAACAAATGATATGTCTAAAATGATCATTTCGTGAGACCTTTCTGCTTATGCTATCCATGACTTCAATTGCAGCATGCATCATGTAAATATATAATATACAGCAACTAATATGACAATAAAATGTGGCCAAACCTTAATAAAATGACTTATTCTTGTATACCACACCTCACCCATGCCATGCTACTTTATTGCCATGCAACTTGTGCATCATTCATCATGGCATGATTGTTTGCTTGTCGCATTTTATTCATATGCTTGCGCTCTTTATTTATGTTGGCCCTTGTTTGTTTGGTTCTTCTTCGAATAGACTCTGAGCAGGGGATATATCAAGAGAACCAGGAGCACTACCCAGATCCGTCTCGCTCAAGCGAGTTGCCAGGCAAGCACTACCACATGCTTGCATACATACAGTACCTATTGCCTCTATCTTATTCTTGCATCATCGAGTCGCGATTGCATTAAATTGAATCCCGAGTATTGCATAGCGTGTCCTTCCAAGCTGCACCGATCTTGTGCCTCCATCCCATGAGCCATTACTACAGGAGTTGTTTGAGCCATGCGAGTCGTGAAACGACATGTAGGGTATGTGAGTCGATGGATAACGAGGTACCTAAACAACTTAACTTTGAGTAGTAATGGGATAACTAATGAAAGTGGCACCGGTGAGCAACATCTGCTATTTGGTTTTCCTGCTCACTTGTGTCCGTAAGACCCAGTACTTGATTCTGTTCCAAGATTATTCGCTATCCACATCAAGGAGGCTTATGGGACCCCAGCGAGCTTGATTCAGTCTTATTTCTTGGGGCCACAAACTAGTTTGAGGTTTTATTTATTACCCTGTACTTATGCCATGCTTTAATTCTTTATTTAAATTGTGCGACAGATATCACCTGTACTATTTAGGATCGGGACACGATTCATGGTGTCGACAAGCCAGTTTTGGGTTCCCGATCGTTCCTGACCGTATACCCAAACCTTAAGTCCGTTTGGTCGGCTAACCGTGGCGGGTAGCTTAAGGGTGGCCCTGCAATATTCTGAATCTGTGATTGCTTTGTCGTGAAGGCCTCGTTGGGTTTTGATTTGGTTTTAGAGGTCGATCGGCGTGTGTTGCTATTGGTGCACCCGGGGTAAAACTTTAAAGCCGTGTCATGGTTATGGACGACTTGGAGCACAGTTTATCGATCATAGACAAGCATAACTAAAGTACCGCTTTAATCTGACTAAGTAAAGGACTAGTAAATAGTGCAATACTCATGGAATGGTTAATAAAATTGTCAACGGATGGGGGTTGTTAACCGCTTCCTCGTTGGTAGCGAGGAGGATGGATCGATGAAATTCTTGTTATCTGTTTTCCTTAATTCACGGACATCCGTCTATCTTTGGTTAGGTGGATGGTTAGCGGTATCTATAGAACTGCTAGGGTTTATCTTTTGCTGCAATTCGTCACCCAGGTTGTGTCCCTTTAGAGGCATTAAGACTTCTTTGAGTACCCTTAGGGTCTCACACGATAAATTATTGGTTCGGATGAGCGGTACCCTCGCGGATCTTTGGGTGGAAGAGGCGATGATGTGGGCAGCGATCGTTCGGTGTAGAGATTCCGGAGCAGGATCCGTGAGATCTGTGGAGGATGTGCTTATTTCTATGGCATCTTATGCCGATTTGCTTCTTATCCGTACTCGGACTTTGTTTGCCGCCCGCTTGATACTCGATGTGTGATGTATGAGGAATTATCCTAACATATTATATCTATCTAGGTCATTTGAATCTTGCCGTATGGGCGTTATATTCCTTTCTTTCTAGATGGTATGGCTCGATGTACTCTTGTATGGTGGCTTGCATACATACTCATTTGTGTATGTTGATCCCTTCGCCGATTACACCTCCCGTCTGAGTCCGTTGAGTTGGTAGTGGTTGGGACGGCCGAAAGGTCTACCCGTGAGTGGCTTTTGGGGCCCCACCGTACTATTTCAACCACTACCGCTCATCCAGGCTTGTATCTTGGAGCGTAATTCACCGAGGTAGTTACAGATTTCATGGCTTCCAGCCATTTCTCAGAGTCTGGGCTCATCATCGCTTCCTCATAGTTCGTAGGTTCACTGTCTTCTACCAACAAGACAGTCAAGACAGGGTTGCCGTACCACTCGGAGGGCACGCGACCTTGTCGACTGCGACGTTCGATGCTTGACATCGTCAAAGCTTCATGATCCTTGTCATTAGCTTCCTCTATTGATGCGGCAACCTTGGAACAATTTCAGGTCTGCGCTACTCTCAATTCAAGAGAAGGTTCAATAACCTCGTCTAGCTCTACTTTCCTCCCACTCACTTCTTTCGAGAGAAACTCCTTCTCAAGAAAGGAACCGTTCTTCGACACTTTGCCTTGGTTACGATGAAGGTATACCCAATAGTTTCCTTAGGGTATCCTATGAAGGCGCATTTCTCCGCTTTGGGTTCGAGCTTGTCGGCATCAACTTCTTGACGTAGCTCGCATCCCCAAACTTTAAACGACAACTTAGGTTTAGCACCAAACCAGTTCATACGGTGTCGTCTCAGCGGTTTATATGGAGCCCTATTTAAAGTGAATGCGGCGGTTTCTAATGCATAACCCCAAAATGATAGCAAATCAGTAGAGACATCATCGATGGACCATATCTAATAGGGTTCGATTAGGCGTTAGACACACCATTGTCTTGTGGTGTTCGGGTGGCGTGAGTTGCGAAACAATTCCGCTTGCTTTAAGATGCGTGAGAAAATCATAACTCAAATATTACCCCACGATCGGATCGTAGAAACTTAATCTTTCTGTTACGATGGTTCTCCACTTCATTCTGAAATTCCTTTGAACTTTTCAAATGTTTCAGATTTATGTTTCATTAAATAGATATACCCATATCTACTTAAGTCATCGGTAAAAGTGAGAAAATAGCGATATCCACCGCGGCGAAACACTCATCGGTCATACATCGGTATGTATGATTTCCAACAAGTCCGTTGCTCGCTCCATCATCTTAGGAGAACAGGGGTTTTGATCATCTTGCCCATGAGGCATGGTTCGCATGTGTCAAATGATTCAAAATCAATAGACTCCAAAAGTCCATCAGAATGGAGTTTCTTCATGCGCTTTCCAACAACATGACCTAGACGACCGTGCCACAAATAAGTAGTCATTTCACTATCTACTTTGCATTTCTTAGCCTCAATGTTATGGATGTGTGTTTCATCCCTTTCGAGATTTAGAAGAAATAAACCATTCACAAGAGGTGCATGACCATAAAAGATGTTACTCATATAAATAGAACAACCATTATTCTCCGATTTAAATGAATAACCGTATTGCAATAAACATGATCCGGAAATAATGTTCATGCTCAACGCAGGCACATAATAACATTTATTAAGGTTTAAAACTAATCCCGAAGGTAAAACTAAGGAGAGCGTGCGGCCATCACATCAACTCTTGATCCGTTGCCAACGCGCATCGTCACCTCATCCCTCGCAAGCCGTCTATTCGTAGCTCTTTGAGTTACAAATATTAGCAATCGACCGGTATCAAATACCCGGGCACTAGCGAGGGCTAGTAAGGAAAACATCAATAACATGTATATCAAATATACCTTTGATGGTGCCAGCCTTCTTGTCCGCTAAGTACTTGGACGATTCTTCTAGTGACCCTTGTCCTTGCAATAGAAGCACTCGATGTCCGGCTTGGGACCACGAGCTTCTTCTCGGCGAGGGCATTGTGCTTGCCGCCGCCCTTCTTGAAGGGCTTCTTTGCCCTTACCTTTCTTAAAGGAGGGCTTGTTGACCATCAACACATGATTATCCTTCTTGATGTCCACTTAGCGACCTTGACTGCGAGCTCGGTGATCGTATCGATGGAACCAATCGATTATGAGTCACTACAAAACTTTTGTAGGCGGGAGGAGTGATTGCGAACCACTGTCAATCTTGAGCTCCTCGGAATCGTGCATTCCGGTTGCTCAAGCGTTGAGTGTGGCGACATCTTTATGGCGTGCTCACTAGCGGAACTCCTTCCTCCATCTTGTAGTTAAAGAACTTCTCGGAGATCTCGTATCTCTCGAGCGGGCTTGAGTGCAAACATGGTTTCGGCTCCTCGAGAATCTCAAAGGGCGGGATAGGTTTCAAAAGCGATTTTGAAGCTCGGTTCCATAGCAAACAACATGGTGCTCTTAATCACACCATAATCATCTTTCTTGTGACGATAAACAGCTTTTCATCGATTGCGCATCTCTGAGGGTTACCTAACGCTTTCTCAAGGACATAGTCCTTTTGTCCATGAGAATGATTCTTAGATTGCGGAACCAATTGGTGAAGTTAGACCCATTGTTCCTAAGCTTTTCTTTCTCAGCAAAAACGTTGAAGTTGAAGTTGGACTTGGCCATTGGATCTACAGTATTTGCAAGTACAATTTAGACTACGTTCATGATAAATAGTTCAACTTAATCAAATTACTAGATGAACTCCCACTAAATTCAACATCCCTCAAGTTGTTTAGTGAACACGATCCAAATTCACCACACCTAATCCGATCATCACGAGAAGAGATGTGGTTTCAATGGTGGACAACAAAGTGTCGATCATATCACTCATATGAATCATGCTTAAACTTTCGGTTCTTGTGTTCGGAGGCCATGTCTGTACATGCTAGGCTCGTCAAGCTAGACCCAAGTATTTCTGCGTGTGCAAAACTGGCTTGCACCCGTTGTATGTGAGCGTAGAGTCTATAGCACCCGATCATCACGTGATGCTTGGACATGACGAACTTTATAGCAGTGCATACTTGGGGAGAACACAGTTTTTATCTTGATCTTTAAGTGAGGAATCATCTTATAATGCTACCGTCGCGATCTAAGCATAATAAGATACATAAAGGGATAAAAATCACATGCATATAAATTTATGTGACATGTTATAGCCAATCCTCGCGCAATGATCTCCATCTTGTGCGTTCCGGCATGATCTCCATCACTCCACCATGATTGCCTCCACCACGAATAGCAACTACAACTATTGCTAACTACTTAGCGATAAAGTAAAGCTATTACATGGCGTATAAGAAGTTGACTCGCAGGTCATACACAATTATAAAGACAACCATATGGCTCCTGCCGGTTGTGTACTCATCGACATGCAAGTCGTGAAACATTACAAAACATGATCATCGCATACATTATACACATCACATATTGGGCCATACCATATCACGAAACACTCCTGCAAAACAAGTTAGGCGCCTCTACTTTGTTGTTGCATGTTTTACGTGGCTTAAGGAGTAGATGCTAAAGATTCTTACCTCTGAAAGCCAGCGGTGATATTATGGTTGCCAAACTCGGTGTTAATCCCATGACAACTATAGTGAGGCGGCATCCACCGGCCGCATGTGTGGTACAAGCCACCGTCAAGTGCGGAGCGGTCTCATGACGGCGTCGCGTAAGGTTGGCTGGACCGCTTCAATCTCACTATCGCGTCATAAGAAGAACACAAACAAGAGGGCACAGCGAGAAAACATCAGCGCCCATAACAACCATGTTGCGTTCTACTCGTGAAACACATCTACACATAGATCTAGCTCGATACCCTTTGAAGGGTTTTGGCATAGTAAATCAAAATTTTCTACGAGCGAGCAGAGGAAAGCCAAGATCTAATCTAGGAGATGCAAACAACAAGAGAGATTGGATTAGATCTTCATACCCTTGAAGATTACATGCTGAACGTTCGTCCGGAGCGTGGATGATGTAGTCGTGCTCGCTTCCTCCTCGCGATCCGATCCGATCTAGCACCACAAGTGGCGGTGCCTCCGTGAGATGCACACGTGCAAAGACTCGGCGTCTCCTCCTTCCTCGGACCAGCGAGTATGGTGGAGATAGATTGGATCTACAACACGGCGTGGTGTATATGGTGGAGAATTTCTGCGTGGGCTTCGCCTACAAGCGGTCGGGAGGGAGAGGAAGGTAGCAAGGCTGGGGCTTGGAGGAGGTGTGTTATCGTGGGGGAGGCGCACCACCCTCTATATATAGAGGGCGCCAGCCCTGCCCTACTCAAGCCTATCTCTAGTTTAAACAATTTAAACTCTCCCTTATCTAGAAATCCTATCTCTAGTTTAAGCGATTTAAACTCTCCTTATCTAGAAATCCTATCTCTAGTTTAAGCGAGTTTAAACTTATCTAGAATCGGTTGGGCCCTATGGGGCCTTGTGCCCTATTGTCTGCCAGACACTCCCTCATAGGCCCATGCCCCTCCTCCGGAAGGTGGGGCCACGTTGGCCTTCCGGAAGGTTCTAAAGCTTAGGTACAATCGATTAACGGAACAATTAGAACTCCAAAAACTGCCTGCCTTATATGAATCTTATTCTCAGGACCATTAAGGAACCTCTCGTGATATCCGGATCCCATCCGAGACTCGAACAAAATTCATAAACCAATTATCCAATCTATCCTAGCGTCAAGACACGTTAAGTGTGTGACCTGCTGGTTCGAGAATATGCGGACATGATCTTCTATCAATAATCAACGGTAGTGCAGGCACCCATATTGACTCCCACACATTCATCGATGATCATATCGGATGAACCACGATGCCGATTCAATCAATCCCATATATATATTCCCGTCTCGCGATATTTTACTTGCAGAGATTCGATCGTCGGTATCGTCATACCTAGTTCAATCTCGTTCACGACAAATGCTACTTTCGTAATCCGATATCACTTTGTGATTAACTCCTTAACCACATGCTTGCAAGCGGTGTTGATATCGATTACGAGTGGGCCAGTATATCTCTCCGACTTGGGAGGGACAAATTCCATCTCGATACATACAACCCAAGATACTTTCCGATCACACGAGACACCTTTATGATCACCCTCTCATAGGATGGCGTTTGATGACCTCAAAGCTTTCTTCGGTACGAGGGGTTGCATTATCTCATGGTCTAAGGAATACAATATTTGACATAGGAAAAGCTTGCAAAGATGAACACGATGAAGCGATCTAATTGCTTCGCTTAGTTTGGTCATCCATCATATCATTCTCCCAATGATATGATCTCATTATCAATTGACAACTCATGTCTATGGTTAGGAAACCTTAACCATCATTGATCAATGAGCTAGTCCTTAGAGGCGTACCAGGGACACGGTGTTGTTCACAAACCACACAAGTATTAATGTTTCCGCTTAATACAATTCTAGCATGGAATATAAACTTTATCATGAACAAGAATTATAATAATAACATCTTTATTATTGCCTCTAGGGCATAATTCCAACAAAATGAAGGGGCTAAAAGTGAGTGGATGCTCCACCCACATGAATGGAGGGAGGGTAAGGGGTAGCCCCATGCACCGGCCACCCCCTTGGGGTTCCCCCTCCTCCTATATAAATCCCCCCTCTCCCTCTCACACTCACACACCTCCTTCTGAAGGATATCTCTCCCCCTCTAGTTTATCCTCCATGGTCTCGGACTAGCGATATACATGTTCCCGATGGCTTTTTGGAAAGAAAGAGTTGTTGTTTCCGCTGCATCGCTGGAGCGAGGAGGCGGAGGCGGAGGTTGCTCAGTGGCTTGGACGTGTGTGCGAGCACGGATGGGCTGCTGATTTGCGGCGCTGGACTTCTTCTCGATCTTGAGATCGGAAAGCGTTTGTCTACATTATCCACGAGTACAACCTTGTTAAACTTTGTCGGTCTTTCAACGGTATGTTCTCTATATATGTATATCCACATGTTGCTTGTATCTAGTAGACAGATCTTGGTAGATAGTTGTTCTCATCTTAGGAAATTATTTGTTTTCTATGCTGCGAACCCTACACCATGCACTTGCTAGATGAATTGCCATATGTATCCTTACACCTTTGTCAAATTTGAGCATGGTTGTGTAAATTAATATGGCTTTGTTTCTTTACTCAAAAGAAAAGGCGTGCACAATTATTCTTATTTCACATGCAGTGTGATGTATTGAAAAAACTACAACTAACAAATCATTAATCACTTTGAAGTTGTTTATGTTGGTGCTAAATCATACTCCTAAAACATTTTTTTAGCATATTCGCCATACAACTATATAATTATTTGTTGGTTTCTTCTCAATGACACTGGCATTGTTCAAACCAGAGGTACTTGATGCATCCATTGAACTAGCCTTCTCTTCCACATGAAGTTCTGCAATCACGTCCTTATAGTGATATCTTCCTTTTTGTATTTTACGCTAGTAACAAAGTTCTGTCATGATGTAAGAAGCTTTGTGACGATTTCTAATGCCACAATTTGGGAGGCAACACAGAATACATTTGCACTATCTCACCACCAAGCAGTTGAATATCATGTGCTTGTGCAACTGTCGATTTACACTCTCCATGCTAAAATCCAATAGCTAATTAGCGACCAGCAGCTTCGCTTCCACCTACTTTCGCTCAAGCGCATCCCAAAATTTAGTGGCCGATGCGTAGTTCATGTACACATCATAGTGCTGATTGTGAAATATTATCTATGGGTTAGCCCAAAATTCTAGAGACTAACCATAATAATGACATGCTATCAAAACATCATTTTTTACACATATGACTATATCATATGCGTGCATCCACAAATAAACTATACCAAAAATCAGGGATACACAAATAGAAATAAAAAATATTTAAACAAATCTTAAATTCATATGATTTCCTAAAGGATGCAACTTCTATCCAATGTCATAAGTTATACATTTTTTTAGGAGAGATATCAATAAAGATTTCCACATAAGATTTATTCCTAGGAATTCTGAGTATATCAGTCATATCCTCCAATTAATTTGTATGTCCTTTAAAGCACAATTGGCCTGTAATTTTTTTACAGTGTTGAAATTTTAAACTATTAGATCGTCACCTTGTGAAAACTTAACATGATGAAAATCGGTACACTAATGGATAAGCAAGAGGGTAAGCAGATTTTTGCTAGTGTAGTATAGATATAGGAATGAAACTAATTTTTTTGCTATTGTGTCTTATCCTATTGGTAAGCATGAACTGGTATGGAAAAGATATATAAATATGTTTATACACGCGATTCAACTATAAATATGTTTATACAACAATTCAATGGGTGTGAATTATGTATCGTAATCGCTAGATAATGCCATAAGGTATTTCTCTCGAGGTTCCTAAGAGAAATCAATAACTGTTTTCTAGCTATGAATTTTGACTATACCGTTGATTTTTCTAAGTTTCTACTAAACTATTGTTCCACCTCACACGGAAATATCTATATTTGGAAAAAACAAATAACTGAGATTCATATGCCTGATAAGAGGTATTACTAAATAGCTTAAGCGTGAGCTGCAGGGAGCTTTGTCGTGCCTCCTGCGGTGCGCCGTGCCGTTTTCCATCACTGCTTGTGGGTCTCTCTTCGCGTTGGTCCAGGAACACGTGGGTGTGAGCGTTTGTTTTTTTAACGGCTGACGGGTGGGCCCTTCTTTCGGGCCCGGTCAGTCATTGATACTGTTGTTTTAGTGGGTTGGTTTTCTCCGTGTTCCTTTGTGAGGGGAGGGGATTGTTCCATCTGGTTATCTCCGGTGCATTGACTCGGTGGACTCTCTGTTTCTCTTCGGTGGTTTGGTGTGTGGGAGTGTTTGTTGGTGACGGCGGCGGAGCTCTATTCTTCTCCTGGTCCTTCCGCCGCCTAGGCGGGTCTGCCTCACCGAATGGAACTTGTTTGCCCGTTTATCTCGTGTCCTCTCGACGGATCGATTAAAGCGGTGGAAAAAATGAGCTCCACAGCTGCTCTTTTCTTTACCCAGCGCCGCCTCCGCCGGCCTCTCATTCAGGTGCCAAACCAATCGTGCTCGCCCTTCCCTATCTTCTCTTCCTCCCTGGTTGTGCCGATGGCCGCTGCCGACGCCCTGGTGGTGATGCTCGTGGCGGCTGCACAGCCATGGCCATCACCTACGGGCAGGTGGACCCCAAGGTGCGGCCGTGCCTTCCCTTCGCCCGCGGCGGCCCAGTCCCGTCCACGGAGTGATGCACCGGTGTCAGAAATCTTCACAACCAGACGCGCATCACCGCCGACTGACTCAAGCCCGTCGCTGCCGGCATGAGCGGTCTCGATCTCAGGTTGTGCGTGCGGAGGGTCATCGATTGGTAAGACTCCCTGTACCGTCCGCCTCCGACGACGCGCCAGCGAAGATGCTTAGGGCGGCGTGGCAAGACGATATCCCCGCAGCATCGGCGCACGTGTGGCTTGTAGGCGTTGCCAGATGCGTCGACAAACAGGTATGCTATCTGAACACTTCCTCCTCTCGATTTTTCTGTACGGCCTAGCACTCACAGCTGCATCTCCCCTTCATCCCGTACCCATTTCAGCAGCCGACTAATGGTTTCCAAATCCTGATTTAGGATGCCGTTTGATTCTTTCTTGCCAGAGCTGAACCATGAACTAGAGGAAGAGAATCGGAAGCTCAATTCGGCACTTATGGATCCATTTAATCCATAAATTACTTTTGACATTTCAAGGCTACTCATGATTTTTTTCTTACTCTTGAAAAACAATAATGATATTGAGATATTCTGAACAGTGCATGAGTATTATGATCTTACCGGATATCCATATTTGTGTGTAAACGGTCAATGCATTAGCGTCTTTGTACACTACTAGGACATTTATTTTATAGTCAACCACTGAATGATATTTTCTTTTTGTGTTAATCTGTTTCGAATTTTTATTATGCTATCTAATTTTTGGGGTATTTGGTCTTTCATATTCTTGCCAAACGGGATCAGCTGAAGCCGCCAAGGGGTTAAGATCAAGGGGCATCAAGTCCTGATGCGTAGTGGTGATAGTAATGCCCCTGCCACATTTGCAAATATATTCATCTTATTGGTGTGATAGGGCATGGACTGTGTGTTCATAGATCATCAGAAGGGGAGAAGATTTACAAGATGGACTGATCTCTTTCTCTACTATATGGAAAAGATGGCCCCTTCAATAGTTCAATGCCATGTGATCCCTAGACATGGCTGGAGACTGCATATGGGAGAAGCATCTGCACTGCATGTGCCGGTTTTCTACTGAATAGACAAATAAGATTGGTGAGTGCCACTTGCTAATTCATTTAATTCACTTGAGCTAGCGTACCTAACTTGGTTGAGACATATGTACTGAAGAAGACATGACATGCATGCGTGGTTCCTTTTGTCTAATTGAAATTTTCAGTTAACTTGAACGTTAAATGGCTATTTTCCATGTGAATGTACATGAATCGGGCCTGGTGGAGATGACAGTGCCGGTTCTGATCTGCTTGCGCTGGTCTACTGATGCACATGGACCAAGGCAGCTCATATAGTAGAGGTGGTCTACTGATCTGCTTGCGCTGATCTACTGATGCTACAGGTGGTGTGGTTTGATCTCGACAGCTCATATACAAGGCAACTTGTGCTGGTCTACTGATGCACATGGACCAAGGAAGACAAAGTTTCTAGCATCCGCGTTGTCCTCATAGTCCTATCCATGCTTGCCATCAAGTACGCATACATACATATATCTCTTCTTCCTGCTAATTTATTCTTCTTACTAATTTTTCATGATGTGATGTGCTTTAGGCATATATACATATCTAGGAGTTAGCGCTTACATTGCAACCGAGTATAGAAAGTTATCTAATTATCTGCTGATTAAGAAGCCATCCTTTGAGCAAAAAATGAGCAAGTATATGTTCTTGAATGCTCATGATTTCTGGGAAAAAAATTGACATTAGAAAAGCATGATCTTGTCACCTTTGGAAACAGACTGCGCACACTTCTTCCAGTTGCTGCTATGCATGCCACATCCATTTATGGATGGTCGATTTCCTCACATGTCAGTTTATGAGAAGAGATCAAGATTTCTGCAGTGGTAGGTACCACGAGTAGAGAAAAGGTACGATGTGTTCAACATGTGAACAATTTTCTTGGAGTATTGTTATCTGTTCTAATACATAACTGGATTTTTTTGTTTTTCTGAATTTGTGTACCATAGGTCAACTTTGTCTACTTTAACCCCAGGGTCAAGACCAAAATTATGCCCTTTTTAGCTGATTTTACTGCAACATGCAACTATTTGGTCACTTTCTAAAATCATCCAATTTATTGTTTTGCTTGCAGGTGAGCAGAACATGGATTACAAAATCTGACATGTCAGATTCCAATAGCCATTATCATATCTCTACATCGATTATGAGTTTCATTTTTGTAATGTGAAATAACTTCTTTTGGGTATTTAAAATTTTTTAACCTTCTTTCTTATTTATTGAAGTTTGGTTACCCTTAAATCAACTCATATGACAGTGTAAGAGTGAACCTATTTCTGTTCAAGATTAATGGATTACCGATCATTGGTTTTAAGGTGTTAAAGCGTCTTAAGGCGATCTATGGGCGCTCTGATGCCTAGGCGACACCTTAGGGCGACACCTTTAAAACCATGGGACTGATTATTCTAGGCTTTTATTTTGGTTCTTAAGTCTGGCTATATTTTTTTCTTATCTTCCTAGGATGAGTTTTATTCTTCTCTTTGTAGGCAAGCACTTCTTATGAAGTGCTATCTTCTAATAAGTTCATCGGTATGTACTGTCATCTTTAAGGTGGTATAATTTATTTCAAAATTCCGTCTCTAAATGCTTGATCTTATATCACTGTTATATAGACATCCCAATGTTGCATCGAACTATAACTAACCAACATAATGGCACATTTTCCTAAGTGGCTGGTACTTTTATCAAACATTTGGAGCTATCCACTATAAGTCAGTTGGTAGATTATAACGCGGTCGTGAGGTGAGCCATCTATTTTCTAGGACGACGAATCTGCATTGGTGCAAACATGTTTAAAAAATGCAGATCAAGTTATAATTTAGGTTGACCTATTCTTATACTTCTCTTCTCACTCTATTATCAAATAATACATGTCATGCTGTTGAACTTCCGTGCTATTCTGGTAGTAAAACGTCAATTGTCCTCCTACGAAGCTAATAAGCTATTGCTTATTTAACAACCGGTGGATGTGCAAAAACTGATACTTTGGCAGTACAATAATTTAATGCATGCCTGAAATCCTTTCAGGCAACTATGCTCGAATAAAAGGAGGCTTTCATGTTTGGATTTTAAATTATTACTTTGTTTTACAGGTTTGTGGTAGTTGTTTCGCTGATACATCTACAGTTCAAATGACGTTTGACATAATGATTGGCAATATGCATTGCAGATGTAGGCTTCAATACTATAGACTGAATGTTCGAGGTATGATGTTGTGAAGCTTTTTCTCTTTGTGTTTTTTTCTTCTCAATGCACTATATAGTAGATTTGGCAAAAATTGTCAGCAATATCTAGAGAGCATTTAGTCATGTGGATCTGTTTGTTACTCTTCCATGCCCAATTACTTATATGTATAACATTGTAAAATTTGATTCGGAGGTTCTTTCATTGTGAGGTCATCAGCGTTGTTATCGTTAATTTCGATGATGATTGACGGTTGATATTTCCTTATGCTTTGCCAGGAACTTAACATTCAAAATTATTGAGAATTTTCTAAATGTACTGACATCGGTAGAGCAGAGTCGACACATTAGTTCTTGCAGTTTCAGAGATTTTCTTAGAAGGTATTACATCTTCTCATTGCTCCTAGCTTCAGGATGAGGCTAGAAGTGACAAGCTTTACATCAAAAATTTATCATGGAAAATATGTCACAACCTTGCAATTATTTATAACTTGCAGCCCATGCATAGTACTCTGTTTTGCTTTAGGAGAAGGGATAATCTTATGGATTGTCTACTTCTGAATCACCAAGGCACACATACTGATCCACATGTGTTTAATGATTCAAATTGTCTTTAACATGAGAATTATTATCTATGAAAAATTGACACCATTACATGGGGCAACAATCATATTCAATCATTTTGTTTTCTTTAGAAAAAATTGTTCATCATTGTTACGATACACTAAAGTGTATGCCAGAGGATGACACAGTGGACAGCTTATTAAAAAATGGACTAAAATCTGTATAACTAACCGGTCACATTGTTGCATCAAATTATGTTACGCTTCTAGATATCTTAGATTTAGATCCCGGCGAGTGTAATCTAAGTGTTCACAAAATTCTCAAAGTGATCTCCATGCGGTTCAGGAAGTCTCAAAAAGACAAGAGGGTGAGCAGTAGGCTGGGTGAGGTATATTTGCACAGGATATTTGCCTTGCCTAAACTCTAAACCCTGAGAAGATGGTTTGCAACTATAACATGGTTTTTCTTTAGTGCACAACACTCTTCAGTATTCAATTATTTCATCTATATTTTGTTCATTAAATTAAATCCGGAATTGAAATTGCCAGGTTGGTGGAAGAAAACTTGCGGTTCTTGGCAAGGTATACCTAGGCATGCCGTAGTTGCAGGTCTCCAACGAACAAATATGACGAGGGGAAGGAAATGGAGGCCTGTGGACCTGATGATGTGACACGACCTAAGCTCTCTAAGAAGATGATTCTGCTGAGAAGAAATAGAGAGAGCTCACGACTTTAGTACATGTATGGTTTCAGCAAAATGCAATTCTTGATGGAGATCTGCTTGACCTATTTCTTTGAAGTTTCATTTATTGAGGACGTTGGTGTGATCAGATGTAGGATCTTGCAGATTGATACATGGTGAGTATTATGTGTCTCGGATGGCGATCGTGAGGCTGAGCAATGATAAAATCTTCGTACTATTACGGGTGTAGTCGTACAAATTCATCTATTACATAATAGGTGTGTGTGCATACATCTTGCGCTATATCATATAGTAGAAAAAATAATCCACCGCAATAGCCAACAACTTAACTAAAAAATAAATACACTTCAACAATGCTTATACAAGTATTTTACAACAATCCGTACCACACCAGGGGCGCAGCGTGTCACCGCGCCAAAGTTCTCTAGTGCTAACATATGGATCACTTACATGTCACCTCCCTGACGCAGCGTGTCACCGCGCCAAAGTTCTCTAGTGCTAACATATGGATCACTTACATGTCACCGCCCTGACGAAGGTTGAAGTGGTGCATTGTATTTGTTACATATCCCTGTTAGCTAAACCTACCAACATAGCATAATGTACAAGATATGTCAACCAATGCGGCAAAGCATGAACAAAAACTTTGAGCAACTTAGATTTCACCGGATATAACAAAGCATGCCTAATATATTTTTATTTTGTTTATGGTGGCATTAAACAATAGAAAAAACTAAAAGCGTTGCAAGGGCAGTGAACCATCCGAAGACACCATTAAACCCACCACACCTATCACACAGTACCAAAACGCAGTATAGCTGGCGAGGCGAAGCTCGCATATCCGTCTAGTATACCCAATGTTTGACATAAAAATAAAGTAGTCAGTGTGAATCGAGCATACCAGTTCATTCTTGTAAATTTCTTTTTTGTTGATATAATTTTGAGTACATTGGTGTTTCCTCCTCTTCGGTAGCACACATCCATTGTTTTTTAAGGGTATCCTGCATGTTGAGCAACACAAATGAAACATGTAGAAATATAGAGAAATTAGAGTGTGTATGCTACTGTGTTGAAAATTTAAAATATTGGATCGTCGCCTTGTAAAAACTTAACATAATGAAAAATGCTACACTACTGGATAAGCAAGAGGGTAAGATTTTTTTTGCTAGAGTAGTATAGATATAGGAATGAAACTAAATTTTCTGCTATTTTCCTTATCCTATTGGTAAGCATGAACTGGTATGGAAAAGATATATAAAGATGTTTATACACACAATTCAACTATAAAGATGTCGTCATAATCGCTAGGGTATACATACCAAGGTTCCTGAGAGAAATAAAGAATTGTTTTCTACAAAAATATTTCTTTTTATGAATTTTGACTATACCCGTTGCTTCTTCTAAGTTTCTAGTAAACCTTTGTTCCACCTCACACGGAAATATCTATATTTGGACAAAATAACTGAGATTCATATGCCTACTTGAAGGATGAAACCCGTAACCGCTAGGTAGTATTAAAAGGTATACCCAATGTTTGACATAAAAATAAAGTAGTGGGTGTGAATCGAGCATACCCAGTTTGTTTTTGTAAATTTCTTTTTTGCGGATATAATTTCGAGTACGCCGGTGTTTCCTTCTCTTCGGCAACACACATCCATTGTTTTTTCAAGGGTATCCTGCATGCTGAGCAACAAAAATGAAATCATATTTCACAATTTATGTGCCATAGAATTACGTCACGGAAACACCCATAGTCCATGAATTGCACGCGGCATATTTTTCTTGGATATTTCCATATGCCCATATAGTCATGGTTTATAAGCCCATATAGTTCAGTGTTGAAGCTCGTTAAATTCTAGAGGTTGTATGGTTTTATAAGCCTATAGTCCAGTATTATGGATGATTAGATTGAGAAGTATAAACATAGATACCTTGTCAAGTGCGAGTAGGTAGCTCTGGGATCTTAGCGTGAGGCAAGTCCCTGATCAATCTCGTAGCTACTGCATGCAAGGCCAGCCTTTGGACCGATCTTAAACCTAGATCTTTGCTATAGGGTTATTATATGCATGATGCAAATTTAAAATCTGAGGCTGTAGATTCATCATGGTTGGCCAGGCCAGCGGAGGGCACCGACCTGAACTCAAACAACGGGCGGTGCACAGTCGACGGCGGCAGCATTAACGGACTGCGGCCGTCATGGTTGTCCAGCTCGCGAGCTGCCGGTGTGCTTTGATGACGTGCAAGGCGAGTCTGCTGTTTTGTCTAGCTAGCTTAGATAGATGACGAAGGTATATGCGGAAAAACTAATCGTGTACGGGAGGGCCTCGTGACATGTTCGAGACTGCTGCTTTTTACGTGATGTACTAATACGGTAATTAAATCACACCTTAAATTTTAAATCCAACGGTTAATATAATACGTGATGTACTAATACGCGCACGCCTCTCGGAGGAGGCGGCACGGGCGGAACCCTCAGCCGCCGCCCCCAACTCCTCCTCCCATCTCTCCCTCGCTGGCACCGGAGGCGCCGGCGGGCAAAGTCCGGCCGGTCAATGGTGGCAGCGGGGCTTCTTCCTCGCGTGGTGGCCTCTCCCCCGTAGGGAGCCCCTTGGGCACTCGAAGATTGTCGCCCGACGGTGATCTGATGGCAGCGGGGCCTGAAAGTCGGGGTGGCGGCCTCAGGTTTTGATGGAGGTTCTCCCTCGGCGGATGGCGGTGCAGGTGTCTGCCGTGGGCGATCCTAGGGTTTCTCTCACGCCAAGGCGAGGATCTAACTTTAGCCTGTTTTCATTGATCGGTGGCAGTCATGTTCGAAATGCTCGCGGCGAACTCCCATAGCGATTCATGCACGGAGATTGTTGGAGCGGATGGGATTCGATTTGCGTGCAATCGGTGTTTTTCTGACCGTTTGGTTTCAGAGGGAGCGATGTGAAGCTCTGCAGTCCATTTCCATCGTGGAACATGTCATTAGTTTCATGGTGAAGTCAGTGTGCGGAGAATGTCATGGAAGCCAAGATTTATGGACTAGCTATGGGGGTCGAGTCCTGGTGGCTTGGTGATTCGTAAATTGTAGCAACGGCATCGAAAGGTGGGGGCGGCAGCACATGAGGAGTTGTCTTACCTTGCAGGGTGAAAATCCAAGGTTTGGCCTTAATTGGTTGTGCCTGACAATGACCTTGTTGAAGGCATTGTTTTGTGAGGACTTTCTCGTATGAAAACCTATGGTCTTTGATCGGGCGACGACGATGCTTGTGCTCTGTTTCCTTCTTAAAGGCGTCACTATTGGACATGTTGGGCTTTTGGTGTGGTTCTGGTGGGGTTAGTGTCGCTGCTACTAAGGATCTTATCGCTGCAGTATAACTTTTCTTTTTTGTAATTCTTTTTTTGTTGTGTGCATCCGTAATTCCAATAGGATAATGCGTTGTTGTAGAGGCTGGATGTAATTGGTATCATCGTGATATTAATATATGCTCCTTTCTAAAAAAAGATGATGTGAATCAACCCGGTGCCTCGAAAAACACCCTTATATTGCTTTTAGTATATAATAGATTTTAAATCCAACGATTAATATAAATTAGATGACGTGGATCAACTTGGTGCCTCGAAAAACACCCTTATATTGCTTTTAGTATCGGTTTTAGTATATAATAGATAGATAGATGGTTTGTCTTTAATGACACAAATGGGAGGTTGTAACTATACGCAATAGTCTAATCATGAGAAAGTACAGTCATCGAAATAGCGGCACACTTTATTTTGGAAAGTGTCTTTGTCATATGGGCACCAGTACTCCTGGCTTTTAAAAATATAGAACTTCTATTTAAAGTTTGAAAAATTCCAAAAAGAAATAGTACATAACTAGATACATACATCAAGAATGTATGCTTGAAATTTTGTTCAAAAATATGTTGTATTTTGGGCTACACAAAAAAGGTAAATTTCTAACAAAAATATATGTAATTTTAATCTTATTCATTGTCAGAATTTTTTTCTTTTCCTCTAGCCTAAATAAAATGAGTTTTCTAATAAAATTTTGCACAAATATATGAACCATGTCACTAGTGCACAACACACCCTTTAACAACGGTTCAGGAGACCCTCTAACGACGGTTTCAGAACCGCTGTTGGGGGTTCGGTGTTAGAGGCCCCCCTCTAGCAGCGGTTCTTATACGAACCGTTGTTAAAGGGTGGTACACGTGGGCTGCCGCAGCGCTCAGCCCCCCCTTTAACACCGGTCTGTAACACGAACTGGTGTTAAAGGTTATATGTTGTGGCAGGAAAGCGGCATAAATCTCTGCCACGGCTGGAAAATGACATAAATCTCTGCCGCAGCAGAGTTCTGCCGCCGCCCCGTTCTGGGCAGATTTCCATGGCGCGGCGGAGACGGGGAGGGGGGAGAGGGAATCGATCGGGAGAGGTATACACATACATCGTCGGTACATATGAGTACATGAATAATTAAGCAACTATTATTATACATAAACATCGTCATTGTGGTATTCTCCGTACACGTTGAAGTATCAAGTACAAGACAATTTCAAGCATACATACAATATAACATCTACATACACGTTCATTTTGGTGGATATCTAAAGAGTTCTCCGCCAGACGTGACGACCTCATCAAGTATGAACTCCATCAATTTCTCTTGAATGGCTCGTATGCGGTCAAATGGTAGGAGTTGGTCCCGCATCCGTTCGAACTAAATATATATGAAGAATGGGTCAATATATATATATATATATATATATATAAGAATAAAACTCAACACAAGTGATGGTAATAAAATAATGTTGTGTACTTTGTTTACTTACTCTAAGTTGTTCTAGTGCGGCTTGGCCCGCCGCACATATCGTGTTGCGAATGAACTCGCAAACATAGTATCCACATAAGTATTGCCGCGTCCCTGATACGCATACTTTACGAGAATAGAGAGTTCAATAAAAATAATAATCAATAAAGCATGATATAATGGAATTGGAAGCAGAATCAAAGAGATACGTAGACCTAGCTGGCTAGTATTACTTACATTTTGTTCTACAAATTTTAGTTCTTCTGACCATTCACCCACGGCCCTGCCCGTGAACCTTTTTAAAACCCTGTCCGGCAAAGAAAATGAATAAATGAGTAATTAATTACTTGTTGTCACGAAATTTGCCGATCTAGTACGATTATATGATTGATATTACCTCTGGAGCATCTCTTTAAAGTCTTCCCATAGCTTTTAGTCTTTTCGTAACGAGTCCATGACAAAGACTTTTTCTGCGTCAGGTTGAATGACTAGCAGAATAAAGTGGAACCTGCGCACGCATAACTCATCATCAGTTACACTTAACATCGAGTAAGATGAAACAGAATGTATACAAGAGAGGGTAACAGTACTCACGAGAAGTTGTAAGGCAATAGTATTTCCCTTTTGGTTTGTTGTCTTAGTAAAGACCTTAGCAAGAAATCTTCTGTTTGTCCGGGTCTGTGTTTTAACACTTCTTCATGAACTCTATTTCGGTCAACGAACCCAATGTCAAAAGGGTCTCCTTTCATGCATTCCATAATATTTTTCCTGCATAATAGTATATACATATATGGTAAGCATATATATACATGCAATTAATGAATTGAATGAGATGAGGTAGAAATTACAGAAATAGTACTTACACACAATAAAGGCTAATGGCAGCTTTGTCGAGTTCCTTCTAATTGAATAGAAAATGCAAGTCTTGAATGTTGAAGCTGATCTCGTCGTCTCCGCACATGAAAATATGATCTCTTATATGCGTCGTGATCCATTCTTCCTTTTTCGTCTTGCATAAATCAAGGTACCACTTATGCAATCTTCGCATCTTTGTTGGTAGATTCTTGATCTCCTCTTTCTTGACGATATTCTTCCCATACTTCCATGGCTGTATGGGGTTGACATCGCCTTTAGGAAAGTTGTATCCCATGATGTTCAAGTATGCAATGTAGGTCATCCCCATCTCATTGGCCTTTCTTTGTAGCTCTGCCTAGTAATCATTTACAGGAGGAGCTATCCATGTGTCGAACACTTGGAGCGGGGTGCACGATTTGTTTTCCTGCTCTCCGAGCATGGGAACTGTTTTCTGGGGTGCCGCACGACTGCTACTTTCAGACTCCCTCCACCTTGTATCTCCCTTCATAATCTGGCGCCCGTAGTCCGGCACAAGTGGGGTTTCAGGTTTCAAAAGATTATTGTAAAACTTCTCCACCACCGCCGGATCTAGTTTCTCCTTTGGCTCGGCTCGTCTAGGTGCAAAGAAATTTTTGACCTATTCTTCCGAGATCCTCTTGGTCTCGTCGTCGCTGCGATTCCACGGTAATACCGGCAATGGCTTGGCAGAAGGCTGCGGGACGTAGTTTCTTGAACTCTTTGGCGTACGGTTTTCTGCGGATTTCTTCGTGGCAGTGCTAGTGATGCTCTTCGTGACAGTGCTCTTCCGCTTATGCTGACGTGTAGGAGATGGCTGAAGCGCTGGAGATGGCTGGCGCACAGGAGATGGCTGGCGCGCCAAAGATGGCTAACACACAGGAGATGGCAGGCGCGCCGGAGATGGCTGCCGCGCAGGAGATGGTTGAAGCGCCAGAGACGAACGGGGAGTATTCTGATGACCCGGAGACGGCCGAGGCGGATCAGACTGCTGACGTTGCGGAGATGGCGGGGGTGCTAGTGGCCTCCAATTTGGAAGCACAATGTGTTCCTTCTTCCAAAGAATGGTTGTTTTCACTACAAATTTGAGTTGAGTTTCCCCTTTACCTGTAACATGGTCAAGTTGTGCTTCCTCATATTCCTTCACAACCTCATCCACCCCGACAATAGCATAGCCATATGGAATCGGTCGGTAGTGGTAAGTTCCACCAGCTACAGGAGGTAAGGCATAGCCGACCGCCACCTTAATGGATAAGCCCATTAATCTCACATGCAGCTCAGCGTGTTCGCTCTCCGTGATCTCATCCACGGGGTATCGAGGACCCGCCATTTCAAGCGTGGGTTGCATGTTCTCCGTGGAAGCCATGCTGCTTTTCCGCGCAGAGTCTGGGCCGCCGGCAGCTTCCAATGCAGGATCTTCGTGCCGCTGAGATTGGCCGGTAGATTTTTGTCTCTTTTGTGCATTCACTTGCGACTGCAGCGCCACAAGTGCATGTTCTATCTGTGTCATCCGGTTTGTACGCTCTTTTTCTTTTCTGTCGCGCCATCTGTAAGAGTCGCCCCACTCGGCAAACCCATCCTTCCACAGCATACCCCCTGTGCCTCGTGCAAGTCCAGGGTGTTCTTTTTTACCGATGGCGCATGTCCGCTGGTCATTCTCTCTGTCGGGATGGAAGGTCCTGGCGGCTGTTTCCTCGTATGTCGTGATGAGTTCAGTGACGGGTTTGGCAAGGAGGGTACAAAATCCCATTTCTGGGTCCAACCTTGCCCCGATTCCGTAGAACCAAGTCTTTGCACATAGGTCCCACCCATGTGTCTGGGGTGTGATCCCTCTATCGCGCAGGGCCTTCTCAGCTTCCTCCCACTTAGGCCTCTGAGATATGTAGCCACCTGACCCCGTCCTCTGGTGATATTCCTTCTTCTGGGCATTTAGCGTATTGGTTTCTGACCTCTTTGTAGCTATATCACCTTCCTTATATGCCACAAATTCGGGCCAGTGAGGTCTTATTTTCGTATAATATGCGTCTTCAAAATCTGGAGTCTCGCGAGCTTTGACAAATTTGTTCAATTTTGTCTTCCAGTTGGGGAAAACGTCAGCCATCTTCTTTAGAGTCCACTCTTTGACCTTTTCCTTTATAACCGGTTTATTTTCATCCTCCTCTGGCGGTAGGGTGAAATTTACCAACAGCGAATTCCAAAGCGTTTATTTGGATCTTTCATCGACAAAGGTACCGTCGCCCTTCTTTGGCTTGTTACAATATTTAATTATGATTGGGATTTGGTCCCTAACAAGAACTCTAGCCTGACGTATAAATTTGTCTATGGCCTTCTTGGGTTCCATCGGCCTGCCATCAACATTGACTGCTTCGATCGTGAACTTTGCACGATCTTTTAACCGATGCCTCGCGTCTCGCTTGCTCTTTTTCGTATAAGAAGATTGTTGTTTGCTGGTAGATCCGGAGGGCTAAAAGAAGAAAGAAACGTTAATTAATACATGTACATATATATGCAAATCAATCGATGCAAGTCAGCAGAGGCTTAATCCATGCATATACCTCGACGGACTTTGTAATCACTAAAGTGCGTTCACCGGTGTCGTCATCTTCTCCATGACTACTTGAGCTGTCATCATGTCCCTCCAAGTTTAGATATTGTGAGGTGTCCTCGTGGATCATGTTCTCCATTATTTCTTCCTCTTCAAGGTTTCTACTAAGTGGATCCATAGTTTCTGAAACAATAATATTATCACACAAATATCAGTAATACATCTATTGAAATGCTCGAGCAAGGATGATGATATGACATGTTAAAAGTATTGATATGTAACCCTAATACATTCTTGGTCATTCCAAACCCTAATTCGGAGAAACCCCGGATTCATATGATAGGATACATTCGGAAAAACCCGGATTCAGAGAAATCCTAATGCTATATTGACAACGAGAGGTGTACTAGCGAGGCGGCTGGCGGCGCTAGGGCAAGAGCGGTGCAAGGATGTGTGGGGGTGTGCGTTCGAACCAGCACGACGTGGGCTACCTAAAATGGATGACTCAGCGAGGGCAAAGGAGATCAGGGTCCACGACATTGGAAAAGTAATCGGTCAAGTGCAAACCGTTTGAAAAAGTGAGCCCTAAGCCGACCACATGCAATCGGCCTGCTCCTGACCATACACATACACATACACATACACATACAAAAAATATATAAATATATACACACATACACATACAAAAAATATATATACACATACACATACACATACAAAAAATATATAAATATATACACACATACACATACAAAAAATATATACACATATACACATACACATACAAATATATACATATATACACACATACACATACAAAAAATATATACATATATACACATACACATACAAATATATACATATATACACACGTACACATACAAAAAATATATACATATATGCACATACACATACAAATATATACATATATACACATACACATACAGATTAACCAAAAATCACTAACTAACAATAACTAACCAAAAATCACTAACTAATCAAAACACTAACTAACACTATACTAACACTAATTAACCAAAAATCACTAACTAACACTAACTAACCAAAATCACTAACTAACCAAAATCACTAACTAACCAAAAAACACTAACTAACACTATACTAACACTAATTAACCAAAAATCACTAAACTAACAAAAAAATAGCCTAACCCTAAAACTAATACTAATAACTAACTAATTAACCTAAAATCACTAACTAATTAAAGAAAAATAAAATAAGGGGCCACCAAGCTCACTGGGCGGCGGCAAGATGGGTGGCGCTGGTGGCGGCGCGTAAGTGGCAGCCAAGCTCACTGCGGGTGGTGGCGCGGCGTGGGTGGCAGCGGTGTGGTGGGCGCTGGATGGGCGGCAAAGGGGTGGCACGACGGGTGCGGCAGGGTGGCGCATGGAATAGCGCGGGGTAGCAAGAGATCACGAGACAGGGCGGGGGCGGCGCGGCGATCCGGTGACACGCTCAGCGGGGACGGCGAGCGGCGGTGTGGACGGCGGCAGCTGCGGCAGTCTGCTTTCTTCCTCTGCGCTTGATCCGGCTGGGGAAGAAGGAAGACGCGCTTATAAATCCCTTTAACACGGTTCGTGGCTGGAACCGGTGTTAAAGATTCAGCGCCTCTCCCCCTTTAACACCGGTTCCACCACGAACCGGTGTTAAAGGAGGATTCATTTCAGCGCCTCTCCCCTTTAACACCAGTTCAGCCAAGAACCGTGTTCAAGGGGGATTTCGTTTCATAGCGTTCCTAACACCGGTTCGTTAACGAACCGTGTTAAAGGCATTATTCGTACATTAAAGGGGTGGGGGCATTTTTAATTCAAAAAATAGGATAGAATTTAGAAAATTCATATCTTTTTCATTTCAACTCGGAAAAATATGACTAATATATCATAATTTTCAAAAAAATAAGATCTATCCATTCATATAAAATCATTTTATAGTTACACTTACATAAATAATTTTCAAAATGATTAAAACATATAAATTTTGATTATTCAATTAAGACAAAAATAAAATGGTCAAACCCTAAAACTTTGAACATAAGAAATATTAAGCATATGAAAAGGAATCTAACCCTATTTTATTAGAGAAAATCATATTTTATTTTGTATTAACATTTTTGAATTGTTTGAATATTTAAATTTAGCATCTTTTGTATACTTTGGAATCTGACAAAACTTTCAACATGAAAATTGTTTGCATTTGAATAATTAATCCTAAAAGATTTTTTGTTTTTAAAAAATAAAATTCTAACTATTCAAACTAGTAACATTTTTTGAATTAGCCATATGGTAGTTGCTTCATAAAACCGTCCGTTTTTTATGCTCGGAAAATGGAAAATACATTTTTGGTGCGACAAAAAGGAAAACTTCCTCTTGCAACATTGTTTGCCATCCCATGATGCACATCTATGCACAATATGGCCACATTATCATAAACTATGCCTTGATTCTAGCCATAGTATTGGTCATTTGACCCGAAAGCCAAGAAACCTCGAATGAGATAGGTCATTTTGTGAAGGTGTTTTTGAGAAATAATCAATATATCAAGTTTGATATTTTTCCTTCTAACTATTTCACATAACACCATGCGAAGGTTTCACGTTGTTTCGATCGTTTTTTAATTTTTTATCCCCGTTTTAAACTATCGTCAAACTTTGTCGAACAACGGGCATGAAGATTCTTAGCTTGGGGCCAAGCCTCGCTAAACTTGCATTGGGTTTTTGATAAATAGCATATTGTGAACCTAAAAATGATTTTTGTAAAAAAACATGAGCATCGTATGATGTACCTATAGTTCATATCTGACCCACTTCCTACCGATTCGGCAGGAATTTGTCTTTTTCACCAGAGGTGGATGGAAAGGTTTCAGATCTCCCTGTTGGTACATTGTCCATATGAGGTGGTCTAGTATTTTTATAAAATGTGGTGGTATTTTTTTGAATTAGCCATTTGGTGGTTGCTTCACAAAACCGTCCGTTTTTTATGCTCGGAAAATGGAAAATGTCTTTTTGGTGCGACAAAAAGGAAAACTTCCTCTTGCAACATTGTTTGCCATCCCATGTTGCACATGTATGCACAATATGGCTATGTTATCACAAACTACGCCTTGATTCTTGCCATAACATTGGTCATTTGACCTGAAAGCCAAGAAACCTCGAATGAGATAGGTCATTTTGTGAAGGTTTTTTTGAGACATAATCAATATACCAAGTTTGATATTTTTTGCTTCTAACTATGTCACATAATATAACACCACACGAAGGTTTCACGTTGTTTCGATCGTTTTTTAATTTTTTATCCCCGTTTTAAACTATCGTCAAACTTTGTCGAACAACGGGCATGAAGATTCTTAACTCGGGGCCAAGCCTCGCTAAACTTGCATTGGATTTTTGATAAGATAGCATATTGTGAACCTAAAAATGATTTCTGTAATGAGTATCGTATCATGTACCTATAGTTCATATCTGACCCACTTCCTATCAATTCGGCAGGAATTTGTCTTTTTCACTAGAGGTGGACGGAAAGGTTTCAGATCCCCCTGTTGGTACATTGTCCATATTATGTGGTCTAGTATTTTTGTAAAATGTGGTGGTAGTTTTTTGAATTATACATTTGGTGGTTGCTTCACAAAACCGTCCGTTTTTTATGCTCGAAAAATGGAAAATTCCTTTTTGGTGCGACAAAAAGGAAAACTTCCTCTTGCAACATTATTCGCCATCCCATGATACACATGTATGCATAATGGCCACATTATCACAAAATATGCCTTGATTCTAGCCATAACATTGGTCATTTTACCTGAAAGCCAAGAAACCTCGAATGAGATAGGTCGTTTTGTGAAGGTTTTTTTTGAAACATAATCAATATAACAAATTTGATATTTTTCCTTCTAACTATGTCACATAATATAACACCACGCGAAGGTTTCGTGTTGTTTCGATCCTTTTTTAATTTTTTATGACCGTTTTAAACTATCGTCAAACTTTGTCGAACAATGGGCATCAAGATTCTTAGCCCGTCACTCCAACATTCCAAAAGGGTGGGAAATAATAGACGAGAAGAAATTTTTATTACGATAGAACTAGAATTAAAGTACATAATGCAACTAACAGTAAGTTACATAAAGCACGACTGAAAATTAAGATACATAAAAGAACTGAAATTAAGATACATGGCCAGATTAAGTCACAATCGGCCGAACTTGTTTTGTAATGTTGGAGTGATTCAGTCATGCTCCTTCCTACACCTGTAATGCTCACCACTGTAGTCGTCGTACTCGCCGCGGCCGTCGTCGTTGTCATCGTCGGGGTCGCCGTAATTGAACCTTGAAGGTTGAGTACGCGTGGGTTGGACTTGAGGGTAGCACAGGCGGGGGTTAGCGTCAGCGGCCGTGTCATAGGCCATGACGCTCTGGAGAGTCCGGCCGCGCCACCACAGCCGTCGGCCGGCCTCGTTGAAGTTCGGAGGAGGTGGTCCGTCCTCCTCGTGCCTGGAGAGCGCCCTCTCACGCCGATCCCCGAATAAGGCTTCCCAAGTCGGAAATAGTCGGGATGCTAGTTGAGATTCCTCCGCTGCTCCGGCGTGAGCTCGAAGTAGTAGTGGTTCGTGATGGCCATCCGGCGCGCCACTCCTAGAGGGACAGGAGGAACCGGCACGCCTCCGACGCTCAACATCCAGCCGACGGGGACGCAGTAGCCCGTCGGGCAAGGGTAGTTCGAGGCGCAAAGCGCCTCCGCCTCCCCGGGTGTTAGTGGTATGGTAGAAGCCATGAGAAAGAGTGATGAGGTTGCAGATATGAGCCTAGAGATGTACAGTGACAATGTAGGCCAATCCTATATATATATATATATAGTGAGAAATGGCGGGAAAAAAACTGACGGGAAGAACTGGCGGGAAGAACTAGCGGGAAGAAATGGCGAAAAGAACTGGCGGGAAGAAAAATGACGGGAAGAATTGTCTGATTCCAAAGTATAAAAAAGATGCTAAATTTAAATATCCAAACAATTCAAAAATGTTAATACAAAATAAAATATGATTTGCTCTAATAAAATAGGGTTAGATTCCTTTTCATATGCTTAATACTTATTATGTTCAAAGTTTTAGGGTTTGACTATTTTATTTTTGTCTTAATTGAATAATCAAAATTTATATGTAAGTGTTTTAATCATTTTGAAAATTATTTATGTAAGTATAACAATAAAATGTTTTTATATGAATGGATAGATCTTATTTTTATGAAAATTATGATATATTATTTATATTTTTCTGACTTGAAATGAAAAATATATAAATTGTCTAAATTCTATCCTATTCTTTGAATTAAAAATGCCCCTACCCTTTTAATGTACGAAATAAATGCCCCACTCTTTAACACCGCCACGAACCGGTGTTAAAGGGGGGCTGCGCAGGGTGGTGGTGCATGACCTTTAACTAAAGGGGGGCTGCGCAGGGTGGTGGTGCATGGCCTTTAACACCTGTTCGTGTCTTGAACATGTGTTAAATGAGTGCGTATTTTTGCTTTTTGGACCACACTGGTACGGACGCCCTCTTTAACACCGGTTCGTAGAAGAACCGGTGTTAAATCTCATTTCCGACATCAACTAAAAGCCTCGTTTTCACTAGTGTGTATATGTATTTCCGAGATTTATTAAACTTAAAAGTACATTTTTTTTGAAAAAATGAAGAGAGCACCGAATGCCCATGTGTGCACCAAATTTTCACTCACTTTCTTTAGTACATATGGAGCACACTCCGCATCCCATACTTTTTTTTTGAGAAACACAATACAAACACAGACGCTCACAATGCGTTCCATATTATATTATATTATACGATGTTATTACAATCAATATACAAAGAAGCAGTAGAGTGTAAACACCATAGTTTATGCGCCTATGCCTTCCTGTTATGCTTTCCAAGGCTCGTAGCTGCCTCCTTGATACATCCGAGGGATTCGGTGAAGTCGTCGAGAAGATCATGACAGTCCGGAAACTGTGCCTCGTCCACTGCTAGGACAACCCTTACGGTGTTGACATAACTTTTATAATTCACGGTTATGGCCTACACAAGGACAACCAAAGAAAATAATCATAAATTTAGGTTGTTCATCGCTACAATTATAAGCGAGGACATCACTGATTCACACACCTACGCGCCCACTATAGCTAGTACACTTATTTCATGATATGAAGATAATTGGTCTCATGAAAATTAAGTTACATTGTTTAAGAAAACTTATGGCAGTACCTACCTTTGTTTCTGGAATTTGAGAAGGGATTTGGTGCACATGGCATCAGTGCTCCCTTCATATCTAGATTTTCGAAAATTTCAAAACATCACACTTCTATGTCTTTAAAAATTATTGCCTTAAATATATATAAAGTAAATTAACCGGTGCATCATGGTTTTCAGGCACCATAAGTGATACGCATATTTTTGCTTTGACTACACATACCTGAGGTTATACATACCTAAGTTATACATACTTAATTATCACATACATAAGATGTGCATACCTAAGTTACATATATCCAGGTTACGCGTGTATATATGCAATTTAGGTATGCACGCCTTAGGTATATATAACTTGGATTGGTATATCTAAGTTATGTAAACCTTAGGTATGTAAAATTTAGGTATATACATCCCAGATATAAACGAAAGGGAAATAGTCAGCTAAACACAGGCATAGCTGCGCATAGCTTATCCATCGTTGATTCTTTCCACTTTTGATATAGGGAGCACATGTTTCCTCACCCAAAACGTTAGATTCTCATTTGATGCTAAGTAACGCCGTTACTTAATGACTTACATGAAAACCGATCAAACTAAGCTTATCTGATTTCATGTCTTTTTGAGTCAAACCCTAATGTACGACAGAAGCAAAACCCTAACCCAAATAAGCCTTATTTATTTTAGGTAGCTATTCCTTTTTGAGTTAAACCTTATTTCGTGTTGTAACCCTAACCCAAATAAGCCTTAGATAAGCCTTATTCCTTTTAGGTAGCTATTGCATGCAAAACTTAATTTTTTTTCACTTTATGTATTGTTTTACGAGCTGCCGGCCCAAGCCTCACTTATTTATTCTCTCTTCAAAATTCCTTGCTCATTTGATAAACAAGGCGGAATAGGCGATTGCTCTCTTCGTTCTACCTCATCCCTCGTCGTGCACGGCGCTGCCGTCGGCACATTTTTTTGGTACGTACCATTGCTTTCCCTAAGCACAAGGAAATTTTTATGCCAAAAATATAAGGCACTAAACCACTTACATGAAAAGTTAGGGTTTGCATACTACCGCACGCTTTCACTAGGGTTTGCATAGTACGAAGTGTTTGCATGCAGAACTCAATTTAAGCCTTGTTTACTTTATCTTTTCATTTTAGATGCTAAAAATTTCTTTGCCAAACATCGTGCTAAAAAATTAGGGTTTGCTCAGGAACCTAGGCATTGCATGCATGGACACAAACGGTGTGGTACAACCGCCGTTAGAAACCGTTAGTCCTTCCAAGAGCCGGCCACTACCATCTAAAGTAACATTGCATGTGATCTCTTTATCCAACGGACCTAAGCCTATGCACAACTACACCTGTGTGTAGCAAATCCGCGTCGATAAACGAAATACAGCTATATTTATAATTCTATCGTCATGTATAGAATAATATTCTATACATTGTCTCTCCCTATAGGGCTTGCATCTCTCTATAAAACAACGGACATTATTTTCAAAATTACCCTCAAACTATTTTAAATTTGAGAAAACTTTCTGAATGAAAAGCAGCGCCTACTCCATACCTATCCAGCGAGGTATCACTTGCGCCATTCCAACAAGCGAATGAGAAATAATTGTAAAATTATTGTTCGAGCATTTTTGAATAGATTACAAATTGAGTATATTCAAAATTACTTTTAAACCGTAAAGAATTTGAAAATGCATCATCGCTTGCATCATTCCGATAAATTGTTTAGAAATTGAGTTGGAAATACTTTTTATACAGGTTTGTGAAGATTTTTAGTTTTCAAAATTACTTTTATACAGAAATTTGAGAAACTTTGTAATACGAAAAAGTTGCGGAATTTCTCTAGCTTCCCAACAGTTTATCATTTATGTAATTACGATAAGTGGTTTACAAATTGCGTTCAAAGTACGCTTTTGTGTGGGTTCATGATGATTTCCGATTTTTTAAATTAAATTTAAACGGTTCAGAATTTTACAAAAGTTACAACACGAAAAGGTTGAGAATTTTTATTATCTTTCCAATGGTATATCATTTATGCAATTTCGAGAAGCGATTGAGAAACACGCAGAATATCGCTCACATATTCGTTTCGATTCCGTACAAAAGTATGAACTAGACAAAGCAGCAGTACAACAACGTGAAAAACGGCAGCATAGGCATTGAACCGAGGGAAGTATGGATCATGTATATAATATTATTCTATTATCGATGAAAGAAATATTTCCTCCGTTTCGGTTTATAAGTCGCGCGCGTACATCTAGGTCATCAATTTAAGCATTAAAATATTAATTTTATAGCACAAAAAATATACCATTGAAAACTTTAGATGTTATATTTTTTAATGATATAATTTTTGTATTATAAAATTAATATTTTTATAGTCAAATTGACGACCTAGATATACGCGCGACTTGTAAACCGAAACGGAGGAAGTAATTAATATTTGGGAAGTACCATTGATGGTATTTCAGCAGTACGACTTCTCGTATTTGGGCAGTACATTTATTTGAGAAATATATTTGTTTAAAAAATAAGTAAGTATGAATGATGAAAACAATGAAAGTATAAACGGAATGTATATAGATTATGTATACGAGAAGTATTGATTAAAGCAGTTCAAAACAAAACATCCCTAACTTCTAGTTTTGTAGTTGTTTCAATATCATTGATGTTTGTAAGTAAGGTCATAAAATAAAGAAGTGCATACTTAAAAAATACAGAAGTATAAACTTACTAAAAGGGGAGCAACATTTTAGATAGGGAAGTATAGAATATTTAAAAAAAATGACAGTATGAAACCGCATCGAGAAGTAAGAACACATAGAAACAGAAGTATGAGAGATACAAATAAAAGGAAGTAAGAAAAATATGAAATATGCAACAATTTAATTAGATATTTTTGTGGGAAATATGCAATCTTCATCATGGAACTATAAAAAGAAAGTATATACTCTTAAAATGTTTCGAATTTATATATATATGAGAAGTTTCATATAAAAAACTAGAGGCACACGTCACAACGGGAAGTACGAGTGTTCAATTTTTATAAGTGCAACCAAATCACGGAGGGAAGTATTGAAATTGGAGAATGGGAAGTATATAGTTCGTTGTGTAGAAAATAGGTACGCAGACAGTATTTTCAAAATTACTCTTAAAATGTTTCGAATTTGAGAAAACTTTCTGAAGGAAAAAGTAATTCCACCAAGCAGTTGATAAATAAGTGAGTAAACTCAAAATTATTTTTAAACTGTCAATAATTTGAAAAAACTTTCTGAACGAAAGAGATGCAAAATTTCATCAGCTTTCCAACACATTATTGCGTGCGTCATCCCAATAAATGGTTTAGAAATCAAGTTTGAAATACGTTTTATACGGGTTTTTGAAGATTTCCGGTTTTCAAAATTACTTTTAAATGGTCAGAAATTTGAGAAAAAGTTATAAGAAGGAAAAGTTGCATATTTTCTCTAGTTTTCCAACGGTATATCATTTATGTAATTCTGATAAGCAATTTAGAAATTGTGTTCAAAATATGTTTTGTATGGGTTCATGATGATTTCCGATTTTTTACATTAATTTTAAGCGATCCGGAATTTGAAAAAATTTACAACATGAATTTTTTTTGGATTTTCATTATCTTTCCAACGGTATATCATTTATATAATTTCGAGAAGCGTTTGATAAACACGGAGAAAAATCGCTCACATATTTGGTATGAATCAGACAAAGTAGCAGAAGAACAACGTGGAAAACCACAATATAGGCATGGAACCGAGGGAAGAAGTACGGATCATATATAAAATATTATTCTGTCATTAATGATAGAATAGTTGGGGTATATGTCCTTTTGAAAAAATAATACATATATAGGAGTGTGCGCAAAAAATTTCCGTTAAGCACTACTTTATATTTTGGAAATTACAAAAAAGACAATTTTCTACTATTTACTATAAAAAATATTTTTCATATTTTCCAAAGTACGTGTTTTTAACGGAACTTTTTTTGCATATAATCCTCCTGTATATAACTATCTATATATTTAACGCCATAATTTTTGGAGATATGAAAGTGAGGTTTTGAAATTTTCAAAAACCCGAAAGTGAAGGGAGCATTGGTACCCATGTGCCAAAGACACTTTTCAGAATTTGAGGATGTATAAACATACTAGTACTATAATTAAATGCGTTTATTCAGTTCGGTGTTAGTTGGCTTACTTGTGGTACTCCATACTGGCTAGGGGCAATAAAGACAACTGGTTGCCCACAGAACTCCACCTGTTCAACTGGGCCGATCATGTTCGACAACATCGTGGTTGTATGGGAGAACATACGGTTGACGATAGCCGCACTTGCCTGTTTCACAAGTTGCGAATGTATGATATTAGAAACATGTTCCCTCAGATCCACGTCTCTTATTTTTTACAGCTGCATATGTATTGTACTTTCTCCGCTCCATAACTCTAGCCATGATTTTAGTTTTAATATGAACTACAATCACGACAAGACTTACGGAACTGAGAAATTATAGTATTTAGGTTTTGTTAGATCTACCGTACCGTGTAGGCTTAATGCATGTGTACCAGTTACCCAAAAGTTAGTTGAACTCCACTTCTTGTGAACTATCGTGTTTTCCTGCGCAAATATATGTCACAATGCTAAAAAATTAAGGACCAGATGTACCTTCCGTCCAAATATCTTGAGTAACAATTCTGCAGCCACATGTGTGAACGCCACTTCCATTGAGCTCTTCTTTCGGTCTACAGTATTCTTTGCCTTACGAACGTAGTCGAGTGGATCGCGGTGCATGGCTATATGTACAGGAAGGATGATGAAGCCAAGTTGATTTCCCCATTTTACATCACTTCCGTTACCAGATTCTATCATATTGACACATGCCTGATCATAGTATATTCCAAACGTAGTTAAATGAAATCCCACACTCGTCAAATTGTAACTTGCAAGATACGATTTTGCTTCATGTATCTCTGCAATTTTTTTTAATTCATGTATCTCCTTCATAGTTACTTACGTGCAGGGCTGCCGCTGCCCTTATATTTACGACAAGGACTGAACGCATACGAATCTTCTTGCCAGTTTCTGTGTCACCTAAAAAGGTTTAGAACATGGACCAAATTATAGTGTGAAATCTGATTGGAAATATTTCCTCCGTCCAAAAAAGAATGACGTATATTAGTCAAAATTTATAATTTTTTTTCAAAAAAAAGTCAAAATTTATATGTATTTAAACACGTTTTAGTTTATATATACATAAGAAGTTAGATAAATTTGTGACGTCCTTTTTAGAAGGGAGGGAGTAGATTGCTGAACATAAACGTTTGCCAACAGACACCTGACTTCCGGTAGTAGTAACGCGATAGGGCAGCGTCAGCGAGTCCAACCAACACATCATTAACTGTCTGTGCATGCAAACAGGGACAAAATATTTCCCAGATCAGTTCTTTTGCTTGGAAGAGCTCAATAATCATCAATGGACAATGAGAAATTCTTTTTTTTTTTTTTCGGTGAACAATTCAAGGTGCATAGACATGTGCTTGGAAAAATAAACCGGTTTCGTTTAAGTAGAGTGCTTATCTATACAAGGAATGTGCATTTATTCTCTAGAAATAAGCGCTAGTGCCTAGGAAAAATATTGATTTATTATTGTAAGCCCTCAACGTACGGATAGGTTCACAGGTTCGGTGAATAATAGTGACGAAAACGTACGGCGAAACGAAAAGAGCACGTACTAGTACGTTGGTGACTTTAACCATATATACCTGGATGCTTTGGAAGCGTGGGTAGCATGCAAGCCTTGCACCGATGCCGGCACGGCCGACGGATAGGTTCACAGGCGTGGCTAGGCCGATGACGACAACGATAAAGCAATCCTCTACGAGCCTCGCTGAGGGGCTGACAGGCTCCCCCAGCGCCTCGCCGTCGTCCGCCGTCCGCCGCCCTTCCACGGACACGGCCACGGCCAGCGCTGCCGTCGTGCGAACTGACAACGGCCGCCTTCGCAGGGTATTTGCTGCCGCGTCCATTTTTCTGTTTGCTTGATACTATTGCGCTGGGCGTCTCGTACCGTAGCTGATTAGCGTGGGGGGGCTAATCTGGATAGTCCAGTAGACGTGTGCTATGAGCGGTGTGAGATATATAAGATCATCTCCGCTCGTTGGCCATTTCCGGTCCAAAATCCGCACTTAAAATTGACAGGATGAAACAAATTTTCGGCCTGAGAAAGCAGAATTTTCTACTCGCGTTTCCCAGCCGTGTTCGTAGGCGAAGCAAAAATAGCGAAACATTTAAATTGTATCGTTCCCGTTGGCGAATTCTCGGCTAAATGTGTTCGACAAAAGTACGCCCAAAATGTCCGGCGACAAAATTATTACAGAACGCTCGGCGATCAGTCGTCGATGGGGATGGGCTCCTCCGGCATGGCCAATGCGACGGGGTTGGGCGTACGAACGGAGTGGACGGCCGACTGGTTGAAGGAGGTGGAAGCAGAGCTCGGTGAAGCAGTGGCGACGGAGGCGTTAGACGCAGCTGTTAGCGTCATGTCGAGGAGGATGGCGTTGCGGCGTGCCATGTACCAGGCCTTGACCGACGTGCTCACCGCCGACGTGTCTTTGCCTCCCATGAGGAACTGGAGATCCATGTTTCTCTTCTTGGCGGCGTAGTTAGCCTTGAGGAGGTCGATCTTGCGGATTCACCTGGCTCTCCTAGAAGGCGGCCGGCGAGATCAGGGGACGAGGAGTATCTCTGCCAAGGGTTTGCCTGGCTCTCCTAGAAGGCGGCCAGCGAACCAACGCTTGGATGGCTCCCCCAGTGGGCGGCGTACTGTGGGTGGACGATCGGCCTCGGGCGTGACATCGCCGCAGGCGACACCGTCACCTGCTTCGCCCTCATCGCTTCATAGTCGGCGAGCCCCTGCGCCTCGGCAAGCGCCTTCGCCGCTTTCGCCCTCGTCTTCGTGTCCTTGCGGCCTTCCGACTTGACCTTCCTCATCTGCATAATGGCCAGCCACTCGGCATTGGTCAAGCCGTCCGGCCTCTTCGTCGGCACTCTGGTTCGCCGAGGATGAATCGGGGTTTGATGAAACCCTTGGGCGGCATGGCGGGCGGGAGCTCGGCGAACTGGCGGGAGTTGAGAGAATGGGGATGAAAGGCGAGAGGGGAAGAAGAAAAGGGCAGGAATTCGGCCTAGTGTCGCCGACATAGCTAGCCCACCATTGTTTTCTTTTCGTCCGGCGTTCCTAGGACCCCGAGATCGTCCTGGGAAGTCCTGCGAAAGTTGGACCGAATTCGGACGAAATCGGTATCCTGGAAACGCGACTGCGCGAATATTCGCCGTCCATACGAAAAAAAGCCTGGAAACTCCGTCCGGAGAACACGGGTGGAGATGCTCTAAGGATACTGGAGGTCGTTTCATGTCAACAGAAATTCGTGGGGTTTTCGGAGGATTGATCTTAGGAATTTTTCCTATCAACTCTTTCATTTTTCTAAGGACCCTTGTCTGTGAAATTTTTATCCTGTACTCCCTTGGATTCATAATAAGTGTCGTTGATTTAGTATAACTTTATACTAATTTAACGATACTTATTATCACTTAGAGAAAACAGGCCTCTTGTTTCGGTATGGGACGGCCTTTAGCCCCGATTGCCCAATCGGAACTATCAAATTGGGACTAGAGACTCTTGTTAGTCCCGGTTGTGTTATGAACAGGAAATAAAGACGCTCCACGTGGCCGCGGTAAAATGCTAGGGCTGGAGGTCTTTCAGTCCTGGTTGGTATCACCAATCTGGACTAAAGATCTCCACGTGGCGTGAGCTTGCTGTGGCCGAGGGTTCTCCCACGACAGTGTTAGCGTTTTGGGGCAATTGGCTGCCGTGGAAGGAGATGGTTTTAGGGTTTTGTGTTTTGTGTTCAATTATTTTTTATTTTTTGGTTTTATTTCAAACAAGTTTTCTAATACATATTCTACGCTACTACATATTGTACACATTGATGCATATATAATATAATTTCTCTTACGAGCATGCATATATATATATACAACTTGGTATATACATGGAAATCATTAAATTACACGGAAATCATTAAATTACATGGATGCATTAGCAGCAATAGTGTTCTCCTTTTTCATCTATGACCTTCATAAGCAAAAATCCCGACAATTCCTCTTGTATTGCTAGTAGGCGGTCCTTTGGTAGGAGCTTGTGCTGCATAGCTTCGATCTTTAAAGAAGGAGATAGATATGAATGAAACTCAACATAAATGATGGTCATAAAATGAAATTGTAAATATATTATTTACGTATTTGAACTTGTCTTTGATCTCTCTTTCGCTCACTTATCGACATGCGAAGGAACTCGCATACGTAGTATCCACACAAATGAGTGCCCGGTGGCTGCCTCGAGTAATTTATGAGAATAGAATTCACTTAAATAATAATCAAACAAGATAATGGTATTGAAACTAGAATTAAAGAGATGTGGACCTAGCTAGCTAGGAATACTTACCTTGTTCCATTGAAAAGTCAGACGATCTTTCCATTCACTGACTTCCTCCTTGATAAACAGTTTCCAAACCCTTCCCGCTAATAAAATGAATAAATGAGTTGTTAATTACTTGATATATCATGGAATGCACGAAAGAGACCGATATAGTGCGATAATAATTGAAATTACCTCTAGAGCATCAAAACCAGGCTTTCGTACTCACTAGGGTCTTTATATAATGAGTCTATGACTTCAACTCTTCCATCGTCAACTTGAATGATTAGCAGAATTCAGTGAAAGCTGCGCACATTTATATACGCAGTCATGCATAACTCATCAATTGCACTTTACATCGACTAAGAAAAAGTCAATATATACAAGAGAGTAACACTCACGTGAAGTTGTAAGGAAATAGTATTTCCGAACAGGAATTTTGGTTCTTTATAAACATTAGCAAGTTTTCCTCTATGTCCTTAAGGTAGTCTCGTAACATAGAAAAATTAACGATATATGGGTCAAAAAAAACCAACGTCAAAAAGATTCCTTGTCTTTCACATTCTAGGATCTTCATTTCGCATAATAGCGTACAAAGAATATAGTGAGGATAATTACAAAAGAATATAGTTAAGCTAGAGACTTAATTATAGAAATAAATCACTTACAGACAATAGAAAATGACGAGAGATTTGTCGAGGACATCTTGATTGTCCGCGAAGATATTTCCATGCTACCGCAGCCATGGGGATATCATCGACGCCTAGCAACTGACCAACCGGCATATTCATTTCTCTACCAACGTCACATACGTTTTTCCCCTTTTACGTCCTTATTGGAATACACCTTGAGCGAGGGGGTCGATTATACTTCCTATTCTCCGAGTTGGGAAACTTTTTTCCCACATGCACTCTTCGGCTTAATTTCCTTACTATATGACTTCAGAATACAACGTTCATACTCTGATGGCCTACTTTCTGTTGGGGTTCCAGTGCAGAAAATCAAAATTTTACTACGCGCCCCGATGCCCAAGATCTATCTACTAGTAATGCAGTAATGGCCGAGAGGTTTCAGATACATACCCTTGTAGTACGAAAGCGGTTAACGTTCCAAGAGGAACGTGGTTGTAGTAGTCATTCTCGTAGCCGACCTAAATGTCGCGAAGCTCCTTGCAGGTCACCCTTGCTCCATCACCATGCATCAGTATGGCTCACGACATCCAAAGTGCCCCAAGTGTTGCACCTCGTGGCTTCGTACACATACGGTGTACGACGAGAACCTTTGTATCCCCGATCCCGCTGGGAGTGCGGAAGTAGATCTCCGGATATGGAATCCTTGCAGTATAACAGTCTGCAGATGTGTCATCTCTTGAGCGAATATCCTGGCCATGCCAACACGTAGAGACAACTAGAGAGAGAGAGCGAGAGGAGGAGGACGAGAGTTCCCAACTCATAGGATCTGTCGTATTGGTGTGTCAACTGTATTCGTCCAAGGGGGAGAGGGGGCCTCTTTATATAGGGAGAAAGGGCAACCTTTCCCCTCTCCCAAGCCATCTAAGCGGCGACCAAGGGGGGAGGCAGCGGCAAGGCATGGGGGCAGCCCTAGGGCACCCCAAACCCTAACCCTAGGCGCCCTAGGGTTTCCCCTAGGTGCATGGGCCCTTAGGGCCCATCTGGGTGGCCTTCCCTCTTCCGGTTTCCCTCATGGGCCCTTTTTCCCTAGGAAACTTGGCCCATTAGTGGAATAAACTTTCAAATTAGATTTTAATATTATATTTACTATTAATTACATTAATTAATATGTAAATACATATTACCAAATCCGATTTGACCTGAAACACCTTTCGGTTCCCCTTTTATATCCTTCGAACAGCTTCGGAACTTCCCGGAACAATTTTGGTCCTCTAACCGAAACTTTTCTAGTTTCCTTTCTTTCTCCGAACAAATTCGGATCTATCTCCACGGAACAATTCCGTCTTTCTCTTTCTCTTTCAATATTCTAACTTACGAGTAATCTCAAGCTCATCGCACCCTTAAGTGTATCCCCTCACGGCTCGGGAATGGAACATACATGACCAAGACTCCTTTTGCGTCAATGATGAACAACGGGATCGGGATGCCCATAATGACCCCCTATGCATTCCAGATTGATGATGTTCTTTGAACCATAAACGTTGAGTCCATTTCCCTTTGTTTCTTCGATACTACTTGTCCGAGATCTGATCGTTAGGTATCTCCATATCTTGTTCAATCTCGTTACCGACAAGTACCGTTTACTGGTTACCGCGATATTACATCCCCGTGACCTACTCACATGTTGCAACATTTATGAATGTAATCTCACCAAGTCGGCCTAAATGTATCTTACCCGTCACTGGGTGAACAAATGCCGCTCTTGACACAGTATCTGTAGGGATACGGGTAGGCTACACTAGCGCAAATCAAAAATTTCTACCACGTATACCAGGATTATTGTTGTCATAGATCACGGGATTACCACTAGACGCGCAGTTGCGGAATTGATGAAGCGCGTCGAGGCAGTGCAGACGTTCCACATCTCCTCCTTTTTATCGTCCCATGAGCAGCTCCCCTTGCGTGGCTCGTCCAAGCGCTACAGATGCAGCGCCTCTGAGGTATCCACACGTACAGGGTGGAAGCGTCAGACGTCGGACAACTAGGTCCGCGCGTGCAACACAGGCGTGAGGAGTGGCGGTTGGGAATGATCTCAGGTCTCACCCTGGTCAGCTCGCCCCACCCTCTCTTATATAGGCGTCTCTAGTGGGCTTCTACATTAGTAGCCTAAGCCTGGTCTAATTCGGATCCAATCCTCATTAGGCTTTCAGCCCCTTAAGTGTGTGACCCTATAGGTTCATATGCGCATAGACATGCCACGAATATACTTATTATGTCAATAGTTGGTAGCGGCCTCTAGCGAGACGTGCCAACTCCTAAATGTATACAAAGATCATATCGGACGAATCATCACAAGGTTTAGTACATGTCTTTCCCTTTGCCTCACGATATTTGGTCTAGCTCCAAGCTGACCTCCCTTTCTTGATACCGTGATTCAGAATCCCTTTACTAGGTTAACTCTTAACCATAGGTAGCACGGCCATGCATTTCTGGATCCGATCACTTGAGGGGCCCAGAGATATCTCTCTCAAGTAGAGAGGGGCAAATCCCATCTTGATTGACCATGCCTTGCGGCATGCTTCGGGACAAACCCGAAAGCTACCTTTATAACTACCCAGTTACGGTGCAGCGTTTGATAGCCCCAAAGTAGGTCGATCCACATCTCAAGTACATGCGACAATCTCAGGTCTAAGGACAAAACGTACATGATGTGTAGAAAGAGAGCTACAACTAATTGCCAGTCTCGGGTTGGGTTAGTCCAACCCCATGTTCATAACATGTGTCTACATCATTGGTTTGACATCTCCATGTCTATGACTTGCGAAACATAGTCATCAACCAATCGATGTGCTAGTCTAATATTCATGTGTGTACTCACATCAACTCCTACTAGGGACAACTCTTAAATAACCATACAAGTAAAGAGTTTCACAAACAATTCACATAATTGCCAATCAATACAAGTTGCCTGATATGGATATTCAAGGAACATTAGAATAACTCATGGATACATATGAAATATAATCATTTCTATGATTGCCTCTAGGGCATATTTCCTTCAGTCTCCCACTTGCACTAGAGTCAATCTAAAATGTATCTAATACCAATTGCTCTTATGTGCGCTATCATGACACTACCATCCTCAACGAACTCTCGAATCTGATGGTAACGCATGCGACTATGTTTGTTCTTATGGTGCTGTCTAGGTTCCTTGGCTTGTGCAATAGCACCATTGTTGTCATAATAAACATCCAAGGGATTGGACGCGCCCTGAACCACACCGAGAGCGATTAGGAAATTCCTAATCCAAACAGCTTCCTTTACGGCCTCCGAGGCAGCAATATATTCAGCTTCTATTGAAGAGGAAGTCACTGTATCTTGCTTGGAACTTTTCCAGCTCACAGCACCACCATTCATGACAAACACATAACCTGATTGCGATTTCGAATCATCTGAGTCTTTAAGGTAACTCGCATCTGTGTAACCCTTTACACTGAGTTCATCCTCACCTCCATAAACTAGAAACACATCCTTAGTCCTTTTTAAGTACTTAAGGATGTTCTTTACCGCTGTCCAATGACCTTCACCTGGATCAGCCTGGTATCTGCTCGTAACACTTAGAGCATAGGAAACATCTGGGCGAGTACCACTACTAGAAAAATGGTCGTTTGTGGCGCACCTGAAAGGCCCATCCGTGGCGCACCAGTAGTGCGCCGCAGACTTATCTTCTGACTATCTCTCGCCGTGGCGCCTTTGCCTAGTGCGCCACGTTGTGTAGAGATAGTGGCGCACCACCCAGTGCGCCGAAGTTTGGCATGGTGCGCTACCCTTGGATCTTCCGTGGCGCACTCGGTGCGCCACTAAACAACCATGGTGCGCTTTAGGGTATGCGCCACGAAGGTAGAACATGTGCGCAGGAGATGTAATTTTGTTTTTTTAATTTCCAAGCCAGATTATATGCTGATTATATACAATATTACAGCAGATATACACACGGATACAAGATATACAATTATATATATAAATACTCGATATGAAAAACAAGATTGAAACAAATACATATAGATAAGTCTCATACATGAATACATAGTCCAAGTTACATTGTTTTGATCATGTTACAAAGTAGTAGTTGGTGACATGCGAATACATGTGTCGATCGAACAAGTTAGAGCTCGAGCTCGCCAGACATCTAAACTAGCTAGCTAGACACAAACGCGGGATAAATAACCAAAGAAGATAAGCATGATCACCGCTTGACGAAGGTGTAGGTCTTCATCCGGTTCCTTGTCCTAACTCCCGCTAGATAGCGCGTATATCTATCTTCCGCCTCCGCCATAGTGTTGTACCCTTTGTAGCTATTGTCACTGAAGCGGTGCACTGTCTCCAGTCTTCCCAATCATCGTGACTCGAACCCGTCCCTTGTACACGACGTACCACGTCATCTACAAGTTGACAATAATAACTAACCGGTGATTGAAAAAACATGTATAATTAAAGTCGCATATGAAGATACACTTATAGAAAGTACTCTTAAATCAAAAGAGCAAACTCAAAAGCATGCCTCATATATAACTAGCTAGGTCGTTGGACACGATTGCTTATGACGGACTAGCCAAGTAGGATGCACAATTCACGGACTTGTGCATATCACAAGGCTGACAATCCCGTCATAGCACATCCACATATATATTGTGCCACGACATTTCAATCATCGGCATATTCTCGAAAAAGACAAAATAACTCGAAAAGCATGCCTCATATATAACTAGCTAGGTCGTTGGACACAAGAATTGCTTATGACGGACTGCTAGCCAAGTAGGATGCATTCACCGGACTTGTGCATATCACAAGGCTAACAATCCCGTCATAGCACATTCACATATATATTGTGCCACGACATTTCAATCATCGGCATATTCTCGAAAAAGACAAAAATAACTCGAAAAGCATGCCTCATATATAACTAGCTAGGTCGTTGGACACATGAATTGCTTATGACGGGACTGTCAGCCAAGTAGGATGCACAATTCCTGGACTTGTGCATATCACAAGGCTGACAATCCCGTCATAGCACATTCACATATATATTGTGCCACGACATTTCAATCATCGGCATATTCTCGAAAAAGAAAAAAATAACTCGAAAAGCATGCCTCATATATAACTAGCTAGGTCGTTGGACACAGGAATTGCTTATGACGGGACTGTGAGCCAAGTAGGATGCACAATTCACGGACTTGTGCATATCACAAGGCTCACAATCCCGTCATAGCACATTCAAATATATATTGTGCCACGACATTTCAATCATCGGCATATTCTCGAAAAGACAAAATAACTCGAAAAGCATGCCTCATATATAACTAGCTAGGTCGTTGGACACAGGAATTGCTTATGGCGGACTGTGAGCCAAGTAGGATGCACAATTCTGGACTTGTGCATATCACAAGGCTCACAATCCGTCATAGCACATTCACATATATATTGTGCCACGACATTTCAATCATCGGCATATTCTCGAAAAGACAAAATAACTCAAAAGCATGCCTCATATATAACTAGCTAGGTCGTTGGACACAGAATTGCTTATGACGGACTGTGAGCCAAGTAGGATGCACAATTCACGGACGTGTGCATATCACAAGGCTCACAATCCCGTCATAGCACATTCACATATATATTGTGCCGGCATTTCAATCATCGGCATATTCTCGAAAAGACAAAAATAACTCAAAAGCATGCCTCATATATAACTAGCTAGGTCGTTGGACACAGAATTGCTTATGACGGACGTCACCAAGTAGGATGCACAATTCACGGACTTGTGCATATCACAAGGTGACAATCCCGTCATAGCACATTCACATATATATTGTGCCACGACATTTCAATCATCGGCATATTCTCGAAAAGACAAAATAACTCGAAAAGCATGCCTCATATATAACTAGCTAGGTCGTTGGACACGATTGCTTATGACGGGATTTGTCGGCCAAGTAGGATGCACAATTCACGGACTTGTGCATATCACAAGGATGACAATCCCGTCATAGCACATTCACATATATATTGTGCCACGACATTTCAATCTTCGGCATATTCTCGAAAAAGACAAAAATAACTCACACTTGTCGTCCGAGAACCAAAGAGTAAGCAAAAAACCAAAGAGTAAGCAAAAACCAAGCATTGATTGATATATAATAATAATAAGCAAAATAAGTAAGCGGTGATTCATAAACCTAATAAGATAAGTACACTTGTCGTCACACACACACAAGGTCATCTATAGTTTGCAACTACAACTAGGCCAACATCAAGCCTTCGCTCGGCTTAGGGAACGGAGGACGCCTCGCTCATGAACTTCCTATAGTCACCTGCATCTCTAGGCGATCTTCTATGTCACGGTTATTCGGGATATTTCCTCAAGAAGATCCCAAGTCATGACATCACGAAGATGATTGCCCCAAAGCTGCTGGATGCGATACATCTCTTGTCTAATATCCGAATCATTGATCTTGGCCTTTGCCCATTGCTGTTTGAGATGATCCGCGTAGAATTCTCTTGGTCAAGTAGGAACGCCTCATGTGATGGAGTGCGTGTAGGCTTCCTTCTTCTTCCGGCTGCTTCACGGGGAACTCTGTTACGTGGTTGAAGGCGTGCTGCCGAACTTGACCTTCTTACGCCGGTGGTGCCTTCCGTCGAGGCAAAGCCGGTGAGCATCATCCGAACTTCCTTGATCTTGTCGTAGTTTTTCTTCTTTTCTAGACTCCCGAGTGAAATAAATGGCGTGGGAATGCTTGGCGATAAGGAGATGAGCGTGCATGTTCATCTCTGCAAAAAATTCAAATGGAATGTGTTGAAAAAGAATGATGATGATCTAATAAAGCCAATCGGCGGTGGCGGTGAATAACGACTTACTCGGGAAAGTAAGGCACGAGAATGTATTCCTTTGTCTTGTTCGCCACGAGGATTATTTTAGGTACGAGGCCACGATCGTCGTTCGGCGGGGAACCCAAGCAGCCACGCATGTAGTAGGGGTCCACTATAGCGATGCCGGTGTGTTCTCTCTAATGATCTGCGTGGCGGTGAGAAAAGGCGGACCATGGTATAGTGCCGGGTATAGGTGGAACATATTGAAGATGTCCTCGAACGCGGGAAGAACAGATCCATGAGGCGTGTCGTGAAGCCCAAGCCTGGTGGCACCTTAACCACGAATACCGGTGCGAGGGATCTTTCTCCGATAGAAGGCGTCTCTATCGTCAAGACGCCGTCATGCACACTCTGCAGTTCGAATGGCGAGCTTCGCAAATTCTTAGGTAGCATGGGCTCACCGCCACATGAATCCTCCACATAATACCCTCGGGTCTTGGTGGCCCGTCCGAAACCTGATCGGATTCAGTTGTTGACGCCCGGCTGGCTCGAGCTGCTAGATTTTCTTTTCCTGCCCTTTTTCCTTTTGGAGAGGCGGCACCGCATATCGAGCACCGGCCCTATGTGTGTCGGGCTTAGAATAAAGGGTCGGTTGGTTGTATCCTGGCTCTGTAAAGCGCAAGCTGGGCGTCTCGAGAACCAAGCAGGCGCTTGGTGATAGTGGCTTTCTGTGGGGCCACCAGCTAGGTATTCTTCGTTGCCAACGAGTCTTGAAGAAGTGATCATTCCAGTCTTGAAGTCCTCGGCGGATCTGCGCCATGTGCATATCATCAACATGATCATCCGACCCACCGCGTGGAGGTGACGAGGCGATGAGGGGCCTTGCCACCGCTTGTCGCTGCACGACAGTGATCTTGTCTGTGGCGTGATGGCCCCGCCGTCCCCAAACGGATCATGCTCTTTGGCCATAGCATGAACAAGCGAAGCAACCGAGACGACGACTCTTCTTCATCCGCTCACAGGGGTTGAATGGGAGGTTCAGTCGTCAGCCCCTTAGCACCGACTAATTTTAACCACTGCACGCTATCGGCATCGGCTTTGAGTGGAGCGTCGCTGCAAGGTTGAACGATGGTACCCTTGGCAACATCCTCATTCGTTGTTCACGTAGCATAAGAGAGTGCAAGGAACATCCGTCTGCGGAAAACATGTCTGGCGTCGTCGAGCGAGATGCCACAAGAGTAATATATAGATGGCATGAAAGGAGGTAATTAAAGCAATTTGTTTACCGTGATGGCGTCGAGATCGGCTAATGTCGGCGCCGCGCATCGGCGGGCGTGCAAGAGGCGGAAGGGCTGCTTGATGGCGCGGTCTGGCGCGGTGTATTCTCCCTACCGGCGGGTGCTTGGAGCTCCGGTGCCGCCGCGGCGATGGCGGGGGGCACCAACATGTACTCGGCGCCCGCGGTGATGGCGAGGAGTCACCAACACTTGGCGGCGCCAGCGGTGCTGGCGGAGTCACGAACACGTAGTTCGCTGATTACGTCGGCGCGTTGTTCGGTGGCTCGACCATGCTTGGAATCGGCACGACCCTACTCGACCACCCGCACTCCAGTTCGCTATTGACTCCACCAAGGTAGGCGGGAAGGGCGTAAGGGTGATTGCCAGTTGTCTTGGGCGATCTGCGGGATCCGCGCCACTTGTGCCTTAAGTTCTTGAACCTCTGTTTTCCTCCTCGCTCCTTCCAGCGGCCACATGCGTCCTCGGCGGTGGACCAAAATGATCCACCCAATTCTTACCCCGAGGCGGCCGGCGCCAGCGGCAACAACTTCTTCATCGCGGCTCTATTTTCTTGGCCGGTTCGCCGCCTTAAAAGGGTTATCCCACGGGTGGCCGTCGACCCACAGGATGAGGAACCACAGGATCCATGACTAGCAACAATTTCCTCCTCCTGCGGAAGAAGTAACAGTGAATCATTTAGATCATCGATTAGATTGCAATCGTGTTGATCACCGTAATTAGATTATACTTACCACAATTTCCTCGAATTCCTTCACCGCAGGATCCGCGGTGAGTTGTTTGGTTTTGGGTCCACATGGTAGCAGCCTCGATGAAGTTCGAACCTGCCGGGTTGAATTTATAAAGGGTTTTCTATCCCTTGGATCTATACTCTTCGTCCTCCTTATTCCATTTGGCCTCCATGATTCATATCCACCAGATCCGAGATGGTGATGACCTATATTCATCGCTGCGGCGCCTTTCCCGATTACTATTGGCAGGCTCTTCGATTCACACCTCTCCTTGAACTCCGGGATCTTGGTGATCTGGGTCAATCTTCCGGATCTCCTCGAGACTTTTGCCTTCTTTCTAGATCTTCTTCTTTATCCGGGTTCTCCGGTGGCGGGGTGCTCATCTTTGTGAGGGCGGTTGTTTACCGTTCCCATGATAATTTGTGTTCTGATACTCAGCGGGGAACTTGTATCTCGCGTGCAGCTTCTCGAAGAGGAGTGTGCGCAAGTGGCCATTATCTTTATGCCGGAGATTCTCGGTGTTGATCGAGATGGTTGTCCGGGTGATCGCCGCCACTTGCCCACCCTTTGACAAGGCGGGCTCCAAAGGAACCCCGATGGGCTCACTTCGGTAATTTCCTCCTGACCGTGCCGGTGTTCGGGCGGTCCTTCGACTTCTTCTTCTTAGGAGGTTGCTACCACTCACGTGCCCTCGCCGCCATCGGTTTCATCGTCCGCCGTTCCTTGCTTCTTCCTCCGTCTTCCATCTCATCATCCTCGCTCTCCGAAGGATGGTATTCTTCATCGTCTTCTGGGCTGGGCCTCCCCGAATGTCAATTGTTTATTCGGAGGTCTGAGTTCTCCTTCAGCGCTGATGCGCTTAGAACATCCAGCCTCGTCGTTATCACACATCTTTGCACTAATAAAAAACAAATAATTGGTTAAATGCATGGAAAAATCCGGCATGACCTTTGCTAATTTTCTTAAACTAGGAGTGCCCGATTTCTGCCAAAACGGAAGTTAATCAACATTCCGGCAAAAATCGGGACTCGTTTCATACAAGAACCTGCATACACACATAATAAAGTGCTTCATATACAAGCACAAGCACAATTTCAAGGTGCTATTGTCCCAAGACTGAGATAGTAGCAAAACCAACACTACTCTATTTTTCCTTCCAAACCATTTCACAACCACATCCATCCGGTCCCCAAAGATTACACAACCATATAAACTTTTGTTATCAATTTAAGCATAGCCATATGATGAAGCTATCTCTTTAAGCAACAATGACAACCCAATTAAAATAAATCTTGTGAATAAGTAAAGGTAAAATGAGAATGATCTTACATAAGCATGCTACTTATTGTATGATTCCAATGAAGCAATGTCATTGTTCTAACCACAATGGATGCCCACAATCGTGCTACAATAAGCCCAAGACCATAGCTAAAAATATAAGCCCACAACTGCTACAATAAGCCCAAGACCATAGCTAAAAATATAAACCCATGATATATGCTGATACATCAAGGATCGGGATTTATAACTATAACTGAATCGATTACCTATAACTCGAAGTGGATTTATAACTATAGCGAATCGATTACCTATAAGAATCAGCTATCTACAAGCTACATTTATCGTCGCGATTCACAAGATCATCTCGCATCAAAGGAACAAATGGTTCTTGTGCCTTGGTAATTTAAGCGATCATGCATCAAAGGAACAAATGGTTCTTGTGCCTTGGTAATTTAACGATTTCGGTTTTCCATAAGGACCAAATAAGGACACGTGTAACAGTTGTCCATATGCACAAAAGGAAATGCACTTTCTTATACAACAGAAAAAGGAACTTGGTTTCATGAAACCTTCAGTTACATGTGTTCATAGTTAGTGAGTGCAATGTAAACTCTGCATATCTTTGTTCTACTACGCAATGTAAACATAGGAGACATGCATTAAAAACACAAGTTTTACTCTGCATATCTTTGTTCTACTATTGCATTTTCATCTACTCGAACCTAACCTAAACCTAACTTCGAATCTTGCTACTCGAACCTAACCTGAACCTAACTCAAGCTTGCTACAGAATGTCATTGATTGTATGTTACACAGTTTTTGACTTGAGAACAACAACTAGCTCAAGCTACAACTAGTCTGAAACACAGAATGACTTGCAGAACAACAACTAATCTTGAAACATTCAGGTTACAAGGTTCAGACTGAACATTTCTGTTCTCTGTTATATAGGTTGCGGTTCTTGAATCGGAGCTGCAGGGTGAGCGAGGAGAACCGCGGCTGGGGCGAGATGCTCAGGAGGTGGCTACAAAGCACGAGGCTGCAGGGCCAGTTCACGGACTTAGTCACGGCCCATCAATCCAACCTTGGCGAGAGAGAGGGAGAGAGGAAGATAGGGAGAGAGAGAGGAGGTCCAGGAGACTCACCGAGGGAGCGGAGCCTTGACGACGGCGGCCAGGGCGGGCTGGGACCAGCGGGTTCCTCCACGGACTCCTCCTCCTCGAGCACGACTCGGGCTCCTCCTCCTCCACAGGCAAGTGGCAGGCTCCTCCTCCTCCTCCACGCAGGTGGCAGGGCTCGGGCTCCACCTCCTCCACGTCCTCCTCCTAGGCGGCGGATCGAGAGCGGCCGGGATGGGGATGGGCGATGTGTCGATGAGGCGGCGATGGGAGGGATGGCTCACACGCGATTGACTAGTCCAACCCACACACGCGTGCGCACCCGGCTAAGTGCGCTTGAGATAACCGTGAAGCGCACTTAGCGAGTGCGCTGCGGTGTGGGTTGGACTATCGATAAGTACTTGGTCGTCCCACTAGTTAACACTAGTCATGTCTTACCCCAGGTTACGCCCTTAGCTCTATTCTAAACGATGAGCACCAGGTTGAATCCTGGTGCTCCACTTTTTTATTTTACTTTAAAATACTTTAAAATGTTCCAAAAAATACTTTAAAATGTTCCAAAAGTGGTGATACATGCCATACAAATTTTGTTTTGTTTTTAAAATACTTTTAAATATTCCAAAAATGCCCAAAAGTGGTGATATATGCCATAGAAGTTTTATTTTGATTTTAAAATACTTTTAAATATTCCAAAAATGCCCAAAAGTAATAATATTCCAAAAATGCCCAAAAATATGATTTAAAGTATAACTAAATTTCATAATAATTTGTCCATAAATATTACAATCTTTTTCGACCACGCGTTTTACAATATTTTTTGAGCTAGCGTTTTACAATCTTTTTTCCCTTCTTTGTCGCGGTTGAATAATTTAGCCCCGGCACTTTAATGTTTCTTCTTCGAGCAGGCTACCTTTTTGGGTAGGGTTGTCCTTTTCTTCTTGTGATGTATGTTGCTTTGCATCGTAGTCGCCGTCATCTTCAATCTTTGGATCGCCGTCTGGTCGAAGTCTTGCTCATTGGCGACTCCATCCATTCCGATGATGTTCCTTTTACTCTCCTCACGACAACACGGCTAGGCTTTGTCGAATCGGTAATGAAAAACATTGGTCCACTTTGGTAGCCAGTACCACGGTTCATTTTTCGCGCCACGTTTGCACCGTGGCCTTGGATTTGGCTTGGTATAACCATGGTTGTGAAATACCGGTCTTCTCTTTCGACGTTCTTTGCCCATCGACCGGAACATGGCACCTTTTCTCCACTAGTCGATCTCCCGGATCTCCTCGATTCTTAGTAGAATCTTTCCTTCACGTTGTCATCGGTGTAGAATTCGGCGTTACGCTGAGTTCGATAATCACACTTGTTGTCCTTTTCCTCCGTGTAGAATGTGTAGCCGTTGATATCATCGCTGATAGGTCACCGGGTTTTGCATCGGTCCTGCGACAAGGTGAATATGATCTTTTCCGTGTCGGAAGAATGCGGCGGGGGATTATCAAGGCGTCCGCCTAAACCAACGCGTGAAATCTGAGTTGTGCTCTTTGATTATTTCTCCCTGCGTCCTCTGATGCCCCGGTCTTTACTTCTTCTCGATTAACCTTTTGTGCTTGCCCAAGGATCGACCAGTTCTAAATCTTTGTAGCGCGACGAGGTTTGCTCGATCAAAGTCTGCGTCGAAAATCGAAATGCGCATGCGATGTCGGCGACCCTCTCGGTGACCAGATCCGTCGAGCTTGCCAAGGTGTCTGACGGGAAGACCGCGGGGTTCTCGATGTTCAGATAATTCGTGCAGAAGAGATGCACTCTTGACGTAAAGCCCTTGGCTATGCTTCCATCTGGGCCGGACACATTGCGAACGTATCCTTTGATGTGTCCGTTCATCCTTTCGAACGCCATCATGCTGGAGAAACATCGGCCGAGTTATGCGATGTCCTCCACGACATGGACCAGCAGATGCACCATAATGTCGAAGAATGCGGGTGGGAAGTAGACCTCAAGCTCACATAGTATCACCACGATCTCTGTAGCCTTCCGAGCTGATTCAAGCCAATCGACTTCCTAGAGATGACGTCGAAAAACTTGCATAAGCCAAATAACGTTTCACGACGTGCTCGTCCATTATCCCTCTTAGTGGGACCGGAAGTACTGCGTCATTAGCACGGCATCGTGAGACTTCATGCCATCGAACCTCTGCCCGCCTCGTCTAGGTATCGCTTATCTTGCCCGCGTGGCCGTGAAATTTGACTCCTAGAAGGCACTTGAAAACTGTTTGATCTCATCACGGCTTAGAGTGAAGCAAGAAGGAGGCAGTAATATTCGTTCTTCTTGAACTTTTTACCCTTCCGACGACCTTGTGTCGTCTCCGACTCATGATCATCGTCATCTTCACGATCATCGAGTAGTCGTCCTCCGTGAAGCTCCTTAGGATACCCAAGCATATCAGGTCGTGCCTTGCTTTGGACCATCTTTCGTCCTATCGGCATGTTGATTATGGTGGCGACGGACTCGCACACGTTTTTCGTGATATGCATGATGTCGAGGCTATGAGGCGTGCGGAGAAACTTCAAAGATGGCAACTCGAGCAGACCTTGTTTTCCATACCTTCATCGTGGCTTGTCTTGTTGCTGCCTCTTCGCTTCTTTCGGGCTTAGGACAATCTTTCCAGTTTTTAGCAACTCTTCCACTTCTTCTGCTCCTACGCCCGGGATTCCTCGGGTCTCGATTTGCCATCGAACAGGTCTCCACGTTTTCTCCATGGATCATTCTTGCCGAGCCACCTCGTGCGCCATGAACACGGTTTTCGATGACCCCGGATCTTTCTCTAGTTGGAGATAGCTTGTGTTATCCATGCACCTAACGCATGCGTGGAATCCTTGGATAACCTGCCCGTGATATACCCGCAACTTTGGATAGTCTTGCACGTAGTGACCAACGCGCTCTCATAGTGAAATAATCTTGTGCGACGGCGTCGTAAGTATTGGCTCGATTCCCATAACGTGGCTAGCTCCTCTTTCAACAGCCCGAGATACGATTGATGTCGGTACCAGTTGTTTCGCCCTTGAATTAGCATACTCATTTGTATGTACTTCTTCTTCATGCACAACCATGGAGGGAGGTTGTACATCCATACAAACACAAGTGCGTGTGCGTGCTGCTCTGCTACCGAACGGATTGAGTCCATCGGTGCTCGCACCAAGCACGATGTTCCTCGAATCTCCACCACGGGAATTGAGGTCCAATGCTTTCCACCGCTAGCATCGAAGGGTGCGTCGGCAGCTCATCCTTTCGGGTCATCATCATCTCCGCTTCTTCCTTTCCGCATGCCATCGCATGAGCTTAGCTTCCTTAGGGTCCGCGAAATAGCGCAGACGAGGGGTGATAGGAAAGTACCATACCACTTTTCGAGGTGCTTTCTTCCTTTCTTGTATCGACTCACCGCACACGACATGTGGTTTTCTCCGCCCTCGCCCGATAAATGATGCAATCGTTGATGCATCGTGATATCTAACGTGCGGTAGATCGAGAGGATGACGATTTTCTTGGCATCCTCGATACTAGTTGGACATGTGTTCTCCGGAGACGATCGCGTCTTGGAATGCCATCATATCGTGAAGCTTGCGTCGCTCAATTTGTGTTTTGCCTTCATCTCCATAGCCTTGAGCGTTACATTCAACCGGTATCATCGGGCTGCATCCTTCATACAATGGAGTAACCGCGTTTCTCAAGTTGCTAAGCTTGGCTTTCTCTCTAGCGGCAGCATTTCGTCCCGCTTGAGAAGCAGCTCTTGCACATAAGGGTCCCGCACCAGCCGACGTTGTTCCATCGCCGCTCCCTCCGATCTAGATCATCATCATCCCGCCGCTCGCACCTTCACCATCTCCGAGCCTCTTCATCATCGCCTGCTCGCCGTGATGATGATCACCGTCTCCATCATCTACGCCATCGCTTATCCAACGAGTGTATCCATCCATGAAACCATGGCGAGCAGTGCGCCGCAGATTCTAACTGGTCGATCACCGATTGAGTTTGCATCTTCGCACGGACATCTTATATCTGTCTTGTTATTTCAGATCATGTCGGCCGTCACATTTCAAAAATCTAGCCACAATTCCTTCGCTCATTATGGACCATTTTTGCTCGCACGATGTACGGTACAATTTTGAAGTCTATTAGAACCACATAATGAATGCATGCATGCAATGGTCGATAGAAAATTTCGCATGACCTATCCTAAAATTAGGACCTGCGAAATGAATGTTGAAAGTCTTGCCAAAATGGAAATGAATCAACATTTTGGCAAAACAAATGGCAACTTGTTCACATACAAACACAAGAGAGAGAGAGACCGATCCATACACACATGAACATATCATTATCCTCTCCATACACACATGCATGAGCATCATCGATACTCTCCATATACACACACATATGACCATCGATCCTCTCCACACATACACACATCATGAGCATCGATCATCTACATACATATGAGCACATGCATCATCCATATACACATGAACACATCCTTACATGGACAACTTACGAGATGAGAGACCGATCAGAAAGATGGAAAGGAGAGGTGCGGCGTCGACGGAGACGGATAGATGAGAGACGGAGACCTCCTCTATTACTTATGTAACATCCAAAGCAAGTTTTACATGCTAAAATGGTGAATGTGGAGAAATTGAGGTGGGAAGGAGAAGATCCCGACTAGATCTAAGGAGGAAGAAGAAGGGAAAGTGAAGTGTGGGGTGGTGGATGTGGTCACACATGTGCACATAAAGTGCCGCCTAAAAATCGACACATCCGTGGCGCACACGCCCAAAGGCGCCACAGGGAGTACAACTGTGGGCGCACTAGGCGGAGTGCACAGATGTTTTAGTCCTCGTGGCGCACTAGGCGAGTGCGCCCACGAAGTTTGTGGCCGCTGCAGCAGGTGGGCATGCGCTCGAAGCGCACCATGCACACGCGCCTGTATGACCTAACAACCGTGGCGCACATGGCTGTAGTGCGCCATGAAGTTTGGCGTAGGCCAACAGGCCTCGCCCACACATATCTGTGGCGCACTTGGGTCATGTGCGCCACGGATGTTCTAGTTATTAGTAGGGCACTGCCCACAGGTGAGCCACGCCTGTTTTAGCCGTGGGGCACTTCAACCATGTGAGCCACGGATGTGCTGATTACCTATAGCCGTTTTCCTAGTAGTCGAAGCATATGGAACCCTACTCATGTGCTCACGCTCATCAGTAGCCGAAGGACACTGAGTCTTGCTGAGTTTTATGCCATGAGACATGGGCAAGAACCCCTTCTTAGCCTCTTCCATGCTAAACCGTTTCAACACTTTGACAATGTATGTACTCTGGCTTAATCCAATTAGCCTCCTTGATCTATCTCTATAGATCTTGATGCCCAGAATATATGCCGCTTCTCCCAAGTCCTTCATCGAAAAACTATTTTTCAATGAGGTCTTAACAGACTCGAGCATAGGAATGCCATTTCCAATCAGCAATATGTCATCTACATATAAGATTAGAAATACCAGCGCTCTCCCACTTTCCTTCTTGTAAACACAAGGTTCTTGTTCGTTTTTGATGAAGCCAAACTCATTTACAACTTCATCAAATCGAATATTCCAACTCCGAGATGCTTGCTTCAACCCATAAATGGACTTCAGAAGTTTGCATAACTTTCCAGCATTGTTTGGATCGACAAAACCTTCGGGCTGCATCATATACACGTCCTCAGTTAGGATTCCATTTAGGAAAGCCGTCTTGACATCCATCTGCCATATTTCGTAGTCGAAATGTGCAGCAATGGCTAGAATTATCCGTATAGATTTAAGCATCGCTACGGGCGAGAAAGTCTCGTCGTAGTCAACTCCTTGAACTTGTCGAAAACCTTTTGCAACAAGTCGAGCTTTATGGATGTGAACATTTCCATCCATATCAATCTTCTTCTTATAGATCCATTTGCACTCGATGGCTTTAAAACCATCAGGCAGGTCAACCAAGTTCCAAACTTGATTGTCTCCCATGGACTCTATCTCGGATCTCATGGCGATCAGCCATTTCTCGTAGTCCGGGTCCACCATCGCTTCGCATAGGTCGCAGTGATCATTGTCTAACAATAATTCCCACGCTCATGGAGCCTCACCGACCTTCGTGGTTGTGGTGCATACACGGGTTCCTCAACTTGTTCGCTACAATAGCATCACCGTAGAAGCATCCCCAATTGGCTCTTCTTGAACTTCTTCAAGTCGCACCGACCTTCCACTTGTTCCCTTTGGGAGAAACTCTTTCTCTAGGAAAACACCGCTACGAGCGACAAACACTTTGCCCTCCTCTCGGTTGTAGAAGTAATACCCTAAAGTTTCCCTCGGATATCCCACAAAAATGCACTTATCCGATTTGGGTGTTAACTTGTATGACTGAAGTCGCTTGACAAATGCATCAGAACCCCAAATCTTTAGAAAAGACAAACTAGGATTCTTTCTAGTCCACATCTCATATGGTGTCTTAACTACGGATTTAGATGGTACCCTATTAAGTGTGAAAGTTGCCGTTTCTAGAGCGTAACCCCAAAATGACAATGGTAAATCCGACTGGCTCATCATAGATTGAACCATGTCCAACAAAGTTCGATTACGCTGTTAGGAGACCCCGTTCCTTTGAGGTGTTCCGGGCGGCGTAAGTTGTGGAACAATTCTGCAACTCTTAAGATGATCGCTAAACTCGTGACTCAAATATTCACCTCCACGATCATATCGCAAGGCCTTTATTTTCTTGCCATGTTGATTCTCTACTTCACTCTGAAACTCTTTGAACTTTTCAAAAGTTTCAGACTTATGCCTCATCAAGTAGAGATAACCATATCTACTGAAATCATCAGTGAAAGTAATGAAGTAGTGATATCCTCCTCCGGGTCATCGTGCTCATTGGCCCACATACATCAAGATGCATGAGTTCCAACAAGTCTGTTACTCTCTGTAAACCCGAAAAAGGTGACTTGGTCATCTTTCCAAGTAAACAAGCCTGACATGTCTCGTATGATTCAAAATCAAACGAAGTTAGAAGACCATCACCATGGAGCTTCTTCATGCGGTTTTCACTTATATGCCCCAAACGACAATGCCATAAATAGGTAGGACTCAAATCATTAGGCCGAAGCCTTTTAGCACTAACATTGTAAACAGATGCATCATCAAGATTTAAAATAAATAACCCATTCACAATGGGAGCATTAGCCATAAACATATAATTCTTAGAGATTACACAACCATTGTTTATACTCGCAAATGAATACCCATCCTTCATCAAACATGAAGGTGATAAAATGTTTCGACCCATACTTGGAATGTAATAACAATTATTCAACTCCATAATAAATCCTGACGGAAGGTGAAGTTGCATGACGCCGAACAACAATGCAAGAACCCTTGCTTTATTTCCACGCGAAAATACACTTCGCCTACGCACTTCTCTAGTCCTTATTAGCCCCGCATTGCAAATATGAGCAACCGATCCGGTATCAAATACCCAAGAGTTAACATAGGAATCAGAGAAGAATGTGCACAACATTTACAACAAGCGTACGAGTTTGAAGTACTCTTACGTCCACTCTTCTTCAAAGAAGCTGGTACTTGCTGCGGTTTCTCTTCCAAAGGCCATGTTCATGACAAAAGAAGCACTCGGTGTCTTCTATGAGTCCGACCTTTTTGGGAGTGCACTTAGGGATCGTATCCTTAGCCTTGCCCTTCTTCTTCCAAGAAGTACCCTTTTCTTGAAGCTAGGTTTGTTACGCGGCCATCACATGGCTATGCCGCACACTTCTTCATGTCACTTTACATTGTTTTAAGCATCCCACATAATTCATTAAGGCCCTTCTCCACCCCATGCATATGGTAGTTCGAAATGAGCGCCCATAGGCTGGATGGAAGAGACGCAAATGAAGTCGATGGCCAACTCTTGCCTAGTGGAAAACCATGATTTTACAAAGTCTTGTAACCAACCATTTTGATCACATGGGACTCACATTGCTCCCTCTGCTAGCTTGCATTCGACAAAGGACTTGGCAACATTGTACCTCTCAGTCCTTGCCTAATCTTGGAACATGTCCTTAAGCGCAACAATCATATCGTAGGCATCCTGATCGTCAAACTTCTTTTGGAGTTCAGGTTCCATGCATGCAAGCATAAGGCATCTAACCTCAAGAGAATCATCACATGCTCTCTTGTAGGCGTTATTTAGGGCAGCAGATGCATTATCAGCAGGTTCATCGGGGATTGGGGTATCCAGAACCGTTTCCTTTTTATCAGACCTGAGAACAATTCTCAGGTTACGGACCCAGTCCGAATAGTTTGTTCCATTAAGTTTATCTTTGTCAAGAATCGAACGCAAAGAAAAAGGTGATGTAGTGTTCGGTGCCATTGATCTACAACAGAAAACATGCAAAATACTAAGCCATGTAACCAAGAAAGAGTAAAACATATTAAACAATTTAATAGCATATACTCCCACTTAAATCAATATCCCTCTATTGATACTAAGTGATTCAAGATCCACAATTAACAAGTCGACTAGTGAGCTTTAGCATCTGCTAGAAGACAAGGTAAATCGGTAAGCAACACTTGCTAATCATATCACATATGACTCTTGTTGTTGGGTGACATCTCTATGTCAAAACTAGGCGCCCAACCTTTATGCCCCAAGGTCCTTAATCATTAATATGACCTTGTCAAGTTCCTCAACCCTTATGCGTAGGTATCCATAAACCATCCAGCCAAGGAAAGCGACACCCTAATTTCATAGGCCCACCAATTATCAGGGCATAGGATGGTGCAAGGTTTGGTTGGGAGGGCATGGTTTAACTTAAACTTTGTGAGGGATCGTTCTACTTCTATCATCTAATCATGCATAGTAGAAAAACGCATAAGAATAACATTCACATAGATGTGACACAGTATGGCCCATTTTCTCATGGTGATCTCCATCGCCATAGAACCTGTCCACCATGATGATCTCCATCTTCATGTTCCATGTGAACCATCCTCCAAGTGATGAGTCCTCCAAGAACTAATACAAGCTATTAATCCTAACAGCTAGTAATCAAAATTACATAGTATTGGGATCATCACAAGTTGGCACGCAGGCCATTACAATAATTGAAAACACACATGGCTCCAGCCATGTTGCCCTACTCACGACACGCAGGTCATGATAAATTGCATACATGCATCACATACACATATGGGCCATACTGATCACATACATCCTGCAAAAACAAGTTGTGCATAGAATCGCATTCTACCGGATCATGTGACATTGCAGCACCTAGTTACCTTAACGAGATACAAAAGGGGCTACGATTAAGGGGGGTCTAGGGGGTCTCCACTTGCGGGGTTTGAAGGGGCAGCGTGATTTTGATCGGCAAATCAAATTTACCATAAACCGACTGCTGTCCCGATTCAATCAAACTCCTTTGATCACAGTACATCGATTTTATATCTAGGTTCCGATTCGATTAATCATATTGATCTTCGCGTGATTCAACAGGATTTATGTGTCACTGTCTATCCCGATGGCGGAAACCGACCGGTAGGGGTAAGTCGTTCGACAACCTCAGAATTACGATCACAGAAAGCAAGATCATGGATCAATCCTGAACCACCGCCATATAAACGATCACATCATTCATATCAATCTGCATATCACCATATGCAAACATCCCGAAACTATAACTGAACAACATCGGCTCTGATACCACTGTAGGGATACGGGTAGGCTACACTAGCGCAAATCAAAAATTTCTACCACGTATACCAGGATTACTGTTGTCATAGATCACGGGATTACCACTAGACGCGCAGTTGCGGAATTGATGAAGCGCGAGGCGGTCGACGTTCCACGCCTCCTCCTTTTCCTCGTCCCACGGCTCCCCTTGCGCGGCTCGTCCAGCGCGCTCTGATCTGGCGCACGGGGGTATCCACACGTATAGGGTGGAAGCGTCAGACGTCGGACTGCTAGGTCCGCGCGTGTAACACAAACGTGAGGAGTGGCGGCTGGGAATGATCTCAGGTCTCACCCTGGTCAGCTCGCCCCACCCTCTCTTATATAGGCGTCTCTAGTGGGCTTCTACATTAGTAGCCTAAGCCTGGTCTAATTCGGATCCAATCCTCATTAGGCTTCCAGCCCCTTAAGTGTGTGACCCTATAGGTTCATATGCGCATAGACATGACACAAATACACTTATTCTGTCAATAGTTGGTAGCGGCCTCTAGCAAGACGTGCCAACTCCTAAACGTATACAAAGATCATATCGGACGAACCATCACAAGGTTTAGTACATGTCTTTCCCTTTGCCTCACGATATTTGGTCTAGCTCCAAGATGACCTCCCTTTCTCGATACCGTGATTCGGAATCCCTTTACTAGGTTAACTCGTAACCATAGGTAGCACGGCCATGCATTTCTGGATCCGATCACTCGAGGGGTCCAGAGATATCTCTCTCAAGTAGAGAGGGGAAAATCCCATCTTGATTGACCATGCCTTGCAGCATGCTTCAGGACAAACCCGAAAGCTATCTTTATAACTACCCTGTTACGATGCAGCGTTTGATAGCCCCAAAGTAGGTCGATCCACATCTCAAGTACATGCGACAATCTCAGGTCTAAGGACAAAACGTACACGATGTGTAGAGAGAGAGCTACAACTAATTGCCAGTCTCAGGTTGGGTCAGTCCAACCCCATGTTCATAACATGTGTCCACATCATTGGTTTGACATCTCCATGTCTATGACTTGCGAAACATAGTCATCAACCAATCGATGTGCTAGTCTAATATTCATGTGTGTCCTCACATGAACTCCTACTAGGGACAACTCTTAAATAACCATACAAGTAAAGAGTTTCACAAACAATTCACATAATTGCCAATCAATACAAGTTGCCTGATATGGATATTCAAGGAACATTACAATTGTAGGGTTCGCAGCATAGAAAACAAAAATTTTCCTACGATGTGAACTATATACCATGATCTATTTATACTAGATACAAACAACGGGCGGATGTATATCCGTAGAGAACATACCCTTGAAGACCGACAAAGCTTAACGAGTTCAACTCGTGGTTGATGTAGACGATCTCTTGCCGATCTCAAGATCGAGAGGAAGTCCTAGCGCCGCAAATCAGCAGCGCATCCGTGCTCGCACACACGTTCGAGGCACCGAGCAACCTCCGCCTCCTCGCTCCAAAGGATGCAGGGAAGCACAACTCTTTCTTGCCGAATAGCCACGGGAACATGTATCTCGCTAGTCCGAGACCATGGGGGATAAATTCTAGAGGAGAGAGATCCTTCACGAGGAGGTGTGAGTGAGAAGTGAGAGGAGGGCTCCTTTTATAGGGGAGGGCAGCCCAAGGGGCATGGCCACGGCCATGGAGGGTGCCCCACCTCTCCCTCATTCATGGTGGACACTCCACTCACAAAATGGCCCTTCAAAATTCTCCACTCAAAACCACTCAAAAATCCCATTAAATTTCCACCAAATTTAATGCAAACTCTCATTAAATAAAACTCTTTTATTTTATTCAGAATTTTGTCAATTACTTTAATGACAAACATTCACAAATAACCCCTTGCTAGATTTCTATTTCACATGCATAACCACTTTATGCAATTTCACCAAAACCTTGTTTTGTATCTAGTGAAATAAATTCCTGCGCTTGTTCATTCTTTCGCATGAAACTTTGCTCCAATTGGATGTCGGTGTCTCTTAAGTGTGTCACCCTACGGTTCGTGAATAATGCGGACATGATCGAGACCCTCTCGGATCAATAATCGAAGCGGGATGGACCCATCGACTCCCACACATTCAACGATGACTTTCTTGTGATCGTGAACCTTTATGCTAGTATCTTAATCCCTTTGTTTCACGATATATTACATGTCCGAGATTCAATCATCAGTATCCCCATACCTAGTTTGATCTTACGACATGCACTCTTTTCTCGTTCGTGATATAACATTCTAGTGATCAAATCACTTGCTTGCAAGCTAATCAATGTGATATCATCGAGAGGGCCCAGTATATCTATCCGCATCGGGATGAACAAATTCCACTCTCGATCCATGAGCCTCAACATAACACTTTATTAGTTCGAATCCATCTTTATAATCACCACATTACGGTGTGACGTTTGATGTTATCAAGAAACTCTTCCGGTGTTAGTGATTGACATGATCTCATGGTCTAAGGATTAGGATCACTGTAAGTTGTTATAGCAATATAAACTCAATGACTTTGATCGTAATGCTATACGGATGAATGTTCATCACATCATTACACTAATGTTGTGATCCCGTTATTAACAACATCCAATGTCCATGATCAGGAAACCTTGATCATCTTGTTAATCAACGAGCTAGTTTATGAGAGAGGCTTAACTAGGAACTTTCTGTTTGTTTATTAAACACACATGTATTAACGTTTCCGTATTAATACAATTATAGCATGCAAAATAAACATCTATCATATACTTGGAATACACATAATAAACACTTTATTATTGCCTCTCAGGGCATATTCCCTTCAACAATAACTCATGGATACATATGAAATATAATCATCTCTATGATTGCCTCTAGGGCATATTTCCTTCAGTATCCTCAACCTGTTCCTCCGGATACCCAACAACAGTGATTTGATATGGTCTCACGATCTAAGGAGAAGGAGACTTCATTTCTGACTATTGCAACGATGAAATTTGTGACTTGATCATGTCACAGTATTTGAGGAATGTCCATCACATCATTCACCAATGATATGACCTCGTTGTCAACTAGCCCTATCACTCATGATCAGTAAACCTTGATCATCAGTTGCCCAACAAACTAGTATCAATAGAGGCTACTAGGGACCTATGTTTCATATCACACCTATATCAATGTTTCCACTTGATACAGTTAAAGCACAATATGAAACTATTACGAACTTATTGGGATATGAAAATAATTTACCTTTTAGTATTTTCCTCTAGGGCATATTCCCTTCACTTTCCACATGTCCCGGTCCTCGCTCAAGAAGTCCCACAAAGTGTTGTACGACTTTTGGATCTATTTTCTCCTTTGGCTCAGGCTATTTAGGTGCTAACTGGCGTTTCACATCGGCATCCACGACAACGTTGAGTTCTAAATCAGTCATGTCATAAGGTTACTTGGGAGCAGTCGGCTTGGCTTTGTTCGTTGTTGTAGCTTTCTTCCGAGACGATGTAGTACTAGTCGACGAAGCGGTGGTAGTACTCTTCCGCTTTTTCCCTGGGGCTTAGTGGCAGAGTTGGCTGGGATGGTGGATTGCTACTTGGATGAGATGGTGTCCTTGAAGTGATGGATTGCTTCTCGGAGGAGACGGTGGCCTTGGAGGTGATAGATTGCTTCTCGGAGGAGACAGTGGCCTTGGAGGTGATGGATTGCGTCTCCGAGGAGACGGTGTCCTCGGAGGTGATGGGTTGCTTTTCGAAGGCGGTGGTGGCCTTGGCGCCGAGCCTGGAAACATTATGTTTTCCTTTTTATATAGAATGAAGCCACTCGTGACTTCTCCTAGTGTCGTCTCCCCTTCACCTCCAGGGATGTCAAGCTCTAGTGCTTGAAATCCCAGTTGAACTTCCTCCACACCAACACGAGCATAGCCAACTGGAATCTGATGGCCATGGTAGGTCGCTCCAGGTGCACAAGTTAAATCAAAGCCGACCGCCACCTTCATGGATATGTTCTTCAGTGGCAGATGTAGCTCACAATTTGTCTTCTCCTTGACTTTATCCACGTGGTAGCAATCTATCGTTGCACCACCCATCATCAGTGCATCCTCCATCATCAGTGCATCATTAGCTCGGACCTTCGTGGAAGCCACGCTGCTTTTCTACTGAGATTGGTCTAAAAGATC